>LPNX010838903.1:10221-141726 GCA_001517045.1 Pseudotsuga menziesii | reverse complement strand
CACATAGACTCTAATAACCTCAATAGGCATAAATGCCAAGCCGACCACCCCAACTTTGGAGGTATGGAGTGAAAAACTCAGAAATTATCAGTCGTTTGTTCAACAACCTATAATAACCAAGGGAAAAAACACCCCGGGCTGATTGGATTGACAAATAAAGTCTAAGAGACCCACTCTTTTACAGACACTATCATGCTAGAACATTTATTACAATTCCCTCATGGGGTATGAACATGTGATATAGTACAACAAGCACTTCCCAGAAGTACTTCCAAAGGTCTTTTTGAATTCCGAACAAGTTAGCCCAGTCCGGTTCACCGGGATCACTTGATAAAAAACACTAAGTACAACTTAGGTGGTAACAAGGAGCCCGTGTCAACCCTTCTCTTTACTTTGGTAGTACATTGTTGTTGGATGCATATGCTTTGTAAGTCGTCCCTTGAGTATGTTGTATTATCCCACAATCATGAGGAGTAATAGTTGTTTAAATTATACTTTTTATATAATTACATGTTTATCCCACATTCATGGGGAGTAATAGTTGTGTAATACACCAAACAATTGTTAAATTGTTTATTACTTCGATTTTTGGTTTTTAATATTTTGACAAAAAAAGTCAAAATAAATGTAATGCATTATTACTATTGAATAATTAAATAACTGAGAGGAATCATAATTTAAGATTCCATTAAAAGAGTGTTTGTTAACCCACAATGGGAAATGACAAATGGAGAAAACTCCTAAGTGATAACTCAAGTGATGCAGGAGGCATCTTCCCCAAAATCAGGTCAATACTCATTGTGGAGAATTAAAGAGTAGGAGGCACACAACTGACCAAGTCTTAGGAAAAATACTATAAAATAATATGTTATAAAATAGTATGTCCATCGAATAAGCATGAGGTTGGCGATGGATGGAGAAATAATCTATTGATGCAAAGAGATGGCACATTGTTCATAATTTTCCCTTGTGGTTCAACAAACAAGCTTGGTGGTTCAACAAACAAGTTTTGGTTGCTCTAGAAGTTGGTTGGGAGGAACAACATCTTCAGTTTGGTTTTCTCGATAGTGGTGACAGGTTCCTTACTAAAATTCATGTACTATTTTAGTATTAATAATTATAGTCTGAAAGTAGATTCTAATTATGACTATATTCTAAACTGAGATTATACAATGTATCAATTAGTATTATTTTTATCTAGTTATTAGTAATTCTTTCTTTATATGCTATTAGTAGTTTATTTAATTATGTACATGCATGTGGCAATCACAAAATTATTTTCCTATAAAAAATACAAGAAATATAAATTGTAAACAAATACAAATATTCTTTATAATGTCTCAACATTAAGAGAAATATATATAATCAAACTATTTATTCCTCAAACAATTATAGAATTAATAGGGAGAGATGAGAGGCTTCGATCCATATACAATAAAGTATAAATGATAAATTAATTAAGATTATAATCATAACAGCCTTGAGCCAATAGGATTTCCATAGATATTTCTTCTCAGTATAAACAATTACGGATGTAGGAACTAATACAAGCTTATGTTTTATTGAAAATATATTTATATAGTAGATACGACACTAAAATACTTAATAAGATTAAACATAACCAAGGAAAAAATATCAAACTAAGAAATATGCGATCTAAACATAAAATTGACCTACAAATTTACAAGTCTCTGTTTTGGCTTCCACTTATCCAAAAATCAACAAATCTAAAATAAATAATTAATATCAAGCTAAGATCCAAAAAACATCCACTTAAAATATTTAAGAAATCCAATCGGAGTTAAAACAAATCAAATCAATATCTAAGAACAGGTTATCCACCGAATTAGATCCATATATGAATCCTCTGAAAAGATATATAGATTTTACCATTGATTTGGTACCAAGATCAGTACCAACATAAAAATATCCCTATAAGATGAATATAGTAGAGCTAATTGAATTAAAATGACAAATACAATAATTAATCGATAAAAAATACATTCGACCTAGTGTTTCCCCCTGGGGAGCATTAGTTTTGTTTGCAAAGAAAAAATGTGGCACTTTAAGGTTGTGCATATATTACAAAAAACTAAATAAAATGACAATTAAAAATTGATATCCTTTCCCTCGTATTGAGGACCTATTTGATCAGTTTTGGGGGAACGAATATTTTCAAAAATAGACTTGAGAGCTGGACACCATCAAGTACAGATCAAGGATGATGACATCTTTAACACCACTTTTAGAACCAAATACAGTCACTATGATTTTGTTGTAATGCCCTTTGGGTTAACAAATTCCCCATCAATTTTTATGTGTTTAATGAATAATAAATTAACTAAATACTTAGATGAATCTATAGTTGTCTTTATCAACGACATATTAATCTATTCTAAGAATAGACAAGAGCACCAAGAGGACTTAAAAATGTGACTCAGAGTTTTAATAATTTAAAACACTTATTAACAACGAATCCTATTCTAAAAATTGTTGATCCATTTAAAGATTTTGTTGTATGTACAGATGCATAAAAAGAAGTTCTAGGTGGAGTACTAATTTAAGGAAATGATGTCATAGCCTATGAGTCTAGAAAGCTCAAGGAACATGAGAAGAATTATGCTACCCATGAACTAGAACTAGCTATTATCATTCATGCACTAAAAATGTGTCGACACTACCTCATCGAAATGATATTTTTATTTATGTCTAACAATATAAGCCTAAAATACTTATTGGATCAAAAAATCTTAATGCTAGACAAGCTAGGTGGTTATCTCTTTTAGGAGAATATGGTTTTGAAATAAAACATATAAAAGGAAAAGAGAATAAAGTGGAAGATTCTCTAATTCATCATTTAAATTTACTGTATTCAACAACAAGCATAAAGTATGAATCAAATTTAGAAGATAAAATAAAAAATGCGGAATTTTTTGATAAAGAATATCCGAAATTAAAAGAGAAGACTGCATAAAATGAAGTAAATCAAATAAAAACAGATTATAGTCTAAATAAAAAAGGGTTAATATTACACAAGGGAAGATTATATGTACCTAATTCAGAAGATATTAAATTAATTATTATGGATGAATTACTTAAAAGGCCTTATTGAGGACACCCTGGATATGAGAAAATGATTACCATGACAAGGAGGGGTTTTTTTTGTCCTAATATGAAAAAGGAGTTAGAGGAATATTTATAACTATGTATTGAATGTCAACAAGTAAGGGCTGAACATCAGAATGTAACCAGATTATTACAACCATTACCTATTTCGGAATGGAAATAGGAAATTATCAACATGGATTTCATAACTGGGTTATCTCAAAATGTTAAGCAACATGACTCAATCATGTTCATGGTAGATAAACTGAGTAAGGAAACCCAATTTATTCCAGTAAAGTCTACATATAAGGTTGTTGGCCACTTTTCCTATCTTGCGTGGTCCAGGTTCTGCATAGCCCACCGATCCAACAACTACCCGAGATACCGGCCCAACAGAGTAAGCCCTATTGGAAACACCTACAAAGTAGGCGTAGTATCACCCGATATATCTCTTAGATGGGTAACTGCCAGAACCATGTTTCCACGATTGTCGAGAGATTATAGTCCCTTGGCTCGCAGCCAAGGATCTCAATGAAGGAAACGGGATGGGTTGATAGAGGAGTTAGTTCTCCACGACCGAGCACAAATACATATCATCGCGTGCGACTTGACCTTCCTTTCCACTTCGCAACTAACGCAACTTGTGTGGCATAGCTAACTCATATCAATTGGACCTACGACTCTAGTAATGATTAATATAGAAACATACAAGCCGATATACATTCTTTCATTTCGATAATGCCTTCCGATCATTCATCTATTGATTACAGAGTAACGTCAGAGATTTAAGCAACATTCAACATTCTACAAGAAGCAAATAGTAACCATTCACATAAACATTCACCACATCAATCATTCATTTAGATTCAAGAATAACATGGAAACCCATCTGGGAATAACCACCAAGGTGCTCTTCATCTGGCATGAGAAAGGATACAACACCTTGCAGTCTGCAGGATGCAGACTAATCTTAAGATATGTCTTTAAGTTTTAGAATCATGGTTCTCATGATCTCTGGTTAACTCTTCCACTCTACATCTACTCCTAGCGGTCTTCTCCCACAACAGCCAGATCCATGGCTCAACGACCCCTCTATCGCTACTAGACTCTTCCTGAGTCTACTCTTCTATGATCTCTACAACATTACAGCCGAAGTGGCATCCTTCACCATCAATTACTACTGAAAAAACCACTTACTATAGAATAAATAACCTAATACATAACCATAATCAATAGTAAAAGCCACTAAAGATGAACAATGCCCAACCGGGATCAACAAAAACCACACAGACCAACCTTCTAACCATTGCATCCCTCCTATTTATACTATTTTACATGACCACATAGGGTCAACAACATACTGGTAGTCTACTAACTGTCAGTACCAGCCACCCCTATGGCTATAGCTGTGGTGATCATGACTTGACACGAGGCACTATCGGCTTGACTTACACATATCTTCTCATACATGTGTAGCTGCAAGATTATGCCAATGTAAAAGACCATGATTTAGATTCTGCACCCATTACTTTTCGGCTGTTATCCCTTGTGCGCTTCTGCACATTCCTTTCCTTCATTGTGCACCTCTCTGCTCTTCCTGCGTGGGTCCTTTGCTTTCTTCACGATCTTCCTTTGTTTCCATCGCACGAGTGGTGCATCTTCTTTGGTTGTGCGCACGATCTTCTTCCCTATGATCCTTTCCTAGGCCATCAGGCCCCCAACACTCACCTCTGGCTCATCCGGAGCCATGAAGCAAGGGACATATGAAGAGGCATGGCCTGTGAATCATCTTTTGCAAATTTGTTTTTTCGTGCTGCTTCTTCTGCCTCTTAGCTTGCGCACCCTGTTCCTTGTTTTTTTTTCTTTTCATGTTCCTTCAGAGCAACTTCTTCTCATACTTGGGTTCTTTATGAGGCTAGCACACCGATACAACTTGTTTCTTGGAACCATTAGAGGATGGGAAATGGAGGGTTCAAGTTTAGAGTTCACTTGGGCAGACAAAGTAAGATATGTGCTTCTTATTAGGACCAAGATCCATGTGAACAGTAATGTTTTCTTTGCTCTGGGACTCTTTCATCATCTTATCATAGTCTGCCTCCAATTTCACCAAGGGTGGCTAGTGTCCCATTTTGACACATCAATCCAAGTTGCCTTAGTTCTTTCCCCATTCTCATGTTCCTGGGGTTTTGCGCATACTTGCTACGACTTGTTCTCTTGTTGTTCTTCCTCAATTTCATCTCTTTTGCATCTTGGTATTCACCACCTTTTTTACATAAATATGGACTTTGAAGACTTGTCCATATTGAAAACCATAAAATCCCTGCCAGCCAGGGTGGTGGAGGTGAGTGATTTTCCAAAATTTGACAAATTTCACCTGAGGAACATAGAGTACAAGCCATCACTAGCCCTTTGGCTCTTCCCCAATCCAATGACACTTGGAGATATTTCCTTGATCGCTGGAAGATAAGCCCGCTTTCCAAGGCTACAGAATTTGTGAAAGATAGCAGGGAATCTAGTTCGGATCGTGTAGAGTTTATCAAATTGGGCAAGAGATCTAGTCCCTACTAGAGTCCGCTCTGGTGCCACCGACAGGACCGCTAATCTACTCATATACTAATATCCAAGGACGAATTCGTTAGAGATTCTAGATGGGTCGAACTAACTTGCATATTGTCACCATCTTCCTTATTGTGGTATCTGGATATACCTGACACACTGAAAGCTACAGCAACAGATTTATCCTACAAGGCTACTCGCCATGATAGTCCCCAACCCATTTGTAACTACAGCTGGTGTTCGGTCAACACAACTCAGTGATGTATGCTTTCTGCAAGGGTGCCCTGATCTTATAGGAAGAGCATCGGGTCATCTTCTGTGTAGGCTTATCTAGGTGCATATGTAGGATAAGACCTTCATCTGGTGTACTGCATTTTCTTCTTAGATTTTCTATGATTACTAGTGTCCTCACTTCTGGGTGCTGACAGTCATGATCAAGTATTGGTGAGATGGACGACCACCATTATGGAGTTTCCCACACATGATCCGCCTGAAGTGTTGTCCTATCACAAGCAACAAAACTTTGTTGAATCTTGATGCATTTAATGGTCTGTTAATGATTTCCAGCTATTGTGGACTTGCTGTCATTTGTCTCATAACTGGTTTGGTGGCGGTTTTAATGTGCATCATAATTTCTGTGCAACTTCTACTTTTGGTTCCACATCAACGTTATGCACAGGTTGCGCTACGGTTGCCTCCTTTGTTGGTTTCCAAAATTTCAATTTTTTTTTTTGCTTTGGCTTTGTGCCTCAGCTTTATTTTATTGCACTACTTCAAGTTGCTAGTGTTGGCTCAATCTGTGAAGAAGTATGGACCTTGTCCTGGAATGCTTGCACCATTATTTCAACCTTATCAACTTCCACCACAGTTTCCTTCTCTTGCACGACCAATTGCTCCACACGGTCGAAATGTACATGTTCGAACACTTCCTCCTCGATCGATTGTGCTATTCTTTGAAGTTTCTACTACACCGGCTGAATATTCCCTGTGAGCTGCTCAGCTTTCGATTGGAATGCCTTAATCTTGGCTTCCCTAAAGTTTTCTTGTTCGTGAAGGTTATGCACTTCCTGCTGCAGGATTTTGATCTCTGCATTCTTAATGACCTTCTGTTGGAGGGGTAGCTTTTGTATTTCCTCCATTACAGCTCTAATACGCTCATTTTCCTCTCACACACTCTGCCTTACTTTCTCAGCTGTGTCATATTCGAGCAATGTTCCCCAATTGGTCGCAACAACGTCTGCGGCCTTTGCGCAGAGTGCCTCTCCTTATTTGATTTTCTCAGCATCTTCAGACAATGCTCTTCTTCTTCCCACAAGCACCTCCGGGGGTGTGCTTGGTATCTTCCTGGATTGTAGATCTTCCACTTGGTGCTGAATATCATGCACGATCTTCGCAAGCTTGGTGACTTTATCCAGGGAGTCTTCATCTTCTTGCCCTACCCCTGGTGGGAATGCTGTAATGGAATTCTTAATAGAGTCCACAAACATGACACGACTTTGTTCACGGGCTAGTATTTCCTGCTCCTTCTTAGCAAGGAGGATGATGCGCTTCTGCATTTTGTGATCCTTTCCTTCCAATAGGGCCTTGCGCAGTTTGGGCTTCCTTTGTTGATTTTCTTCCTGGTAAGAAATGACGTTTTTCCTTAGCTGAAGTTCGGTTGCGGCTGCCTGCTGAATGCTATAGAATTCCTCTAAGAGCAGCTTGGAGAAGTCTATCTCGACATTGTTATCACCAGGACCTGCGCTTGTCTCTTCATTCGTTCCTAGTGCCTACTTCTAAATCAACACTTTGATCAGCGACACTAACGTTGGTGTAATTAGTGGCACGCTGGGATCATCACCATATGTTTCGGCCTCCACAGTGTCCTTGATATCGTTAATGGATTCTCTCAGCTTATTGAGGTGGTCCTAGACTTAGGTAGCAATGCTTACCTGTTGTGCCCTTCGAATGGCGAGGTTATCTTACACAAATTTAGAATCAATGTTGGAAAGTTCCTGTAGCTCATCATTAGTCAATGTATTTGTATTCTCCATTCTGTCAGCTTTTTGTTTCTTTTGAGACAATTGGCCTTCCTATGGCTGTACACAAGTCTGTGTGTTCGCTTGATCTCCACCTGGCGGCTACTCTGAAGGATGCTGGTCCGAGTCATCCATATCATCATCGTCCTCAATGTATTCTTGCAACGGATCATCTTGGGTATCGTATCCTTCATGCTCTTCACCATTAACTTGATGAATTGGCAATTTTTCTGCATTCTATTCTTGAGGTAGTGGCTCTACGAGTGCGCCGTGCCATTTCTCCAGCCAAAGATTGACGATTGCATCCACATCGTCATCTATCACCATCAAGCTCGCTTGGTGTACTTGCTGAAGTGGATCTTTTGTTGGAAACATGTTTATATTATGCGCATCAGCTTGAAACTTGATGAATGCAACGTACCTATGCATAGTTGTGGTGCAGATCCTATGGGAATTCCAGACAACCTCAAACAGCACCTCTGTGTGTATAAACAATACAATGTTGTTATCCTTCTAGTGACCGCTATCTGCCTTATCTTCCCACATATTCTGGTACCTTGCACCTAGGCAAGATAGCAGGACATCCATTTGTACATAGTTTGGAGGGTTAGCCCAGACAGTGAAGGAAATCCAAATTAGTAACCAGGAATAATGGAATTTATGATCTTCCTTGTGCTGAGCCAGCATCGCATCTTCGATCAATGTGTTTAGCAAGTATCGTGACTAGTTCAATTTTTCTCCTAGTGCACATAAATCTGCAATTTCCACTACCACTGCCGAACATTACATCGGCATCTTCTTATGAAACATTTTACAGGATAAGATCTTTGTAGCAACACGCACACTTTTGTCCTAGATGGTCCCAAGCAAGTAGCCCCAGCCCACTCACTGAAGGTTATGCTTTTGCATAATGGTTTTAGTGCTGTGCTTATCCAGGTAAGGCAAAGGATATTTTCCTTCATTTGGAGGTCCCATTATCCTTTCAATTAATTCAATATTAACTAGATATGGCTGATCCAGCCATAAGTATCCTCCATGGAAGCAGACCAATAACTACTTCACGTACGTATTGACCTGCATGCTATGTCTAAAGTGAGGCATTAACAACACGTTGGTTAGACCTACAGTGGCTAGTTCATCGGCCAACTTCTTTGGCTTGATCACATGGGCATCACATGTACCGGCCTGGGTTATACTCATGTAGTATTTTATCTACAACCCCTCTTGCTGTCGGGTGTCGTAGCTTTGGAACTTCAATACAGCCAACTCGAGGAGGATTTCGTGCAGCAAGGTCATGCCGACGTGGGTCTGTGGTGCTATTAGAGTGGTCACCGCCTTCTTTGGAAGATATTCCTCCACTGCATCAGCTCTTCTTGGCCGAATGTAACAAGGGAAATTTAGGTCAGCCCGCTCAACCTCCGGCTCTCTTTATGGTGGCACACCTTTGGTTTTGATATTTTCTGGTTGCTCAGCAGCAGGTGCCTTTCCTCGGTCGTCTAGAGAGGTCGGAGCCTTACGCTTCCTCTGCTTCAATGATGGTTGTGTAAATTCCTCTCCCGATTGCATCTCACTGGGATGCCTCAGTTCTTTTTCCAGTGCCATAGTTTCTTGTTGTGGTACTGGAACAACTGGCCTTCTTTGGACTGAGTTTGGTATAGGATGCAAACCCGAGGTTGGAATGGTAGCATGACCATCCCGCACACTTTGTTGCTTTCTTGTTTTTTTCATTGCGTCGATCTATGGTGGCTGCTACAGTCGCTGACCCTCGGCTGACTATATTTCTACTTCTTCCGAAATGGGGCAACTAGAGATGACAGTAGCTTCTCATGCCTCACTCTGACTAGGAATGTTAATTACCATGGGTGTCGACGTATTTGAACATGGATAGCAAGGTTTAGCTCTGTAATGGCTCAAATCTGGTGCTCACTATGCGTAACAGATGACTTGATGGGGAAGCCAAATATTTACTTAGCCCTTGATGTCCTTCAAACATCATTTGATAGGAGGTCGAGGTCTAATCAATTTCCTGGGTTGCATTTTCCAATGATTTGTTCATTAACTTTTGTAACTATATTTTCAGGCTATACTTGTCAGACTGTTCATGGAAATTAATGCAAGGACGGGTGATGAGATATAAAATTACACCACCCTGTTCCTAGTACTACGTCAATTTAATGCCATGCAGTTGTCCCAACCGTCCAAATATTTGGCATAGATCCATTGGTTAATGTTAGCCCACCTATAATTCTCACTTGTTGCATCCTTTGGCCTCTTCTTGCCTTGTCCCACATACCAATGGATTTTTTCTTTGCCCGAGCTTTGCACACTTTACTTCCCTCACTTGATTTTTCACGACGACTTGGTTTTTGTGCAGTTTATTTCTCGTGCTTTTATGCTGGTTCTGTCACAATCCTACAATAGAATAGGTTACATCTTTTGGATGATTTTTTTTTAACGTGTCGTACTAAGGTTTTAGGCAACTTCCATCCACCAAACTCGTGACATGGGTACTGTCATAACCCCAAAATTTCATAAAAAATCAAATTTTTTGAGACAACATAAAATGTCTGAATACGCAGTTTACTAACTGCTAGCGGTTAGCGGAAAATGAAACAGTTTAACAATTAGTATTAATTAGTTTCATAATACAATAACTAATACGACTTTCATTTTTGTAATATATATAAGATTGACCTGCATACAGATTTCTTTCATCTTTACTAATAATTTTACTTTTTGGCAAGTAGGTGAAATCTATCTTTGAAAAAATTGGGCTTACTTAGCATTATGCTAATGCAGATGGACTGCTGGTTCTTACAGGTTCAACATGTAATGATCGATCAAGTAAAAGTTTAATTCATAAGGTAGTAAGAAGTATATCTGTTGCATGTTAAAATGATAGTAAGTAAACTGATTATTTAAAAGCAAGCTCTGATGAGGTAAAGTAATTGTCTTCCATTGTTTTTGTTTCTAAGGCAGTATTCGAGTTTAGATTTAAAGATCATTATCTTTATCATACTTAGCGAAAAAAAAAGATACTTACTATGAGCTTAGAGCTCAAGTTCGTCGTCATACATTTACTTCTACTTTAACATGCGTATAATGCTAATGTTATGTTTAACTATACTGTCTCTTATTCATGAAAGTACTCCTATCAATCTCGAAGTTAAAGATTTCCAAAAGAGTTCATGTTTCTATTTTGTCTTTTCTTACTAGCCATTGAAATTGTCAACCTATTGCTTAAATGTAAAAATATGCTCATCATCGAGTTATAAACTTCCGTATTTACCTTATCGCCTTACTGCATGTATTATTGTAGCAATATACAATATCATATTATTTTATAATGTACCAATCTATATGTTACTTGCATCCTGTAGAGATCTTACTACCTAGAATTTTCTATAACATTATAAGTTGGGTTCTTGTAACTTGGTACATCATACTAAGATGGAATACTACCTACCATCACTTTTTATAAAGTCTAAGTCATAGGAAATACATTATCAGTGTTATTCCTATAATTATAATCTTTTTGCATGGTTAACTCCATAATAATATTACTATTATCAAGTTGTCTCACTTATAATAGGTTGTAGTTTATAATAACTACTATGGTAGATTTACTACCTAGATCTTTAAAACTAAGGTCTATCTCAAGTGAAACATTATAACTAAGGTTCCTATACTATGCTAGAACCAATTACACACAAACAAACAAAAAATGTCTTTGCAAATAATGATAGGAATAATTATTATTGTCATTGATAAGCTGAGCCTACAAAACATTAAATGTAAAATATTACATTAAGGTTGAGCCTTGTGATTGTTTATTTGATATGGCTTAAATACCTTTACTCTATAGTCCAACTATGAATATTAGTTATTAGCAAAAGTGACTAATCTTAACCACCATTTGCAAATGATATGGTTTGTGACTATTTTAAAGTGGATTTTGAAGTAATTATGCAAATCATTGTTTGGACATATTTTATTCTATGGTCAACGACCTACAATTATTGTTAACTATTATTATAACCCTCGATACTAGCGATGACAATGATATAGTTTATGTTTCAAAAGGCGAATGTATAAATAATCCATAGTCATTTGCATAGTCTGTTAATAAATCATTGTAATAATAATTGGATAATTGAAAAGGAAGATGACTATAGACCAAACCCATGAGTGGTTGAAAGATTTGGAGGCACATGGTCTACCCTTGTCCATGCATTAGTGACTTAAAGGATGGAAACCCTATTCTCTTGTCATTTGTCTCTAAGGGTTTCGTTCGCCTGCAAGTGGCTTTTCTTGACAGCCATGAGAGGCTGTTCCTCTGTGTGCTTGCTCCGTTGCTTGAGTTTGTTGTTGCTATAGACTTGTTACTCAGTCTTAGAATCCATAACTTCATGGTTGTGAGTCTCACTGCGTGAGTGGTTATTGGTTGTTATGTTTGGCTCTCAGCCTGGTCAAGGTTTCAATTCAGTTTTCTTGTGGCTCGTCACAGCTTGTGAAACTTGAGATTTTTGACATTGTTTTCCCTTCAGGGTCGGAGTAGGGTTTGAATACTCCTCTGCGTAAAATGAAAAAACTGGTGATAGCTTCTTCATTGCTCGATTTCTCTTCTTGCTGATAGGTAAAGTCAACTCAAATTTCATTATAAAAAATTCTTTATTGAGTTATTTATTTTGTTAGGGTTTTAAGCTTAGAAACTTAGCATTACTCTAACGCACGGTATTATTCTATTTACAGGAACCCAAGTCTGCTCCAGTTTTCAATGGAAAGGAAAAATACAATGGTCAACTTCTGTGTACTCATGACCCCAACCGGTAATCCCTGGTTCAAAAATGGGTTATTCCCTACTTGCAATGAGGGTTGTTGAAGGAGAAAATACAGTGCTTGGAAGCCTTCTTTCAGTTTCTCGTTAGTTAAGAGATTTTAATAAGATGTTGCTTTCGAGTTTTTACTTGCAAACCTTTGAGGTTATGCTGGGTAATACCGGTCTTTGAGCCGTGATATGCATTTGGTTTTTAAATTAGGATTAAGCCTTACGACTTGACAATGTATTACAGTTGGTTTTATAAATAAGATTTTGTTAAACTTGAGCTCTATCTCGCATTGTTATGATTTCGTTAATGTGTAACTAAAGATACTGTAAAATTGGGTTTTTTCCTTCTTCAACTGTCAGTGAATAAAATTTACTGTTAATGATTTCTTTTGTAAGTAAATATTGTTAATGTGAAGACTGTAGATGAGTCGTAATGTAAAATTTATAATTTTATACTTATCAGTCTAGATTGTAATAACTAGGGTTTAATGGAAAATAAAACCTTGTGTAAATTTATTCTTAAATTAATTATTACTTGGGCACTGTTTCTTGTTGCTTCAGTTTGGCTATTACATGTGTATGGTGGTTTATTAACCTGATAACTATATAATTATTTTACTGTTTATAAAAGATATTTGTCTTAAGAAAAGACTGTAAACAGTCTAAAGTATGAGTTATAATCTTCTTGTAAAATTTGTTTATACAGTTATCAATGTAGATGGACTAAAACTTAAATAAATTAATCTATAAATAGGCAATTTAGTTGTTAGGGTTTTGACCCTCAGGTTTTTCTTTCACAGGTTATAAGCTTGTGTGGTAAGTATAATTATTTCCTGAATAAGTAATTTCTTAGTTTATTTTATTTAATGTTACATTTGTTTTATTTACTATTC
The DNA here is from genome assembly GCA_001517045.1 of Pseudotsuga menziesii. Taxonomy (NCBI): domain Eukaryota; kingdom Viridiplantae; phylum Streptophyta; class Pinopsida; order Pinales; family Pinaceae; genus Pseudotsuga; species Pseudotsuga menziesii. Next base: position 128,326 of record LPNX010838903.1, on the reverse strand, counting down.
TATAACTTATAATTATTCAGAGCTATTCAAAGAATAAATGGTTAACTCTGTAACTCTGTTTATTTCTAAAAAATAAAGGGTTTATAAACATAACCCTAATGTGGTTTTTATTAGGTAATAGTTTAAGATTTAGTTAATAGTTTTAAAAGATAAACTGTGTGGTTAATAACTTGTTTATATACTTAGTTGTTATCTTCTATAAAATTTTATTTTATCAGTATACTATTACTGTGACTCTAATGTAGTTTACTGTTTTCTTTTCTTGTATTTTTATTTATTTACACTAAGTAAAAACTGTAAACCCAAATAAACCATAACATTGAAATAAATTTACTCTGCTATTTATGGATACAATTTCTATCCACTATTTTAATTCTCTTATCTACTTAAAGCATTGTAACTGTGCTAGAGTACGACCTGGTTTCCAGGTGTGGAAAAACACAGTGTAGAAATTTATTTTCATTCTATTTCACTGTTCTTCTAAACCAATTTCATTTCTCTAACAATCTAATAAGAATACAAAATCTAGCATTTCATAAACTCTGAACTTTTAACATTCACATAGTAGTTAAACTAATATTTATTTAACTAAAACAATAAAACAAAGTAACATAGAACCTGTTGAGGACAAGAGGACAACAGATTTAGGAGGTCCTTCCTCACTACCAATCTCTTGGAGAGCGCTCAAACAATGCTTCCTTAGGACCCTCGAGCCTGTTCCTGGTATTATTGGCTGACTAGTGGAGATGCCAACACTAGGACCCTCCGTCAACTGACTAGTTCAATACCTCAGTAAAACACTCCGCTCTTAGTAGTATGCTATTCATCTTAAAAGATGCAACTAGATCAATCAACAGTTATCCCCTTAAACACTTTCCAAATGTCCCTTCCATTGAATTTCCCTGAAGTACATTCATTCACCCTGAATGATCACTTCTCTAGAATCAGCAGCCTCAGCTCTCTTCAATGGGAATTTTTATAAGGACTGCCTAGGTCTTTTGGGTCATTTTTCATTAATTGAACCACCTGCTCTGATTCCACTTTCTTGGGGAATCATGACCACAAATGTAGGGAGGTTGCCACCTGCAATAGTTGGAAGTGGTTTGAGGATGCTGCCACATGTCAGTTTGCTCTCCACCTACTCTCCTCCACACATTTGACCAGTAAATAGTCTTTTAATAGCTCTCCTAAGCTGTTGTCTCCTCATTTATTTATTTATAATTATAATATTCATAATTTACATTAAATATCCTTGACCCCATTGGGTCATCAATTACAACTTAGCATAAAATTTAACATATTTTTCGTCAAATAATATAAAATTGTTTTTGAAAAATTGGGGCATGTGACATACAAACCCCCTTAAATTATAACATCGTCCTCCATGTTATTTATTACTCATCCTCGGAATTCTCCTGGAATATAATTGGATATGCATCCCATATATTACTTTCAAATTCCCAGGTGGCTTCTTCTGGACTAAGGTGCATCCATTGCACCTTCACCTGACTAATGGTGCAGTTCCAAAGTGTGATCTCCCTCCACTTGAGGATACAGTCCGGTTCCACCAAAAAATATTCTTCTGGTTCCACCTGTACATCATTCTAGTTAACAACATGAGTAGCATCATGAACATATTTCTTTAATACAGAAACAACATGAGTAGCATCATGAACATATTTCTTTAATATAGAAACAACATGAGTAGCATCATGAACATATTTCTTTAATACAGAAATGTGAAAAACATTATGAACTCTTAAATTCGGTGGTAAGGCTAACTGATAAGCTACTTGTCCAATCTTGGACAATATTTCAAAAGGACCACAGTAACAAGCTGCTAGTTTTGCACAAATACCCAACCTCAGAGAGCTCTTTTTGGGTCTCACCTTGATGAACACATGTTAACCTACCTAAAACTCTTTTGGAGTTCTTTTAAGGTTTTCTTGACTTTTCTATCGATCTTGTGCAATTTTCAGATTAACTTGTACCTGCTTTACAATTTCTTCCATTTCTTTCAATAATTCAAGACCTAATATTAATCTGTCTACCAAATTACTCCAAGAGATAGGAGTGTTACACTTCCTTCCATACAAGATTTCGAAAGGACTAAATTTGGCTGAAGCTTAATAATTATTATTATAAGCAAATTCCACTAGGTGCAAATAATCCTCCCATTTACCTGGCTGATCTTTTACATACATTCTTAGTAAATCTTCCAGTACTTCATTTACGCTTTCAGTCTGTCCATCAGTTTGAGGATGGAACAAAGTACTAAAATTTAGTGTAGTATTTAATACTTTAAACAGAGATTTCTAAAGTTACTTGTAAATTTAGGGTCTCGATCTGAGATTATAACTTTCTGTATCCCATGCAGTCGGAAAATTTTCTTTAAAAAGATATCAGCTATGTTTGCAGCTCTATACGTAGTTTTTACAGGTTAAAGATGGGCTGCTTTACTTAATTTATCAACTACTACCATTATAGAATCATTTAAATTCTGATTTTTAGGCAGTCTAGTAACAAAATCAAGACTAATTATCTCCCATTTCCAGCTAGGAACAGGCAATGGCTGAAGTAATCTGGCTGGGTGTTGATGTTTAGTTTTTACTTGCTGACATTCAAAACACCTAGTGATATATTCTGCTAGTTCAGTCTTCATATTTGGCCAAAAGTATTCTTTTCTTAACATAGTTATAGTCTTCTGATAACTCAGACGGCCTGAGTAAGGAGTTTTATGGATTTCATTTAAAATTATAAACTTAACTTTAGGTACATTAGGTACATACATTATGTCTTTATACATTAAAAATCCTTTTGCATTCAAGCTGTACCATTTACTTATATTTTCTGTTGGATTTTCTTTCATTTTCGCTTGTAATTTTTGATAAATTTCATCTTGTTCTAACCCTTCTTTAAGCTGTTCTTCCAGATCTATTGTATAAGTGCTGATAACTGCTGTAAAGTTCATCCTTGCATTTCTACTTAATGCATCAACAAATTTATTTTCTTTCCCTTTAATGTATTGAATTTCGAAATCATACTCACTTAGAAAATCTAGCCACCTAGCTTGTCTAGCATTTAGGTTAGGTTGATCTAACAGATATTTCAGTCCTTTATTATCTATCATTAGAATAAATTTTCTTCCAATTAAATGATGACGCCACATCTTTAGAGCATGTATGGTAGCAGCTAATTCCAAATCATAAGTTGTGTAATTATTTTCATGAATTTTTAATTTCCTAGATTATAATCGATAACATGCCCTTCTTGAGTCAATACTCCACCTAAACCATCATTGCAGGCGTCAGTACACACTACAAAATCTTTATTTGGATTAGCTATTCTTAAAATAGGTGCGCTCGTAAAGAAATTTTTTAACTTTTAAAACTCTCCTTGCACTTCTGATTCGAATCAAATTTCTTTCGCTTCTTCTGCAAAGAAGTTATCGGATTTGTGATTCTCGAAAACCCTTCAATGAACCTCCGGTAATAACCAGTAATTCCCATGAAGGATCAAACATCAGTTACATCTTTAGGAACTGGCCAATATTCAATTGCCTTTATCTTTTCGGGATCCACCGAAATTCCGTCCTTAGTCACCACATGACCTAAGTACTCGATTTTATTCTTAAATAAATCGCATTTGCTAAACTTTGCAAAGATTTGATGATCTCGTAACTCTTGCAAAACAATTTTTAAATGTTCTTTATGCTCTTCTTCAGATTTCAAATAGATTAATATGTCGTCGATAAACACAACCACAAACTTGTCCAAATATTTATGCGTTACATTGTTCATTAAACACATAAAAATAGTTGGGGCATTAATAAGCCTGAATGGCATGACGACAAACTCGTAATGGCCATATTGAGTCCTAAAGGCTGTCTTAAAAATATCTTCATCTTTAATACTAACTTGGTGATATCTAGAGCTTAAATCAATTTTTGAAAACACCGTGGCTCCACGTAGTTGATCAAACATATCATCTATGCAAGGCAACGGGTATCAATTTTTAATATATTCAACTGACGGTAATCTATACAAAGTTGTAGAGTTCCATCCTTTTTCTTAACGAAGATGATAGGTGCCCCCCAGGGAGACACACTAGGTCGAATATACTTCTTGCCAATAAGTTCTTTTAATTGTGATTTAATTTCATTAAGTTCAAGTATGTTCATCCGATAAGGGGCCTTTGAGCTGGGTACTGCACAAGGTACTAGCTCAATGGTAAAATCTAGTTCTCTTTTCGGAAGCAGTCCCATAATTTCTTCTGGAAATACATCTGCCTTTTCTTTTAAAACTGGTATATCCTACAATTTTAATTTATCTGTATTATTTAGATTTTCCTCATTAGCTACTGTTACTACATAAGCCTTACAATCTTTCCTAACAACTCTCTTAGGCTGCGGAGCAGAAATCTGCCTTACGGATGTTTTTCTAGGGATTCCCTTTACACTTATTGGTTTTCCATATTTATTTATACTAGTAAAGGTTTTATCATAACAGTTTAAGATCACCCTATGTTTCTCTAACCAATCTATACCGATTACTATGTCATAAGAACCCAGAGGTAGTACATTAAGCTTTATAAAAGTTTCAAATTGATCCATAACTACTGCACAATTCTTTACAAAACAAGTTACCTTGTTTTTTGCACCAGTATCTAACTGAACCAACCAAGAACTTACAAACTTTTCAACAGGAAGGTTACAATTTTCTACCAATTTAGGTGAAATATAACTAAGAATAGCTCCTGGATCAATTAAAATAGCTATGGGTGTTTGGTTTATGTTACGTTCTACTTCCACCATGGAAGTTTGATAGTCTGCTTATCGATTCTCCAAAGCTGCATTGATCCTGGGCATAGTTCTCGCTAAATCTCCAACAATCATCTCCTCGTGTATGGTATGGATATTACTGACAGTATTTTTCTGATTAGGACAAACTAAGGCATAATGTGGGCCATTACACTCCCAGCACTTTATGGGTTCTTTTTGTTCAAATTTTTTCGTGTTATTACCATGATTATTAGTAGACTCTTTACTCTTTTGATTGTTTTGATTGTTTGGTGAATTATTCTTATTCCCTTGGAAATTCTTATGAGAAAAATTTCTAGCCTTATTATTTTTAGAATTCCGATTGGGCACAAACTCTTTCTTCTTTTTATCATAATTATTATTGTTTTTGTCCTTCCAGTTGGCCATACTCTCCTTTTTCCTATTCTGTTCATAACAGAAATTAGCTTTCCTCATAGCTTCTTCCAGATTTTTAGGATTGCCATACTCAATCCTATCCTTTATTTGATAAGGTAGACAGCTGAGAAACCATTGTACCTTTGGTTTTTCATCTACAAGGTATGGTACATACCTAAGCAGACTTAAAAACTTACCGTTCAAATCTTTCATAGTCATTGTACCTAGTTTAAGCTCATAGAATTATTTAGCTCTTTCTTCATACTATTGCTCGGATAAAAATTTATTTTTAAAGTAATTCTTAAAGGTACTCCAGTCTATGTTCTTCTCTTTTATTCCTTTCACTCTCTTTAAATATTGCCACCATATATCAGCTTTCCCTAAAAGATTATAGATAGCCATTCTAGCCTTTAATTGGTTAGAATAGTTATAAATATGAAAGTACTTCTTCATCCAAGATATCCAGGATTCCGCTTCCTCCCCCTTCTCAGTTTCCCCATTAAAGGTTGGCAGTTTGATCTTTTTAAACTCTCCAGAAATTTCTTCATATGGTTTATATTTTCTCTTTATAGTATAGTGGTTATCCTTACTACTATCACTAGTAGAATGAAAATTACGTTGATCACCAAACACTTCGGAAGATGAGCTACTTTCATGCTTAGTCTGTTTAATCTTTTTATACTTATGTTGGTAAATTAAATTTTCTGAATCAACTCTCTTAACCCTTCCCTCGGTTTGAAATCTTTCTGTTAGGATCTGATTCAGCTCCTCTTGAGCTCTCAGAATCCTCTAATTTTCCTTTTTAATAGATTCCATTTCAGATTTTAATTCTTTTACTGTTGTAAAAGTTCTGAGGAATTAGTGGTTATGTGTTCTTGTATAGGGTCTCTTTGTAAGTTTTCTTGTTTAGTAAAGGGAGATTCCTCTTCCGCATATTCCTCCAGTCTTTCCATACCTGTTGTTAAACTTAGAAACAAATTTCTTTGTTGAATAACATTAAAAGAAAACAACATCAGCAAAATGATTTAATACATTGTTTCATATAAGCAAGTTGAGCTTCATCAAGGCCTAGTGTTTGAACCTTGTGCTCTGATACCACATGTCATAACCCGAAAATTTCATAAAAATTTAAAATTTTTAAGACAACATAAAATGTCTGAATACGTTGTTTACTAACTGCTAGTGGTTAGCGGAAAATGAAAAAGTTTAACAATTAGTATTAATTAGTTTCATAATACAATAACTAATACGACTTTCATTTTCGTAATGTATATAAGATTGACCTGTATACAGATTTCTTTTAGATTTACTAATAATTTTACTTTTTGGCAAGTAGGTGAAATCTATCTTTGAAAAACTTGGGCTTACTTAGCATTATGCTAATGTAGATGGACTGCTGGTTCTTATAGGTTGAACAGGTAACGATCAATCAAGTAGAATTTTAATTCATAAGGTAGCAAGAAGTTTATGTGTTGCATGTTAAAATGCTAGTAAATAAACTGATTATTTAAAAGCAAGCTATGATGAGGTAAAGTAATTGTCTTCCATTGTTTTTGTTTCTACAAAAGTATTCAAGTTTAGATATAAATATCGTTATCTTTATCATACTTAGCGAAAACAAAAGATACCTACTGTGAGCTTAGATCTCAAGTTCTCCGTGATACATTTACTTCTACTTTAACATGCGTATAATGCTAATGTTATGTTTAACTGTACTATCTCTTATTCATGAAAGTACTATAAATCTCGAAGTTAAAGATTTCCAATAGAGTTCATGTTTCTATTTTGTCTTTTCTTACTAGCCATTGAAATTATCAACCTATTGCTTAAATGTAAAAATATGCTCATCATCAAGTTATAAACTTCCGTATTTACCTTATCGCCTTGTTGCATGTATTATTGTAGCAATATACAATATCATATTATTTTATAATGTACCAATCTATACCTTACTTGCATCCTGTAGAGATCTTACTACCTGGAATTTTCTATAAGATTATAAGTTGGGTTCTTGTAACTTGGTACATCATCGTAAGATGGAATACTACCTACCATCACTTTTTATAGAGTCTAAGTCATAGCAAATACATTATCAGTGTTATTCCTATAATTATAAACCTTGTGCATGGTTAACTCCATAATAATATTACTATTATCAAGTTGTCTCACTTATAATAGGTTCTAGTTTATAATAACTACTATGGTAGATTTACTACCTAGATATTTCAAACTAAGGTCTCTCTCAAGTGAAACATTATAACTAAGGTTCCTATACTATGCTAGAACCAATTACACACAAACAAACAAAAACTGTCTTTGTAAATAATGATAGGAATCATTATTATTGTCATTAATAAGCTGAGCCTACAAAACATTAAATGTAAAAGCTTACATTAAGGTTGAGCCTTGTGATTGTTTATTTGATATGGTTTAAATACCTTTGCTCTATAGTACAACTATGAATATTAGTTAGTTGCAAAAGTAACTAATCTTAACCACCATTTGCAAATGATATGGTTTGTAACTATTTTAAAGTGGATTGTCAAGTAATTATACAAATCATTGTTTGGACATTTTTATTCTATGGTCAACGACCTAGAATTATTGTTAACTATTATTATAACCCTTGATACTAGTGATGACAATGATATAGTTTATCTTTCAAAAGGAGAATGTATAAACAATCCATAGTCGTTTGCATAGTCTGTTAATAAATCATTGTAATAATAATTGGATAATTGAAAACGCAGATGACTATAGACCAAACCCATGATTGGTTGAAAGATTTGGAGCCACGTGATCTGCCCTCATCCATGCATTGGTGACTTAAAAGGATGGAAACCCTATTCTCTTGTCATTTGTCTCCGAGGGTTTCCTTGGCATGCAGGTTGCTCTATATGGTTTTTCTTGATAGCCATCAGAGGTTGTTCCTCTGCGTGCTTGCTCCGTGGCTTGAGTTTGTTATTGCTGTAGACTTGTTACTCAGTCTTAGAATCCCTAACTTCATGGTTGTGAGTCTCACTGCGTGAGTGGTTATTGGTTTTTACGTTTGGCTCTCGACTTGTCCAAGGTTTCAGTTCAGTTTTCTTATGGCTCGTCACGGCTTATGAAACTTGAGCTTGTCGACATTGTTTTCCCTTTAGGGTCGGCGTAGAGTTTGAATAATCCTATGCCTAAAATGCAAAAGCTGGTGACAACTTCTTCATTGCTCAATTTCTCTTCTTGCTGACAGGTAATGACAACTCAAATTTCATTATAAAAATTCTTTGTTGAGTTATTTATTTTGTTAGGGTCTTAAGCTTAGAAGCTTAACATTAGTCTAACACACGGTATTGTGCTATTTACTGGAATGCAAGTTTGCTCCAGTCTTTAGTGGAAAGGAAAAATACAATGGCCGGCTTCTTCGTACTCGTGACCCCAACCGGTAAGCCCTGGTTCAAAAATGCGTTTTTCCCTACTTGCAATGAGGGTTGTTGAAGGAGAAAATACAGTGCTTCCTGTTTCCATTTCTCGTTAGTTAAGAGATTCTAATAAGATGTTGCTTTCTAGTTTTTACTTCCAAATCTTTGAGGTTGTGCTAGGTAATACTGGCCTTCGAGCCGTGATATGTATTTGGTTTTTAAATTAGGTTTTAGCCTTATGGCTTGACAATGTATTACAATTGGTTTTATAAATAAATTTTTTGTTAAACTTGAACCCTGTCTCGCGTTGTTATGATTTCGTTCACGTGTAACTAATGATACTGTGAAAATAGGTTTTTCCTTCTTCAACTGTTAGTGAAGAAAATTTACTGTTAATGATTTCTTTTGTAAGTAAATATTATTAAAGTGAAGACTGTAGATGAGTCGCAATGTAAAATTTATAATTTTATACTTATCAGTCCAGATTGTAATAACTAGGGTTTAATGGAAAATAAAACCTTGTGTAAATGTATTCTTAAATTAATTATTACTTGGGCAGTGTTTCTTGTTGCTTTAGTTTGGCTATTACAGGTGTATGGTGGTTTATTAACCTGTTAACTATATAATTATTTTACTGTTTTTAAATGATATTTGTCTTAAGAAAAGACTGTAAATAGTCTAAAGTATGATTTATAATATTCTTGTAAAATTTACTTATACAGTTATCAATGTAGATGGACTAAAACTTAAATAAATTAATCTATAAATAGGTAATTTAGTTGTTAGGGTTTCGACCCTTAGGTTTTTTCTTTCACAGGTTATAATCCTGTCTGGTAAATATAATTATTTCGTGAATAAGTAATTTCTTAGTTTATTTTATTTAATGTTACAATTGTTTTATTTACTATTCTATAACTTAGAATTATTCAGAGCTCTGTAAAGAATAAATGGTTAACTCTGTAACTTTGTTTATTTCTCAAAAATAAAGGGTTTATAAACCTAACCCTAATCTAGTTTTTATTAGGTAATAGTTTAAGATTTAGCTAATAGTTTTAAAAGATAAACTGTGTGGTTAATAACTTGTTTATATATTTAGTTGTTATCTTCTATAAACTTTTATTTTATCGGTATACTATTACTATGACTCTAATGTAGTTTGTTGTTTTCTTTTCTTGTATTTTTATTTATTTACACTAAGTAAAAACCATAAACACAAATAAACCATAACACTGAAATAAATTTACTCTTTTATTTACGGATACAATTTCTATCCACTATTTTTATTCTCTTATCTACTTAAAGAGTTCTAAATGTGCTAGAGTACGACCTGTTTTCCAGGTGTGGAAAAACATAGCGTAAAAATTTATTTTGATTCTATTTCAATATTCTTCTAAACCAATTTCATTTCTATAACAATATAATAAGTATACAAAATCTAGCATTTCATAAACTCTGAAATATTAACATTCACATAGCAGTTAAACGAATATTTATTTAACTAAAACAGTAAAACAAAATAACATAGAACCTATTGAGGGAAAGACGACAACAAATTTAGGAGGCCGTTCCTCCCTACCAATCTCCTAGAGAGCGCTCAAAAAACGCTTCCTCAGGACCCCTAAGCCTGTTCCTGGTCTTCTTGGCTAAGAACTGGTGGAGATTCCAACAGTAGGACCCTCTGTCAACTGACTAGTTCAATACCTCAGTAAAACACTCTGCTCTCAGCAGTATGATCTTCAGCTTAAAATATGCAACTATATCAATCATTAGTTATCCCCTCAAGCACGTTATAAATCTCCATTCCATTTAATTTCTCTAAAGTACATTCATTCACCTTGAATGATCACTTCTCTAGAATGAACAACCTCAACTCTCTTCAATGGGAATTTTTATAAAGATTGTCTAGGTCTTTTGGGTTAGTTTTCATTAATTTAGCCACCTGCTCTGATTCCACTTTCTTGGGGAATCATGACCACAAATGTAGGGAGGTTGCCACTTTCAATAGTTGGAAGTGGTTTGAGGATGCTGCCACATGTTAGTTTGCTCTCCACCCAGTCTCCTCCACCACTTTGACCAGTAAACACTCTTTTAACAGTTCTACTAAGCTGTTGTCTCCTAATTTATTTATTTATAAATGAAATATTCAAAATTTACATTAAATATCCTTGACCCCATTGGGTCATCAATTACAACTTAGCATAAAATTTAACATATTGTTCCTCAAATAATATAAAATTGTTTTTGCAAAATTGGGGCATGTGATAGGTACCATCGACTCTTCCGGGTTTGGTCTACACGCATATCCATAACCTGCATGATCGTATATGGCCTTAGCCACTGTGTCTTCAGTTTGTGTGGGTGCTTGAATACTCTTTTGTCATACTCTAGAAAAATTATTCCTTCTGTAGATGGATTCAACCTGATATATTGATCATGCTATGCTAGCAGATGTTGCTAACTTGGCTTAGTATGTAGTCGCAAGGGTATTTTCATCCCCTCTAAATATCCCACCATTTCCCTTATTCCTAAGCAGTTGATAGGGAATACGGTCTGGTACTCCTGCAGGAGATCTACGATCTTTACAACTGCTTCATACTGTGAACATTTTTGTATTATTCTGCAATGTTCAACTATTTCAACTGCTTTTATTCTGTTGATGTTAATTGGATTATCTCCTATGTCTCTCGTGATAAAGTCTTGCTGAGTAGATTCGCTGTGTCGTTGAACATTAGCTTTTTTGTTAAGGATCTCCTCAACTATTCTCCCCTTTTCCTTCAGAACTACAACATCAATTGAATGGTTCTTGTTAGCAAATACAACTCTATGCGTAACCTATTGGGTTCCTTGTTGCAGCTGCTAAGAGGTATCATAGGTATTAGGCATCAAATCCAAGGTGCATATGAAACTCTCATAGGTGGGTAACTCCCTTGACTCAGTCTCCACCCATCTCACAGACCTTGTAACTCTCGCGCATCTTCTCATAGAGACTTCATGTAATCTATTTTTCCAATTCTCTAAAGCCTCTCCTGAATCAAATGTGCATGAACTCGAGTATTTCCAGCTCAGGTTTCCATTGCTTGTTGGACTGGTATAATCTTTCTGCATAGCTATGGCATTATATGTTTGATCAAGATAATCACCCTTCCCCTAATTATAAACAGGCTCAACGTATCTTTGCCCCTCAAATGGATCGATGGGTGATACTATCCTCATTTCCTCATCTTCAAAAGATAGGATCCTTTTCTTAATGGTTATGATTTTTTGATTATCTATAGCCCAATCTATCCCTAGTAGCGTGGGGTAAGGGTTTGTATCATTGACAATGTTGATGACTTCAAAGTCGGTGTGTGTGTGCAATCCTTCAACATCGACGGATGCATTGCTCAATCAACCAATGGGCATGAAATTCTCGTAATTGGAAATCCATAGCTGGATAGGATACTGGCCCAAGAGCGGCTTTCCCATGCAATCCCATGTCTAGCGGGTAAGGATATTGACATATGAACGAAGATCCAAGATGATATAGTCCATATCACAATCACCTATTTGCGCATTCATTCTGAGTTCGCGGCTAGTTTTACATTTCCTTTGAACCTGGTTAACCTTCTTCTCTAATTGCGGCTCTACAAGAATCTCATCTATAATTGCTTGCAGCTCTATAATATCATCTTTATCTTGCATTAGCATCAAACAAATTTATAGAAAGGTTCTAAGCTTACTAACCTTTGGTGAGGCATTCTTCTGCGATACATGTTGGAACCTTTCAGACATGTCCCTCACTTCCATAGAGGTTGATGGTACTTCTGGGTTCATGAATTTCGATTGCACATCCCAGAATATTTCTTTATGTTTCTGGATGGTTAGTGGCTCCTTTTTCTGTGCTGCTGACCTCACTTGTGGCTGCGGTTGTTCTTGTGGGTTATCTTGGTTTGCTCTGGTCACCACACCTCCTTGAGTTACGATGACGATGTTCAAGTCTCACGGTTCAGCCACGATCATATACACATTCACATTTGTGTTTGGGTTTGGTTTTGGTGGAGGGTTAGGTGTGGTAAGGGTCCTTGCTTGCCGCTTTGCGATCAACTGAGGACATTGTTTGACATTATGGTCATGTGCCTTACAATATGAGCATGTTCTTGCAGGCTCTAAACAATATCTAGAAAAGTGACCCAGTTGTCCACAGTTATAGCATGTAATTGGACCTATTACCCTACCAAATCCTCCTTCGCCACCTCATCCAATAAAGTTTTTTCCACCCCTTCTTTGAGGGTGTAGTTGTTGTGGCGGGTACTGGTTCTACTGGTAGTGTTACTGATAGGTGTTTTATTGCGCATATGGCTACTAAAGAGCGTATGGATGTTGGTACTGATAAGATGGGAATTGTGTAGGTTGATAGGATTCTTACGCTTATTCAGCATGAGGGAACCCCTCATTTTTCATTGAATTGACTGTCTTTTCTTTCAAGAGTTGGTATGCTCTGGAGTCTTTTTCATCATTTCCTATTGATTTACAAAATTTATAGAATAGATTTGTAGGGGTACTTACAATTTTTTGCAAGTATAAACATTCTTTCTCGCAGTGGCCTCTTCACTGGCATATATGACACCATGGCATCCCTTGTTCGTTTAGTGGGTTAGGTGTACCTGACCCGACATAGTTCATGAAGGTCGGATAGTTATCCTTGGTGTGTCCATCCTTCCTTCATTTTGTGCACCATAAGTCCTCTTCTGCTTCTTTTCCCTTCTTGATATCCTGAAGTTGTATTGTTAGGTTGGCTAGGTGTGATTGGATCTATACCATTCCGATGGCATCATCGCCAATGGGTGATGCTTCTAACTTCATTGCTAGTTCTAGTGCTTCTATCTGTGATTCAATATTTTGTTGCATCAATGGTCCTCGGATGTGTGTCAGCAGCACAGAAATAAACCATTCTTTGTGTTGTACATCGAACATATGGAAGCTTAATTTCTCCATCAATGTTTTAAACCATTGGTCAAAAATCGCATACCATTTCTGCTAGAGCTTTTTTTATCTCTTTGATTTTGGTAATACATGGTGACTTCGATTTAGGTTTCTTGAACTCAGAGATCATTGCAGCTCATATCTCCTCAAGGGTCTTCTACGGTGTTCTAGCTGGTGAGGCATAGAACTTCATGAACCGATCTAGCGCACGACCCCTCAAGGTCATGATTATCTGTGCCTTCTTTATGTCTGCACTATGGACTAAACATACCATCCAAATAGCTTCACAGAGGAACCAATGTTATTCGGGGTCTTCCATTCCATTTCCATTAAAGGTGGCTAACCAGACATCTATTGCAACCATTGAGTTGGTGTGAGGGTCTTCCAGGATAGGGTTCAATGGGGGTGTACTTTCTTGTGCACTAGTTCCAGGGATAACACTATCCATATTAGTGGTCCTTTTTGGGGATGAGACTCTAGATCTTGCCTTAGGTGATATTGCTGGTGTTCTGTAGTTGTGCTCTGATCGCAATGTCTCCTCAGAGTCAGAATCTTCAGTTCCTTCTGAGATTGGGATATATTCCTCCTCTTCATCACAAGACCCTTCATCTTCATACGACTGAAGTTTGTGTTTGCTTCCTTTGAACAAACTAGGATTCCATCGCCCCCTTTTGGTTTTCCTTCTCTTTCTTGGTCGGAATCTTATCCCACTCCTTAGGACTCCAAATTCTAGTTCAAGTTCTCTTCTTCTGGGGAACATTTACATACACTCTTCCCCATGTTCTTACTTGGTTGTTAGCGACATAGCACCCTCCTAGATATGTGACTCAACTATCCAAGTGCAAAAGACCCTTATCATCAACAAGTAATTTTATCCATGTACTTATAGATAATAAGTATCTCCTTTGAGGTCCTTGGAAAAAATTTCTTTCAGCTTCACTATATGAGGTTATAGTATCTACTGCAAACTCAGTAATATACCCTTGCATTATACTATCAACTCAAAAATCAACAGCTCTAGAAACATAGTTACTTACACTGGCTACCTCCTGAACCAGCTAGTCGCTCCACTCACCAATCTCCCTTCTCTGGAAATTGGTCTACTTAGTTTCCAATATTAATAACCATTCATGTATTAAAATGGGGAACTCAGAAAATAATATCTCATGAATATCAGAGTATATATATTCATCTAACCACTTTTATGTGATCAATCATGTTCTTGAGTTGTCTTCTGGCATGAACACCAACATTTTAGAGCCCATCTAGTCTTCTATATCCTCCTTCGTTGGGTGCCACAACATCTCCCTCAATTTAATCAATAAGGTCCCTACAACGGAACCATTTGTTGGCCACTTTTCCTATCTCGTGCGACCCAGGTTCTGTGCTGCCCATTGATCCAACAACTACCCCAGATACTGGCCCAATAGACAAAGCCCTGTTAGCAACACCTGTGAAGCAGGCGCAGTCTCACCTAAGATATCTCTTAGATGGGTAACCACTGGAACCATGTTTCTGCGATTGTCGAGGGATTATAGTCCCTTGGTTTGCAGCTAAGGAGCTCAATGAAGGAAATAGGATGGCTAGAGAGAGGAGTCAGTTCTGTGCGATTGAGCACAAATATATGTAATCACACGTGACTTGACCTTCCTTTCCACCTCACAACTGGTACAATTTCTGCAGTGCAGTTGGCTCATATCAATTGGACCTACGAATCTAGTCGTGATTCATACAGAAACATGCATTCCAATATACATATGTTCATTTCAATAATTCCTTCCGATCATTCATCTATTGATTACAGAGTAACATCATAGATTTAGGAAACATTGAACATTCTATAGGAAGCAAATAGTAACCATTCCCATAAACATTCATCACATCAATCATTCATTTAGACATAAGAGATAATGTGGAAACCCATCTGGGAAAACCACCAAGGTGCTTTTCATCTGGAATGAGAAAGGATACAGCACCTTGCAGTCTACATGATGCAAACTGATCTTAAGATATGTCCTTAAGTTTTAGACTCATGGTTCTCATTCTCGCTGGTTCGCTCTTCTACTCTACATCTACTCCTAGCAGTCTTCTCCCATAGCATCCAGATCTGCAGCTCAACAGGCCCTCTATCGCTACTAGACTCTTCTTGAGTCTACTCTCCTTTGATCTCTACAACATTACAGCCGAAGTGGCATCCTTTGCCATCAATTACTACTGGACATGCCACTTACTATAGAAGAAATGACCTAATAAATAATCATAATCAATAGTAAAATCCACTAAAGATGAACAATTTCCAACTGGGATGAACAAAAACCACACACACCAACCTTCTAACCATTGCATCCCTCATTTTATACTATTTCACATGACCATGCAGGGTTGACTGCATATTGACAGTCTATTAAATGTCACCATCATTTTCCCTCTATCTACATCTGTGGTGATCATGAATTGACATGAGGCACTATCGGACTGACTTACAAATATCTTCTCATACATGCATAGCTACAGGCTTACGCCGCCTTAAACGGACATGATCTAGATTCTGCACCCATCTCTTTTCGGTCATTATGCCTTGCGTGCTTCTATGCTTTCCTTTCCTTCACCGTGTACCTCTCTGCTCTGCTTGCGCTGGTCCTTTACTTCCTTCACGATCTTCCTTTGTTTCCATCGCATGCGCAGTGCGTCTTCTTTGGTTGCATGCACGAGCTTCTTCCCTATGCTCCTTTCCTGGGCCAACAAAGGCTATTAAAATTGCTGATATATTTATGAAATAAATTTTTATAATGTTGGTGTACCTAAGATCGTAATCTCGGACAGAGATGCAAAATTTATGGGAAATTTTTGGAAGGATTTACTTGAAGGATTAGGAACAAAATTAAATTTTAGCACTACATATCATCCTCAGAGCGTTGGACAAACAAAAAGAGTAAATCAAGTTTTGGAATATATGCGTATACCATATGTAATGGATAAACCAGGTAATTGGGAAGATTATTTGCATATGGTAGAATGTCCATATAACAATAACTTTCAAACTTCGACTGGATTAAGTCCATCTTAAACACTGTATGAACGAAAGTGTAATACTCCAATTTCTTGGAGTAGTCCCATTGATAGACTAATGTTAGGACCTGAATTATTGAAAGAGATGAAACTAATAGTGAAATATGTACAACATAATTTGAAGGCTTCCCAAGATAGGAAAAATAGTTATGCTGACTTAAAAACAACTCCACAAGAGTTCTAGGTAGGAGAACATGTTTATGTATAGGTAAACCTAGAAAACGCTCCTTAATGTTGGGAAAATACTCAAAAATGGTGCCTAGGTATTGTGGACCATTTCAAATATTAGAAAAAATTGGATCGGTGGCATATCAATTATCATTACCACCTACAATAAAAGTACATAATGTTTTTCATGTTTCAATTTTAAATATATATGTTCATGATGCTACTCATGTGATTGACTGGAATGTTATACGGGTGGAACCCAAAGGAGAATTTCAAGTGGATATGGAACTTATTATTGATGGGAGATAACTTTTACTCTGGTGCCGTACCATCTGACAAGTCAAGGTGCAATGGAAGAACCTTAGTCTAGAGGAGTCCACATGGGAATAGGAAAGTAATATGCCAGAGGCATATCTAGTTCTATTTTAGAGTGAAATAATAGAAGAATAAAAAGGACAAAGAAATAATAACAATGAGGAAACTGTTATCATTAAAGGGGAGGTGTATGTAATACACCAATCAATTGTTAAACTGTTTATTATTTTGAATATTAATATTTTAATATTTTGACAAATAAAGTCAAAATAATTGTAATGGATTATTATTATTGAATAATTAAATAACCGACAGGAATCAAAACTAAAGTAGTCATTAAAAGAGTTGTTGCTGACCTGTAAGGCCCAAATGAAAAATGGAGAAAACTAATGAGTGAGAACTCGAGTGATGCAGGACATATCTTCCCCAAAATCAGGTGAAGACTCCTTGTGGAGAATTAAAGAGAAGGAGTCTCATAACTGACCAAGTCCTAGTAAAAATACTATAAAATAGTATGTCCATCAAATAAGTAGGAGGCTAGTGATGGATGGGGAAATAATCTATCAATGAAAAGAGATGGTTCATTGATCAGAATTTTCCCTCAAGGTTCAACAAAGATGATCGGGGGTTCTGGAGAAAGTAATTTTTGGTTGCTCTAGGATTTGGTTGGGAGGAATGAAATCTTCAGTTATGTTTTTCTCACAATGGTGACATGTTCCTTACTAAAATTCATCTACTGTTTTAGTCTAGATAATTATAGTTTGGAAGTAGATTATAATTCTGACTGTATTATAAATTGAGATTATACAATGTATCAATTAGTATTATTTTCATTTAGTTATTATTAATTCTTTCTTTATACATTGTTAGTAGTTTATTTACTTATGTATACACATGTAGAAATCACAAAATAATTTTTCTATATAGAATACAAGAAATATAAGTTGTAAACAAATATAAATCTTCTTTATAATGTCTCAAAATTAAACGAAATGTCTATCAATCAAACTCTTTATTCCTTAAACAATTACAAACATAATAGGGAGACTCGAGATGCTTCGATCCATATACAATAAGGTATAGATAATAAATTAATTAAAATTTTAAACCCATCATCCTTGAGCCGATAGGATTTCTACAGATATTTACTCTCGGTATAAACAATTACGAATCTAGGCACTAATACAAGCCTCTCTTTTATTGAAACTATATTCATATAAAGATATGAAACTAAAATACTTACTAAGATTAAATAGAACCAAGGAAAAAATATCAAACTAAGAAATATGCGATATAAATGTAAAATTGACATACAAATTTACAAGTCTCTATTTTGGCTTCCACATATACATAAATAAACAGATCTTAAATAAATAATTAATATCAAGCTAAGATCCAACAGACATCCAACTAAAATATTTAAGAAATCTAATCAGAGTTAAACCAAATCAAATCAAGATATACGAACCGATTATCCATCGAATCAGATCCACATATGAATCATCATAACATTTAAATAAAAATTGTTTAATCCACAATGGTTGTGTGTCAATCATCAAAACCACTCTACAGTTCAATTTACCAAATCACAAAATACTGTCCAAATTGAATTCCAGACCAAACATGTTAATAATAAAACTTATCTTAATTATGAAAGAGGTGATAAATCCCTCTTGCCCAAACACATCAAGCAGAGTAACCCTTGAACTATACCCTTTGGTCATACTATACAAAATCAATGTATACCTTGAATATGAAGTATCAGATCCAATGAATGTTGAAGGGCCACACCATTATATACATTTATGATGGAAAACATACTAATGTTAGTATAAATGCATATATATATACTTTCCAAAATCATTCTCAAATAGACAAAGCTTACGATAGGGTCCCTCACCTCAAGACAGAGTAAGAACGAACTTGAGACGAGGTAACCCCTCCACCACTCTAGTATGGCCATGCACCAACCGTCATTTGTAACCATGCGTAACCTCTATAGATTACAAACTGTATGTAACTATAACTGTCACAAAAAACCCTAAATCTTATATGCTTAGGGAAAAGTTGACGCTTGACTGAGGGTTTGGGATGAAAGGTTAATGCGAGGTTCGTCCAAAGAATATGGGTGACCATTAATTTGCACTTTGGCCTCACCTATCAAAAACATAGTAGAAAAATATTAATACAATCCTTAGTTAAGATATCAATTTTTCTTAAATAGAGTTATAGGAAGAACAATCTTACCACATCAACACATTTATAGAGTCAATGGTTTTATCCTCCTAACTCTTACATTTTCCTCTAATTTGCACATTTCAAACACTTTGAATTAGTTACTGCTGAGGCCTGTGAAACCTGCATATGAAATGAATTTTTTAAATAAATTTGGAATTACCTGTTAAACACAGACTGACTTGGGAAGCCTTTGATAGAATTCGAAGGAAAGGATACCATAGTATCCACCTTACCACATGAAAACAAAAGAATGACTAAGACTGTGCAGAGGAGGAATGCCAACTAAATAGCCATTAACCATATTTAACCATAGTAAGCACCATTTAAACTCTTAAACACACAGTGTATTACTATATTTAAAACCATACAAGCAATTATAGACTTCCTGAATGGAAAGTATGGTTGTAGCCAAGCACCATTGATTCTATGAGAAAAACCTCAAACAATAGTCAACTTGAACCAGAAAAAAACTCTTATGACCAAATGAATGCGATGATAAAAACCCTACAACAACTCTCCAACGATAAGAATCAAATCAAGGACAGATGGACGGCTAGAATGAATCCTCTACATAAAAAGCACGTGAGGCAACCTTGTCATTTATTATGCTTGGTTGTGCTTTCAACTCGTAGCTAGGGTTTATGAAAAGGGTTTTAAACACGTCATTAAAAACCACAGTAAATGATTCTCTTTGAAACTATATTCCACCTTGTGCCTCCCGTGGCAACATGCCATGACTTAAACTTATAACAAAGTCATAGCTTAAACCTATATCCTTTACAATGCCATAGGGTTTGTATTTACCAAAATATGCCATTATATTGTATAGGTTAAGGGTAAAACTTAAGTTTAAACACATAAAACATGAATCCAAGAAACTTATAGCTTGGGACTAAATCCAAGTATAGGATTTAATCCTAGGTAATCAAAACAAAGATTTAATGTCATTAAACATTAACATCCCCTTGGCAAGGGCTGCAACCGATTTGTCATTTCAAATGGAGTCAATGCTGAGCGAACGACAAGCCCTGTCACCAAACATTTAAAAATTTCAATTAAGCTTGTCCATGCAAACAAGTAAAATACTTGTTACGACTAAGAAATACATATTGCAACAAGTAAGTATTGTAAATTATAAACATAGTTTTATTATTATTATTGAAATTTATGGGTTTGTGACAGAATGGTATTAGAGCATGGTTACACTACTTGGCTCTAAAATACCACCACTTAGACTGATATAAACTAGAAAACTAATTCTATTGTTATGGTTTGACTATCTTGCAAATAGGAAGAGAAGAATAACCTTGTTTTTACTCAAATCATGGCAGATGTGGGAATGTATGTTGAAGGAGAATCACATCCTAAAGATCCAAAAAATAATGAAGAAGGTAACATTAGGGATGGTGAAATTTGAGTGAATCTAAATGAAAGTAGGAATGATAACCCATATGAACTCCTACAAACAATAAAATATTTAAGGGAATAACTGAAACAAGTTAAGGAAGACAAAAAATGGATTTTAAAAGCAAAGGAAGAATTAAATAATGTTCGGTTGACTAAAATACATAGTAATGAAGAAGAAAAAATAAAGGACCTGAATTAAATATGCCAAGAACTGCACCTTATAAACGTAAGGTAAGAAAACTAGAATTTTCTAATCATGAGATTGAATCTTCAAGCAAAGAATAAGCTAAACATAGTCATGAAAAATATAAATATTCTAGTGAAAGTAGCGATAGTAGTCAACAGAAAAATAAATACAAATCGTATGAAGAAATTTTTGAAGAACTTAAAAATATCAAACCTCCTATGTTCAATGGAGAAATCGAAAAAGGAGAAGAAGAAGAAGCTTGTCTATATAGGGTGAAAAAGTATTTCCATATTTATAATTATTCGGACGAACTAAAAGTGAAACATGAAAATTTATAACTTGATAGGAAATGATGATATCTGCTGGTAAGATATAAAGAAACTAAAAGCATTAAATAACGTTGTGTAACTTAAAAAAAAATTTTAAAAAATTTTAAAATCTAAATAATTCTATGAATTAAGATTAGGTGCAATGACGATGAAGGAACTTTGCTGCAAATTTTTATTTTTATTACGTTAAATGTACCTTACATTATTGATGAAAAACAAAAAATTCAGTGTTTCCTTAGATGTTTATGATAATCCGAAAACTCTGGAAGAGTCCATGAGAAAAGAAAAATTCTGGTATGATCAAAATAAATACTAATGAGAGAAAATACCTAACTTGAAAAATGAAAGACATGAATGTTTTGAATTGAAAAAGAAAGGTACTAAATTTTATAAGAATTATGGAAATTATTATCGGGCATACCAAGGGAATAATTTTATAAATTATACACCACATAATCCTACAGAAATAAAAGAAAGGGAAATAACCACTTCTATGAATAAAAATACTGCACAAAGGGAACCATTAAAATGATGGGAATGCGATGAGCCACATTACTTTAAAGATTGTTCTATAAGAAGAAAAATTTCTTAATAATGTGTATTCAATTCAAGAAGCTACCACAATGGAATATATAGAAAGGAGCATGCCCACAATCAATGCATCATTGGATAACCGAGAATCAGATCATCAAACATCTATGGTCAAAATCGAAGTTATGTTAAAAGATAAAACCATTTCTATATTGATTGATCTAGGTTCAAGTTTTAGTTATGTATCATCGAGAAATGCAGAGTTATGCAAGTTACAACATGATAAATTTGAAAAGTCTTGGTTAGTTAAACCTGCTACAAGCACAAAGCGAAAAGTCACTAGCTTTGTGAAAAAGTGTGAATTTATTATGAATGGTTTACAAAACACATGCCTATTTAAATATTTTACCTCTAGGATTTTATGATTTACTGATATGAATGGATCGTTTATAGTAACATAGATTTATTTTAAACTGTTATGATAAAACATTCTCATGCTTGGATGATAAAGGTAATACAATTGTTGTAAAAGGGATTATCGAGAAAGTTACTATTGTAGCCGCAACTGTTTTCCCCAAATTTTCAAATTTTCGACCCCCTTATTAATTTTAGCGTTGCCTTGAATCGTTTGGATCCATGAACTCTTTTGTTGTGCTTTAATTTCAGACTATGTTGAGGCTAACTCTCTTCCTGTTTTCAAAAAATTGCTTATGTTTGAAACTGCTATGGGTAGCAGAGTTTAGAGTTTGTTTTGTTACCTTTCAAGCTGCGATTTCCTCTCGGGAACTTATTTCCTGTGCTAACCACTGTTCTGAAGGCCAATTTAACAACAAATCGGAGCCATGTTTCCTTGGGAAGCCTCCATCGTGAAAATTAAACAATGATTATTTTGCGGAAGAATCATGACTCCTCCGTGGCTGCTTCGTATCATTTAACTTGTTTATATTATTGGAGGAGTTAGTCTGTTTATCTTCCACCCTTGCGGCTCCCAAACAAAATAAGTATCCGGCATACAACTGCTCCGCCCGCCGATGCTTTGTCTGGTCTTCGTCACTTTGTGTTGGATCGAAGGCCGTAGTCTTTCCTCCTCCGCCCTTGCGGCTGTGCAACGCACTGAGTGTCCGGCGTTGATGTCCTCCCGCTCGCCGACTGGGACTTTTTCACCTAGAATTTGAGTCTAGATTTTTTGACTCCGATAAACTTAACGGTCTCACGGATCCCATTGCCTGTTGGAGATCCGTCGACGCGGTTGTGAGTAAGATTACCGCGGCCGAGGTTTTAGTGTTTTAGGCCACCGATAAGTTTCCTCTCCCTGTCATTTCGTTAGTTTTAAACCCTTGTGGATGAGACAGTGGTCCTAGCGCTTGTTAAGGTTTTGATGACAGTATAGGGCATCTTTTGATGACTAGTCATTTGTTGATACAGTTTGGTTTTATTGAAAATGTAGTCCTGATTAATGATACATATCGTTTAAATTGCAGATGAACTCAAGATATTTTTATAAATTACTACTGCGAGAAGGCATAGCAGGGAGATGAAGTAGAAGAAAATGGCTGGACAATGTTAGGCAGAGTTCGTACCGAAACCAATGGGATCTCAAGGAGAGCAAATGAAAGACAAGGCAGAATCAATGGCGACAAAATCCCAGGCCTGGAAAGATCTGTTAGTTACCAAGCGAATCCCGCTTTGTTGAGTACTCTAAAAATGTATCTCATGAAGTAAATCATGAGTACTCACTAAAAAGACAAAAATGGGGATATTAAACGATTTGGAGGAACCCAAAGGTCACACGGTTGGGGAAGCCCAAGCGGTTAGCTGATTTGGTTTAAATATAGGAAAGTTAGAACTTACAGGGGCTTTTTGTCGGAAAAACTTGTGAACCATTGTTTGTAAGAGGAACTACTTCGTTTTACAATAAGAAATTACAATTTTTTGCCTGTTGGAGAAGGTGCTGTGTGGAATGTTTCAATGCGATAAATGAACAATGTTGAAGGGGAACTATTTCGTTTTCGACTGTGTTTCATTAACTGTGAGAGCGTTCTAACTTGCTGAATCTATGTTCTTACTTGAATGTTCTCTAGTATATTCTATAAATTTTCCACTATGAGTAATGGAAGTTTTAACTGTTGATGAGTTGCCTTATCATGTATACTTTATTCATGTTTGTATGTTTGATTTTAAGAACAACTACCTGTGATTTGCTGTAACATATCAATAGTATTGCATTACTCATGAATTAATATCTAGCTCTCTAGAGATAGCCTAGTTAGTATTTATTTTCTAATGGTGTGTGATTCAGATGTGGGGAAGTTAAGATGAGAGGTAAGAACCTGCGCATCACATTGTGAATGTTCCTTGCATTCTTAATCAATTTGCATGTTAGGTAGGAACGTGCATATCATACTTTAAGTCAAAAAATACAAAAATATATACGGTGGATCGGGCCGCAACCGGTAAAACCTTTTATTTTTTGTTACTTGACCTATGGTAACCGGACCGCAAACCAGACGGATTCCCTACACCAAACAGTCATGGGCTAATTGGGAACTGTTGATGTATTTGTAACTTCGAAATGTATTCATCTATGTATCTTATGTATTGTAACCCGATGTTTATTCCGGGATGTTTCTATTATGTATTTGAGTCATGTTGTCATGCCTCGATGTTCCGATCGGGAGGATCAATAATGTAAACAAGTCATGTCAAGTCATTGTTAAAGTCCCCACAGTTTCGAGGCACTAGGGTTATTAGACACTCCTATAGATTTCATCTCTAGTAAGTAATTGTTAAGTGAGGTCGACATCATTGAGGGCACTTCAAGTGAACGAAAGAATATAAATAGAGAGTGAGCCTCTCTATTTATCACACACATCATTCACTCACTCAAGTGTGGCGCATTAGTGAGGAAGGAAATACACTAGGGCTAGACAAGAAGAATACTATTGCTGTCGGGAGAGCATCTTACTGTTTTGGGGTTTTACATCTTGTGCTGATTCTATCTCTGAGGAAGTTGCGGGGTTTTCTCCATTTATGGTTTCCCCGATCAAAATCATTGTGTTCATTGTCTCTTGTGTTTGATTGCTGTACTTTTTATTCTCTCAGTAAAGATCCTAACATAATGCTAGCTTAATGTTGAAAAACTAACATGGTATCAGAGCTAACCTAAGAAGAAGACACTGTGCAGCTGCGAGAACTAGGGCTTTGTAGTTTGTGGATATTCCTCCATATATTTTCAGCAAAAGTAAGGTGGAACAAATCTCCTCCTTAGGGCGCATCTTTCTGTTGAAACAGAATCTAATTCTGAGGTTTTTCAGTTTTGGACCTGTCACTGCGGTCGGAAATTACAGCTTTTCATAGAAGAGGAATTTTTTAGTGAGCCTAGGCCTGGATTGATCTCCTCCCCAAAATCAAAGTTAGGGACAAATTTCAAGGCATTTGGGTGGACAAAACTTCAGAAAAGCAAAACCCTAGTTTGCTCCTGAACCAACTCTGCAGGATTTCAGCTCAAGTTTCAGATCTGACATCTTGAACCTGGTAAGATCTAAAATATTTTGTATTTCCATTTGAGGTTCTCATTTAAGATGTCTCATCATACCAAGCTTGATGAAAAGCTTGAGGGAGCTGATAACTTCTGAGCCTGGAAGTATAGGATCTCCTTGGTCCTGGAAGAAAATGAATTAGATTCCTACATTCATGAGGAGGTTCCAGTTCCAGAGGGAGATGAGGAAAAGGCCTTACATAAGAAGAAGATGGTTATGGCAAAGAGGATCATTGCTGATTCTATTAAGGATCACCTTATCCCACAGGTGTCCTCTGTCAAGACACCTAAAGCTATGTTTGATGCCCTAACCAAATTGTTTGAAGGGAAGAACATCAATTGAAAGATGACCCTAAGGAACCAACTGAAGAATGTGAAGATTCAGAATGCAGAAAATATCCAGTCTTACTTCACAAGGGTTTCTCAGATCAAGGAACAATTAGAAGCTGTTGATGAAGAAGTGGAAAATGCAGATATTATGATGACTACTTTGAATGGCCTCCCTAGGTCATGGGATGCTTTCATTCAATGAATCTGTGCTAGAAAGAAGTTAGTCAAATTCAGTAGACTATGGGAAGAATGCTCTCAAGAAGAAGCTCGGATAGCAGCTTGAGAAGAGAAGATATAAAAGTGAATATTCTTCAAGCGAGGATGAATATGTTCTGATATCAACCCTCACAGGTAACATTACTCATGGTAGTGATGATTGGCTTATAGACAGTGGGGCTTCCAAACACATGACAGGATTCAAGGAATCCTTTGTAAGACTGTCAGAACATGAATCACCTCACAAGGTGAAACTAGGAGATGACTACCAATATCCAATAAAAGGTAGTGGGGAATCTTCATATAAGCTAGACTCTGGTAAGTCTCTAACAATGAAAGAAGTATTGTTTGTTCCAGGACTCAAGAAGAACCTTCTCTCCATTTCAGCATTGGATGCAAAATGAATGCAGGTTGCATTCATAGATGGTCAAGTCATCATGTGGCCAAAAGGAAAGACTATCAATGATGTGGTAGTAATTGGAGAACAAGAAGGAGGATTATACAAATTGAAGGGCCATCCAGAACAAGCCTTGGTCCATGACACAGTAGAGCCAAGTGAACTTTGGCATAGAAGACTTGCACATGTGCATTACAGATCACTACCTATTACAAGCAAAGCTGTCGAAGGTCTTCCAGAAATTCAAGCAAAACATGATGGGGTTTGCAAAGGATGTGTGAAAGGAAAGAATACAAAGAAGACATTTCCAAGCAGTGAAAGCAAAGCAAAAGGAATCTTGGAAATCATCCACTCTGATGTATGCGGTCCTATGTCATCAAACTCTCTAACCAGGTATGCATATTATGTTTCTTTTATTGATGACTTTTCTAGGAAGACATGGGTTTACTTTATGAAGAACAAAGATGAAGTGTTCAGCAAGTTTAAAGAATTCAAAACCTTGATTGAAAACCATACTGAAAAGAATATCAAGACCATTCGATCAGATAATGGTGGAGAATTCATTTCAAATGAATTCAAAGATCTATGCAAGGAATCTGGGATTAAGAGGGAGTTGTCCACTCCTTATAATCCACAACAGAATGGGGTTGCGGAATGGAAGAACATAACTATCATGGAAGCTGCAAAATCAATGCTTCATGATCAAGAACTTCCTATGCATCTTTGGGCAGAAGCTTCTAGAACAGCGGTGTATGTACAGAACTGTACTCCACATAGAGTACTCAAGAACAATACTCCTGAAGAAGTCTTCTCCGGCAAGAAACCCGAAGTCATCCATCTTAGAATATTCAGTTTTCCTATGTACATCCACATTCCAAAAGAGAAGAGGAATAAATTAGATCCTTCAGGAAAGAAGGGAATATTTGTGGGATACTCTGAAAGCTCGAAGGCTTACAGAATATATTTCCCAGGATATAAGAAGATTGACATCAGGAGGGATGTGACATTTGATGAAGACACAGCTTACAACAAATCCAGAAAGAGACCTGCTGTAGAACCTAAAAAAGCAGAAGCACCCAGAATTCATGATACAACCATGAATGAAGAAGATCAAGAATTTGAAGAACCACAAAGACCTGTCGATCCACCTCTTGAGAAGAATCCTCATAAGAGGAAACCTGCTTGGGTACAAGAACTTATCCAAGGTGCGGAAAGATATGGGGCTCCAGAAGAGAATCACAGAGAAAGAAAGAGGACCAGATCCAATTCCGGGTATGTAGCTTTACTATGTGATTTCATTGATAAAGAACCTTCCAGTTATGAAGAAGCGGAAAAATAGAAAGAATGGAAGGATGATATGATCGAAGAGTACCAATCGATCAAGAAGAATGATGTTTGGGATGTTGTCCCAAGACCAGAAGGGAAGTCATTTGTAACTTCCAAATGGATCTACAAGATCATGCATGTTGTAGATGGTAGCATTGAAAAGTATAAGGCAAGATTTGTAGCTCGAGGTTTCTCTCAGAAAGAGGGAATAGACTATGAAGAAACCTTTGCACCTATAGCCAGATACACTTCCATCAGATCGGTACTTGCTCTGGCTGCAGTAATGAAATGGAAGATACACCAGATGGATGTCAAGACTGCCTTCTTGAATGGTGTAGTAGAAGAGGAAGTGTATGTAGAAAAACCACTCGGTTTTGAGACACATGATAGAAAGTATCATGTATGCAGATTGAAGAAAGCCCTATATGGTTTGAAATAGGCACCTAGGACTTGGTACGACAGAATTGACAGCTTTCTATCCAGTTTGGGCTTTACCAAGAGTAAATCAGACTCCAACCTTTACTACAAGGTTGAAGGTGACAACCCAGTAATCCTCCTACTGTATGTAGATGATATATTTGTGACAGGTATAGATGGGTTGATTGCTGATACAAAGAGAAAGCTTGCTGGAGTACGAGATGAAGGACTTGGGGATGATGCATTACTTTCTAGGTATGGAGGTGTGGTAGAGTACAGATGGAATCTTCCTTGGATAAGGGAAGTATGCAGTAGAAATCCTGAAGAGGTTTGGGATGATGGACTGCAAAGCTATGGCCACACCTATGGCATCGAACCTGAAGCTATTGAGTGATGCTTCATCAGATTCGGTTGATGCTACGATGTATCGTTAGATGATTGGGTCATTGATGTACCTGACGAACACGAGACCAGACATTTTCTTTGCTATGAACACCTTGAGCCAGTACTTGACATATCCGAGAAGTGTTCACTTGACTGCTGCAAAGCATATTCTGAGGTACCTGAAGGGTACAGTTGATTATGGGCTCAAGTACAATGTGAATCAAAAGATTAACCTAGAGGGTTATGTTGATTCATATTGGACAGGCAGTTCCATCAACAGGAAGAGTACTTCAGGATGTTTCTTTAGTATGGGATCAGGTATGATCTCTTGGTTTAGCAGGAAGCAATCATTTGTGGCACTGAGTATAGCTGAAGAAGAGTATGTCGCAGCTTGTTCAGCTAGTTGTGAGGCAGTATGGCTGTGGAAGCTACTGTCTGATATATTTGATCTCCAGTTGGATGCTACTTGTATACATTGTGACAACTATAGTTGTGTGAAGTTGTCAAAGAATCCAGCGTTCCATGACAAGTCGAAGCATATCAAGATCAAGTACCACTATATCAGGGATATGGTGTAGAGAGGAGTAGTGAAGCTCTAGTATGTTGCGATGGAGGAACAGATAGCTGATGTGTTGACAAAGCCATTAGCCATAGTGAAGTTCAAGTACTTCAGGGAGAAGCTTGGTGTTCTCCAGATTGAGGTGTCCTCCTAGGGAAAGGGATGGGTTCCAAAGCCTTTATGACAAGCAAGTCAGATGTAAGGGCTGAGCCATTGTGTCATGGTGAGAGGATTCAGTTCCTTCCATGTTAGATATGAGTGCTAAGGTTCCAAATCCATTCTGACGAGCAGGTCAGATGTAAGGGCTGAGCCATTCTGTCATGGTGAGAGGATTCAGTTCCTTCCATGTCAGATATGAGTGCTGGCCATTCTGTCGAGTAGGACAGATGTAAGGGAAACTTCCACTCTCCGGGAGAGTGGAGGCACCTGGTCCGTTACCAGGTAGCTCAGTCTGGGACTGGGGGGCATTCTGACGAGGGTGTAGGATTCAATTCCTACCAGGTCAGATGTGAGTGCATGCCCTTCTGACGAGTAGGTCAGATGTAAGTGGAGAAATATTCTATCACTGTGAGCAGGATGCGATTCCATCCTGGATGAAAGTATGGAAATATTTCATCACTGTGAGTAGGATGTGTTCCCGCCTGGATAGAAGTATTCCATCATTGCGAGAAGGATACGATTCCAGCCTGGATGAATGTATGGAAATATTTCATCATTGTGAGTAGGATGTGTTCCCGCCTAGATGGAAGTATGCCTTTCTGACGAGTAGGTCAGATATAAGTGCTGAAGCCATTTCACAGATGGTAGTATATGTGCCTACCATGCTGGTGAATGTGAGTGCTGGGCCTTTCTGATGGGATTGTAGTTTACTACATGATCAGATGTGAGTGTTGGGTGTGCCTTTCTGATGAGTAGGTCAGATGTAAGTGCTGGGCGAAGACCTACCTGTTGGCTAGGCCTACAATTAGCATGAAAGAAGGATGGATTTGTAGAACTTCCTATGATGAGATAGCACACACATGATGATGACCAGATGAGATCCAGATCGAGCTATGATCTAGATCCAGTTATGATGACTCTGAGAGATCCAGATCGAGTGATGATCCAGATCGAGTGATGATCCAGATCCAGGAGTAATGATCCATATCGAGAGATGATCTAGATCTAGGTCTAGATCAAGTGATGATCCAAATCTAGTCCAGTGATGATGATCCAGATCGAGAGATGATCCAGATACAGTGATGATGTTCTATGATGATCCAGATCGAGAGATGATCCAGATCCGATAATGAAGATGACTTGAAGACGAAGATGACTTGAAGACGAAGATGTCTCGAAGACAAAGATGATCCAGTTGATACAGAGAAGAAGACCAGTGCTGAAAATTGTGTCAAAAGAATACCTTCCTAGTTAAGAGGGAGTGTTGATGTATTTGTAACTTCGGAATGTATTCATCTATGTATCCTATGTATTGTAACCCGATGTTTATTTCGGGATTTTTCTATTATGTATTTGAGTCATGTTGTCATGCCCCGATGTTCCGATTGGGAGGATCAATCATGTAAACAAGTAATGTCTAGTCATTGTTAAAGTCCCCATAGTTTCAGGGCACTAGGGTTATTAGACACTCCTAGAGATGTCAGCTCTAGTAAGTAATTGTTAAGTGAGGCTGACATGATTGAGTGCACTTCAAGTGAACGAAAGAATATAAATAGAGAGTAAGCCTCTCTATTTATCACACACATCATTTACTCACTCAAGTGTGGCGCATTAGTGAGGAAGGAAATACACTGGGGCTAGAAAAAAAGAAGACTATTGCTGTCAGGAGAGCATCTTACTGTTTTGGGTTTTTACATCTTGTGCTGATTCTACCTCTGAGGAAGCTGCGGGGTTTTCTCCATTTATGGTTTCCCCGATCAAAAAAATCGTGTTCATTGTCTCTTGTGTTTGATTGCTATACTTGTTATTCTCTAAGTAAATATCCTAACATAATGCTAGCTTAATTTTGAAAAACTAACAGGAACGTTGACTGGGGAGAATCCCTTGCTGTTGTCGCCTGCGGATTTCTAGGCCTCAACAGTTACCATAAGAGAAATATCACCCTTACAAATGAAAGTGTCCGTTCGTAAAGGATGCAACGCTTTTGCAGTTTACATAATGGAGGACAAATATAAAGATAATAAACTTAATGTAGAATACATACCAATTTTAAAAGACTTTAAAGATATATTTCTGGAAGGTATTCACGGACTACCTTCGAAAAGATATATAGATTTTACTAATTATTTGGCAGTAGGAGCAGTACTAACATGAAAATATCCCCATCAGATGAATATAGTAGAGATAACTGAATTAAAATCACAAATACATGAATTAATCGATAAAATATACATTCGACCTAGTGTTTCCCCTTGGGGAGCACCGATTTTGTTTGTAAAAAAAAGGATGGCACTTTAAGGTTGTTTATATATTATAGACAACTAAATAAAATGACAATTAAAATTCGATATCCTTTGAATCCTCGTATTGATGAACTATTTGATTAGTTTCGGGGGGAAACAATCTTTTCAAAAATAGACTTGAGATTTGGATACCATCAAGTATGGATTGAGGACAAGGACATATTTACGAACTCTTTTAGAACCAGATACGGTAATTATGAGTTTGTCATAATTCCCTTTGGGTTAACAAATTCCCCATAAGATTTTATGTGTTTAATGAACAGTATATTATGTAAGTAATTAGATAAATTTGTATTTTCCTTTATCAACGACATATTAATCTATTCTAAGAATAGAAAATATCACAAAGAGAACTTAAACAAATCCTACAAGTGTTAAGGAAACAACAATTAATAATTGGCTGAGTGTAGCAAATGTTATTGTTTCAAAGAAAGAATGCAGTATCTAGGACATGTGCTGTCTAAGGATGGGATATCAATAGATCCCGATAAAATTAAACTTATCACTGAATGGCTTGTTCCAAAGAAGGTAACTGATATAATATCATTTATGGGGATTATTGGATACTATCATATATTCATTGAAGGATTTTCTAATATAACATACCCTATAACTTCATTACAAAAGAGAGGTAAGAAATTTGATTGGAATGAAAAATGTGAAGAGAGTTTTAATAAATTAAAAACATTATTAACAACGTATCCTAATATCAAAATTGTTGATCCAGTTAATGATTTTTTATATGTACGAATGCATGTAAATAAAGTATAGGTGGAGTACTAATTCATGAAAATTATGTCATAGCCTATGAGTCTAGAAAGCTAAAGGAACATGAGAAGAATTATGATACTCATGACCTAGAATTAGTTGCCATCATTCATGCACTGAAAATGTGGCAAGACTACCTCATCGGAAGGAGAATTTTATTAATTCCTGAAAATATAAGCCTAAAATACTTATTTGATCAACATAATCTTGACACTAGACAAGCTAGGTGGTTATCATTTTCAAGCGAATATGATTTTGAAATAAAACATATAAAATAAAAAGAGAATAAAGTGGTAGACGCTCTAAGTCATCATGCAAACTTACAGTATGCAACAACAAGGAACAATTATGAATTAGATTTACAAGATAAAATTAAAACTGCAGAAAAATTTGATAACGAGTATTAGAAATTAAAAGAGAAGACTAGATAAAATTAAGTAAATTCAATAAAAGTAGATTATAGTCTCATTAAAAAGGGGTTATTATTACACAAGGGAAGATTATATGTACCTAATTCAGAAGATATTAAATTAATCATTATGGATCAATCACATAAAAGACCTTATTCAGGACACCCTGGATATCAAAAAATGATTACCATGACAAGGAGGGATTTATTTTGGCCTAATATGAAAAAGGAAGTAAAAGAATATTTAGCACAATGTATTGAATGTCCATAGGTAAAGGTTGAAAGTCAACATTCAATTGAATTATTACAACCATTACCTATTCCTGAATGGAAATGGGAAATTATCAACCTAGGTTTCATAACTGGGTTACCTAAAAATGTTAAGCAACATGAATCAATCATGGTCATGGTAGATAAACATAGTAAGGAAGCCCACTGTATTATAGTAAAGTCTACATATAAGACTATTAGCATTGCTAATATATTTATGAAAGAAATTTTCAAATTTCATGGTGTACCTAAGATAGTAATCTCAGATAGAGATGAAAAATTTATGGGAAATTTTTGGAATGATTTGTTTAAAGGATTAGGAATGCAATTAAAATTTAGCACTACATATCATCCTTAGAATGACAGACAAACGGAAAGAGTAACTCAAGTTTTGGAAGATATGATTCGAATGTACATAATGTATAAACCAAGTAAGTGGGAAGATTATTTACATCTGGTAGAATTTTCATGTATAAAAATAACTTTCAAGCTTCAGGTGGATTAATTCCATTTGAAATACTGTATGGATGAAAGTGTAATACTCTAATTTCTTAGACTAGTCTCATCGACAAACTAATGCTACGACCCAAGTTATTGAAAGATATGGAAGTAAGAGAGAAACAAGTACAACATAATTTGAAGGTTTCCCAATATAGACAAAAGAGTTATGCTGACTTAAAAATAAATCCACGAGATTTCCAAGTAGGAGAACATGTTTATGTAAAGGTAAAACCTAGAAAATGCTCCTTAAGGTTGGGAAAATACTCAAAATTTTCATCTATATATTGTTTACTAAATTCTCACTGACATAAATTGTTGACTAAATTGTCACTAACTAGAAAAAATATGATGATGATGTCATCATCACATTTTTTAGGTATTTCTTGTTTTTGGGGTAGCAAGGCTAGTTAAAAGTATTCCGAGTGGGTACTCATTGGATGTGGAATTTAATTTTGCATCCAACAAGCTCTCCCGATTGAAATTTGAGTAAAAACACAGGGAGATATGTCAAAAATACGAAAAAAGTAGTTTTTTTTATGATACCTATCCTCAAATTTATATTAATTTTTTTTTAAGAGGTGCACCTTTTTTGAATTTTAAAGCATTTTGATTGGCTAATACATGATGACATGGAATTTGTATTATTTTTGGAAGGCCCATTTTAAATTGAAATTTCCTCTAATGAATTGGGAATTAGAAAGAAATATGTGGGAGACATATCCAGTTTTATTTCAGAGTGAAATATTGGAAGAATAAAATGGGAAAAGAAATAATAAAAATGATGACGATGTTATCCTTAAAGGGGAGGTGTATGTAATACATCAAACAATTGTTAAATTATTTATTACTTTGAATATTTATTTTTTTAATATTTTGAGAAATAAAGTCAAAATAAATGTAATGGATTATTATTATTGCATAATTAAATAACTTAGAGGAATCAATACTAAAGTAGTCGTTAAATAAGAACTCAAGTGATGCAGGAGGCATCTTCCCCAAAATCAGGTGAAGACGTTTAG
Source organism: Pseudotsuga menziesii (assembly GCA_001517045.1). Lineage (NCBI taxonomy): Eukaryota > Viridiplantae > Streptophyta > Pinopsida > Pinales > Pinaceae > Pseudotsuga > Pseudotsuga menziesii. The sequence continues at coordinate 93,929 of LPNX010838903.1, read as the reverse complement.
TGGATCATTAAAGAGGAGGCTCATAAGTAACCAATTCCTAGGAAAAATATTATAAAATAATATTTCCATCGAATAAGCAGGAGGGTGGCAATCGATGGTGAAATAATATATTGATGCAAAGAGATGGCGCATTAATCAAAATTTACCCTTGTGGTTCAGCAAACTGGCTCAGGGGTTATGGAGCAAGTAAGTTTTGGTTTCTCTTGGAGTTGGCTGGGAGGAATGACATCTTCAGTTCTTTTTTCCCAATAGTGGTGACAGGTTCCTTACTAAAATTCATTGAATATTTATCCTTGATAATTATAGTATGAAAGCAGATTCTAATTCTGAGTGTATTATAAAATGAGATTATACAATGTATAAATTAGTATTCTTTTTATCTAGTTATTATTAATTCTTGCTTTATACGTTATTAGTAGTTTATTTACTTATGTACACACATGTAGAAATAAAAAATACTTTTCCTATATAGAATAAAATAAATATATATTGTAAACAAATAGAAATCTTCTTTATAATGTCTTAACATTAAGCGAAAATATATCAATCAAACTCTTTATTCGTCAAACAATTACACATATAATAGGGATATGTGAGAGGATTCGATCCATATACAGTAAGGTATAGGTAATAAATTAATTAATATTATAATCACAACAACCTTTAGCCTATAGAATTTCTACAGAGATTTCCTCTCGATATAAACAATTACGAATCTAGGTACTAATACAAATCTCTATTTTATTGAAATTATATTTATATAATAGATCCGAAACTAAAATACTTAGTAAGATTAAATAGAGCCAAGGAAAAAATATCAAACTAAGAAATATGTGATCTAAAGATAAAATCAACATATAAATTTACAAGTCTCCATTTTGGCTTCCACATATCCATAAATCAACAGATCTAAAATAAAAAATTAATATCAAGCTAATATCTAACACACATCTAGCTAAAAGATTTAAGAAATCCAATCGGAGTTAAACCAAATCGAATCAAGATCTAAAAATTGGTTATCCACTGAATCATGTCCATAACCAAATCATCATAACATTTAAATACAAACGGTTTAATCCATGATGGTTGTGTGCCAATCGTCAAAACCACTCTATAGTAAAATTTACCAAATCACCACAGATTTCGTAAATAAAATTTTAGACAAAACATGTTAATAATCAAACTTATATAAATTATGAAAGAGGCGATAAATCCCTTTTCCCCAAACGCATCGAGCAAAGTAACCCTGGAACTATGCCCTTTGGGAATATTGTATGAAATAAAGGAATACCTTGAATATGAAGTATCGAATCTAGTGAATGTTGAAGTTTCCGGCCATTATATACATGCACAAAGGAAAACCTTCTAAGGTTAGTATAAATGCATATTTATAATCTACAAAAGTGTTTTCAAATAGAAAGAGCTTAGGATAGGGTTCCTCAGCTCAATACAGAGAAAGAATAAATTTGAGAGGAGGTAACCCTGTCACCACTCTGACATGGTTGTGTTTAAACCCTCCTTTGTAACCATGTGTAACTTGTATACATTACAAACTGTAAGTAACTATAACTGTCATAAAAAAAACCTCAATATTGTACGCTTAGATAAAATATTACCATTGACTTAGGGTTTGGGATGAAAGATTAAGTCTATATTTGTCCAAAGAAAATGGGTGACCATTCATTTTTCACCCTAGCCTCACCTACCAAAAACATAGAAGAAAAATATTAATACATTCCTTAGTTAGAAATTGATTTTTCTTAAAGGGATTTATAGGAAGAACAATCTTACCTCATCAAAATGTTTAGAGGGTCAAGGGTTTTATCCTCCTAACTCTTACATTTCCCTTTGATCTGCACATTTCAAACACTTTAAAGCAATTTGAAAAGAAGTTTTTAAAGCAATTTTTAATTACCTGTAAAACTCAGGCCGACTTGGGAAGCCTCTATCAGAATTAGAAGGAATGCATACTGTGGTCTCCACCTTACAACACAAAAAAAATGACTAAGACTGTGCTGAAGAGAAATGGAAACCAAACAACCATTAACCATCTTTAACTATAGTAACCACCATTTAAACTCTTAAACACACAATGTGTAACTGTATTTAAAACCATACAAGCAATTATAGACTCGTTGAATGGAAATCATGGTCCCAACTAAGCACCGTGGAAACTCTGAGAAAAACTTCAATAGCCATCGACTCAAAGTACAAAAAATCCCTTATGACCAAATGAATGCAATGATAAAAAACCTACAAAACCTCTCCAGCAAAAAGAATCGGATCAAGGACAGTTGGAGGGCCAGGATCAGTCCTTGTCATTTATTATGCCTGGTTATGCTTTTAACTCATAGGAAGGGTTTATGAAAATGGATTTAAACACGTCTTCAAATACCACATTAAACCCTTCTCTTTGCATTTGTATTCCACCGTGTGCCTCTCGTGGCCACATGCCATGAATTAAACTTATAACATAGTCATACCTTACCTATATCGTTTACAAAGCCACAAGGTTTATATTTACCAATGTATGCCATCATCTTGTATAGGGTAAGGGTAAAGTTCAATTTAAACACATAAAACATGAGTCCAAACAACTTATAGCTTTGTACTAATCCCAAGTCTAGGATTTAGCCCGTAGGTAGTCAAAACAAACATTTCATGTCATTAAACATTAACATCACCTTGGCAAGTCATACAACCAAGTTGTCGTTTCAATTAAATTCAACATTGAGTGGAAAAGAATCCCTATCGTCAAACATTTAAAAATCCCAGTTAAACTTATCCATGCAAACAAGTAAAAAACTTGTTACAACTAAGAAATACATATTGCGACAAGTAAGTATTGTAAACTATAAACATAATTTTTTTATTATTATTAAAATTTATGTGTTTGTGACAACTTGTTTAGATTATACCTAGTATATAAGTACATGTTGAATCTAATGAAAGACTCCATGAGTTATTTGTGTTGAGATAATTTCTCAAATGAGGTTTCCCCCTCGAAGTGGCATGCGATCAATAAATTCCTTTTGTGCTATACTATTTTTGTTATATCGTGCATTTTCACTATTTATTGTAGGAGGTTTCTCCCATTTGGTATCAGATCACTTTCATGGGCCCGTAGGGTGGAATTTATAGAAAAACAAAATTTTGCAGTGGCTCCCTAACATTGTGATTATTGTAGTAGTTCTTCTTCTTTGCATATACATTGTTCATTTCAATTGCAAGTTTGGATCGGGGAATAACCCATATTCACTTAATTATGGGAAGTACTTGACCGTAGCCCTAAAACTGATTGTGATGAAGACCACAGGAACCCTAAAGTAGATGATCATTGAGAGGACCTTGCAATGAAAAGGGAAATGACCCCTACCTGATTAACTAGTTCCCACTGATGAGGTCAACCAAGAGCTGTCATTTTTGGCAAAGCGGTTATCAGTTTTACTCGAGTTGTGGAGTGAGGGGTACTGCCCCAATACACAAGCCGTTAGACAACATTGGTGGCTGAGTGGAACCCCTGAACCTTTAGGAAACCGAACATACCTAAGGTCCATACCTATTTATAGTTAATAAATAGGATATTACATCTGTCCAAAGATGTCACAGATCAATTCCACAAAAAAAGAGTATAATTTTCTATTTTTTTGTCATATCTTCTTTGATTTAGCTCTGTTTCCCTTGAAAATTCACTGGAACCCCTACAATTCCATTTTTCATATATTCTTCCTTGAATAACCTATCCCAAATTCTACTTTCCATAGCCTAGAAATCCCACTTCTTTGATTCTCACCCAATCACCTTCAAATTTTGCCACAATATCATTTTTTAATCATGCTTCCTTGTCCCTCTTTGAAATTTTTTCCTATTCTTTCAACCTACTTCTGAAATCCCCATTTTATTCTTCCATGTCTCTTGGAAAGTGTAAAAATACTAGTCAAACCCCAATTACCGATCCGAGTTTTTCCCAACTTGAAATTTTCCTTTTCTAAAAAAAAATCTAATTTTTTTTTCTACCCATTCCCAAAAAAAAATCTTGGTTATGGTTGTCACCTGCATAGGAGAAAACAAACAAATGGAAGAAATTTTTTCCTCCCTCAAGAACAAACTCCAAGATCTAGATGAAAATATTCTTGGCTTCCATCTTCAACATTCAGCCATGAACACTAGATGATAGCCAAAGTCTTATACAGACACTGGGTTCTCTTCTTCTAGCGATTTTCATGGGATAAAGCATGATTTTCATTGCTTCAATGGTGATGGTCAGACTAGATGGATATACAGGGAAGAACAGTATTTCAATATGCATAACACTTTTGATGTCAACAAATTCCCACTTGCATCCTTTCATTTGTAACATGAATCCCTTCAATAGTTCTGTTGGTACGCCAAGGCTCATGAAGAGACAAAATGGATATATTTTTGCCAACTTCTTCTACATTGATTTGTCCCTAATTCTTTTGATGACTTCAAAGGAGCACCACTAAAATTTTCCAAACTGGAACTGTGAGAGAATATCAGACAGAATTTGAGAAGCTGGACAATCACATAGAAGGATTGTCTGATGCATTGTAGAGGAGTTGTTTTATTAGTGGTATGAAGGATGCAATCCGATTGGAGGTTAAAATGTTTCGACCCAACACAATGATGGAATCCCCAGGGATGGATAAGTTGGTGTAGGACAATATCATAGCTTAACAGTGCTCTAAATCCAATTTTGTTCCATTGAGAAATATAATTTCCCAAAGAACTCCAATCACGTCATCTCCTAGAACCACCTCTATCAAGCATTTGTCTAAAGATGAGATGCGAACAGATAGAGAAAAAGGGATTTGTTACAATTGTGATGATAAATTCACATGAGGACATAGATGTATTGATCAAAATATCTATCTATGGGATGTGGATTCTTCGCATGCACCTGAAATTTGTGAAGATGTTCAAGATCCAGTAGATGACCAGGTTGACATTCAACAACTTCTCATTGACCCTCCTTCTCACGACAAACACATAGAGATATCTCTCTATGCATTAGCCTGAGTGACCACCCCAAAAACAATGCGGGTCTAGGGTTTCTTTAAGAATCCCCCTCTTACAATATTCATTGATTCTGGTCGCACTCATAACTTCATTGACATGATTGGATCGTCAAAAAGGATGATTTTTTTGTCCATCCTTGCTATAGATTTGAAGTCATGATTCCCAAAGGGGGAACCTTACCTTTCTAGGGGAAGTGTTGCAATGTGTGTATCTCTATTGGATATTATAACTTGCGCTCTGACATGTTTTCCTATCCCTTAGGCATATGTCATGTGGTTTTGGGCATTAAATGGTTACGTACACTTACACCCGTCTTTTGGGATTTTTCTTAACTTTGGATGCAGTTTTTAGTAAATGGGAAAAAACACACATTGAAGGGCTTACAACCAGGGTCTCTCAGCATAATCAGTTCACATCACATGGAAAATATTCTTACGAACAATTCACATGTTATCATTGCTCATCTCCATTCCTTTCGGACGCAACCATCAAATGTCTCCATTAGTCCCTTCTATCTACAACAAATTTTGGATTGATATGCATGTGTCTTTGTTGAACCAATAGGATTACCACCTTCAATACTAGAGGACCATTGTATTTCACTCCTTCTTGGAAGCGTCCCTTCCAACCTTAGTCCCTATCGCTACTCCTTTCACCAAAAGATGGATATTGAGATGCTCATTCGGGGCTTACTAAAGCAAGGTATTATCCCCCCTAGTCCCAGTTCCTTTTCTTCACCATTTCTTCTTGTCCAAAAAAACATTGGTCGTAGCACCCTTTCATTGAATTACAAGCACTTAATCACATCACAATCAAGGATAAGTTTCCAATTCCTATTGTTAATGATCTTTTTGATGAGATTCATAGTGCTCATTTTTTCTCCAAGTTGGATCTTCGTTTTGGGTGTCACCAAATTCAGGTTCATGAGGATGATATTCCTAAAATGACTTTTCACACACATGATGGCCACTATGAGTTTTTTGTCATTCCCTTTGGCCTCACTAATGCTACTTCCACATTCCAGTCATTGATGAATAAAATATTTCATCCCTACTTGCGGAACTTCATTATGGTATTCTTTGATAATCATCCTCATCTATAGTAAAACATGGGCTAAGCATCTCCAACATATGGATCTTGCACTACAAATTTTCTGTGATCACCATCTCTGTTCCAAATAGTCTAATTTTTTTTTGTGCAGGAGGTAGTATAGTATATTGAGAACATCATTTCATCACAAGGGGTTCGGGTGGATCCAGCCAGGATATATGCCATGAAAAATTGGTCGCATCCTTAGACACTCAAGAGACTTCATGATTTTTTAGGAATGACTAGCTACTACCACAAGTTTGTCAAGGATTACAGGAAGATTGCAGCTCCATTAACAAATCTATTGAAAAATGATTCTCTTACATGGACACATGTTGTTTAATGTGCATTCGACAAAATGAAACAATCTATGTGTACCATACATGTTCTAGCTGTTAATGTATTTGTAAATTCAGAATGTATTCACTTGTATATCTTATGCATTGTACCTCGATGTTTATTCCGGGAAGTGTCTGTAATGTATTGGATTCGTATAATGCCCCGATGTGCCTATCGGGAGATTCAATACTGTAAAATAAGTCACGTCAAGTCATTGTGGGTAACCCTCCTATTTATCAAGGGTTAAATTCCCCGCAGTTGTGGGGCCTTAGGTTTATTAGACTATCCTAGAGAAGTCAACCCTAGGTGAGTTATTGTAATTTGGGGTAATAGTCCCCACCGTTGTGTTAAGGGTAACCCTCCTTGTTGGTCAGAGGGGCAAAGTACCAACAAGTTGTGGGGCACTAGGGTTATTAGACTCTCCTAGAGATGTCGGATCTTATAAGTAATTGTTAAGTGAGGCTGACATGTTGGAGTGGACATCAAGTGAACTAAAGAATATAAATAGAGAGTGAGCCTCTCTATTTATCACACACACACACTCACTCACTAGGGCGCATGAATGAGAGAGAAGTTGTTGGGACAAGAGAGAGACTATTGCTGTCGAGAGATCAGCTTACTATTTTTGGGGTTTTACTTTTGGTGCTGATTCTATCTCTGAGGAATTTGCGGGGTTTTCTCCTTTATGGTTTTTCCAAATAAAATCTTTGTGTTCATTGTCTCTTGTGTTTGATTTCTATGCATGTTATTCTCTCAGATTGAATCCTAAGATCATAATGCTAGCTTGAATGATACAAATCTAAAATGGTATAAGAGCTATCCTGAGAAGAAGACATTGTGCAGCTGTAGAAGCTAGGGATTCTTAATTTTTGAGTCTCTCTCCAAAATCCATTAACAAAATTATTTTAGGTTGACTCTCCATTGAAGGGTGCATCTTTCTGTCGAAGAAGAATTTGATTCCAAGCATTTTCAGTTTTCGGTGCAGGAAATTAGGGATTTCTACAGAAGATGAATTTTTGAGTGAGCCTGGCATAAGATTTCTCTCCTCATCAAAATATAATTTTAGATACCTGGGTCAATATATTTGGTTGTGTATAACTCTGGGAAAGTCAAACCCTAGTTTGACCCTCTGCCGAAAAAACCCTAAAATACTAAAACTGATAAGTTGTGGTACATTCGCTATATCTTGGGATTGGAAAAGGATCAGGAGCTGAAAATTTCACAAGATGAATACACAATATTGATGTACATTTTCTCAAAACTTCAGCCTCCTATTCGCTATATTCTAGAATATATGATTCCTCCAAGTTAGGGTTCTAGCCTCTCCCAGGATTCATACCCAAATAGGACACCTGGGGAGAATTGCTATATCTCGGGATACAAAGGGACAAATGAAATTTATGAAGATGTTACAGAAAGGGCACAAGATTTAATATATGTGGTAGAATTTTTAGACACTGAATATGAAAAAGTGACATGTGGCTATCCATACAACTTCGTTGTTCTGAACAGTCCTGTAACAGGTCACCTTGGGAAAATGATCATAAGTCCCAATTGGTGAAACCAATTCTGATGAAACCTATGGTGTTGAAGTAGGGACAGTAGAGGATACCTCAATACTAACATTTAGACATAAAGGAATAGTAATTTTGGATATACTGCAGAAACGGTATTGGGCATTTCTGCAGAAGAAATTGGAAAACTAGGGCTTCCTGTTCTGGGAGCTTCCCTCCACTATTTTCAGAAAATGAGTACATTGAAAAGCTCACCTTGAATAGGTATATATTTCTATCCAATCATATTTGAAAGATTCCAATTTTTGAAAATTAGGGTTTCCCTGACAAACCCTAGATCAACGAGCTCCGGAACCAGGACGAACACCTCAAATCGGTAAGATATAATCTTTTGCTATTTTCATTTGAGGTTCTCATTTAAAAGTGATCTATCACATCAGCTTTATGATAATCTTGGTGAATTTGAAAACTTCCAAGCATGGAAGTATATGATCTCTCTGAATAAAATGAATTGGACACCTACACAAGTAGAGAGGTTCCATTTCCAAAGGGAGATGAGGCTAAAATCCTTACACAAGAAGAACTTGGTCAAGACCAAGAAGATAATTGTTGATTCAATCATGGATCACCTTGTACCACAAGTGTCTCCCCTAAAGACATCGAAAGAGATGTTTGATTGCTTGACCAAGCTATTTGAAGGGAAGAACATAAATTGAAATATCTCTTTGAGAAAACAGTTGGAGAATGTGAAGATCCAGAATGTAGAGACCATATAGTCATACTTTACAAGGGTCTCTCAAATCAAAGAACAACTTGTAGCAGTAAAAGAATAAGCATAGAATGCAAAAGTGGTGATAGCCACCTTGAATGTCCTCGCAGGTTCATGGGATTCATTCATGTGAGGACTGTGTTCCAGAAGGAAGTGATTACTTTCAGCAGACTCTAGGAAGAAGAAGAAGCTTGACTCATAATAAGAGAAGAGAAGATGGGAGCAACTGAAGATCAAGCTCTCACCATCCAAAGAATATCCCTCAAGTGATGAGGAATATGAAGAAATCAACTCTTGAAGAAACTCTTATCCATATTAGCATTTGGATAAGAAGTGATGAATGAAGAAGATGATGAAGTTCAAGGCTCAATAAGGAGTCTACCCACGAAACAAATAAAGATAAGTATTCAATTGTCATTTCATGATATTGTTTTTGTTATGCATTTGTTTATATTCAGTTGATGTATTATGCATGATATAATGTTTGCATTAATGATAGTTTACTACTAATATGCATGTGATGGGTAAGTAGCTCATGGTGCTATTCAACTCTCCATTTCTATTTATCTAGAATGAAACATCTTTGTTGACATATTGGATTAGTGCTTAATCTCAATGTTGTCCTGGTAGAGATGGAAGGCATCTAGAAAGTTTCTGTGAGATATGGATGAATGTTGTATTTGCTAAAACAATTGCATAATCATATATCTTGATGCAAAAGAATTTTTCATTATGAATATACCTTATGAAATGTTTCTAACCATACAACTAATGCATTTGACTTGTAGGAAAGATTGCATACAAGCAAAGAAGGATGAGACTTGTTCCAAAGAACAAGTGATGACAATTCAAGATGAAGAATAATATGACGAATGTAGCAACATCATTGATGTAGAACCTTCCATCCATGAATAAGTAACCAAGAAGAAAGGGAAGACTAGTTCAAGAAGAATGATGTCTAGGATGCAGTATCAACATGTGAAGGGAAGTTTTTAGTTCCATCATGCAGTAGATGGAAACATCGTGGTATACAAGGAAAGATTCATAGCATGAGGCCTCTCATGAAAAGAGTGCATAGAGTATGAAATACAGAAGAAGTATGATGCTTCACTTCAGAGGGAGTTACTATAAGATCTCGAGGTTCGACATGGTATGATGGGAAGGATAGATTACTGGTGACTCTAGGCTTTACTGAGAGTAAAGAGGATTCCAACATTTTCCTCAAGGTTGAAGGTGGAAGACCAGTGATGCTCCTATTATATGTTGATAACTTGTTCCTGATAGAAGTTGCAAGAAGGAGACTTGCTACCAAGTTCGAGATAAAGGACTTGGATATGATGCACTACTTTCTAGGCATGGAGGTGTGGAAGAATATCCCTGGGACAAGGGAAGTATGCAGTAGAGATCCTGAAGAGGTTCAAGATGATGGAATGCAAGGCCACGACCACACCTATGGCATCAAACCTGAAGCTACTAAGTGTTGCTTCATCAGAAGCGACTGATGCTACGATGTATCATCAGATGATTGTGTCCTTGATGTACCTGACAAACATGAGACTAGATATTTGATTTGTTGTGAACACCTTGAGCCAGTTCCTGACATATCCAAGACATGTTCACTTGATTCTTGAAAAGCATATTCTGAGGTCCCTAAAGGCTACAGTTGATTATGGGCTCAAGTATGAGGGGAATAAGAAGATTAACCTGGAGGGTTATGTTGATTTGAATTAGGAAGGCAGTGCCATCGATAGGAAGAGCACTTTAGGGTGTTGCTTTAGTATGGGATAAGGTGTGATCTCTTGGTTCAGTAGGAAGCAATCCTATGTGGAACTGAGCACAACTGAAGCCGAGTATGTCGCAACTTGTTCAGCTAGTTGTGAGGCAGTATGGTTGAGGAAGCTACTGTCTGATTTATTTGATCTCCAATTAAATGCTACATGTATATATTGTGACAAATAGAGTTGTGTGAAGTTATTAGAGAACCCGTTGTTCCATGACAAGTCAAAGCATATCGAGATCAAGTATCACTATATCAGGGATATGGTGCAAAGAGGAGCAATGAAGCTCTAGTATGTTGCGACGGATGAACAAATAGCTGATGTGTTGACGAATCCATTGGCTAGAGTGAAGTTTGAGTACATCAAGGAGAAGCTTGGTGTTCTCCAGATCAAGGTTCCCTCCAAGGGGAAGTGATGAGTTCATGAGCCATTCTGACATGGTGAGAGGATTAGGTTCCTTCCATGGTCAGATGTAAGGGATGAGCCATTCTGTCATGGTGAGAGGATTGGTTCCTTCCATGTCAGATATGAGTGCTAGGCCATTCTGATACGATTATAGGATTGGTTCCTACATGATGAGATACAAGTGCTGATTGCCATTCTATGAATGGAGGTACCTGGTAAGTTACCAGGAATAATCAGTCTGGGAGTAAGAGCCATTCTGATATAGTTGTGGGATGTAGTCTCACATGATCAGATATAAGTACAGGGCCATTTTGATGTGATTGAGGGATGTGTTCCCACTTGATTATATATAAGGGCTGATGCCATTCTTTGGGAGAATGGAGGCACCTGGTTAGTTATCAGGAACCATCATTTTGGGACTAAGAGCCATTTTGACATGGTGAGAGGATTAGGTTCTTTCCATGGTCAGATGTAAGGGCTGGGCCATTCTGACATGGTGAGGGGATTAGGTTCCTTCCATGGTCAGATGTAAGGGCTGAGCCATTCTGACATGGTGAGAGGATTAGGTTCCTTCCATGGTCAGATGTAAGGGCTGGGCCATTCTGACATGGTGAGAGGATTAGGTTCCTTCCATGGTAAGATGTAAGGGCTAGGCCATTATGACATGATGGTGGATGTGTTCCTTTAATGGTCATATGTGAGTGTTGGGCATGCCTTTCTGACGAGATAAGGTTAGATCTAAGTGTTGGGCAGGCCATTCTGACTTAGGGTCAGATATAAGCGCTGAAGAAGACCTACATGGAGGATAGGCCTACAACTAGCATGAAAAAGAGATGGGTTTGTAGAAATTTTGGTGACAAGAAGAATCATGAGATAGCACCAGTGATGATCCATATCGAGTGATGATCCAAATCCAGTGATGATGATCCAGCAGTGATGATACAGATTGAGTAATGATCTAGATCCAGTGATGATCCAGATCCAATGATAATGATCCAGATCAAGTGATGATCTAGATCCAGTGATGTTTATCTGGTAGAGATGATCCAGATCGAGTGATGATCCAGCTCCAGTGATGATGATCCAGATCAAGTGATGATCTAGATCCAGATGAAGATTACTTGAAGATGAACGATGACCTGAAGATGAAGATGACATGAATATGAGAAGGACTCAATGATGATCCAGATGATACTGAGAAGAAGACTTGTGCTGATAAATTGTGTCGACACAATACCTTCCTAGTTAAGAGGGAGTGTTCATGTATTTGTAACTTCGGAATGTATTCACTTGTAGATCTTATGTATTGTACCCCGATGTTTATTCCAAGAAGTGTCTGTAATGTATTGGAGTCATGTCATGCCCTGATGTGCCTATCAGGAGATTCAATAATGTAAAATAAGTCATGTTAAGTCATTGTGGGTAACCCTCCTATTGATCAAGCATTAAATTCCCCGCATTTGTGGGGCCCTAGGGTTATTAGACTATCCTAGAGAAGTCGACCCTAGGTTAGTTATTGTAAGTAGGGGTAATAGTCCTCACCATTCTGTTAAGGATAACCCTCCTTGTTGGTTGGAGGGTAAAAGTTCCCACAAGTTGTGGGGAACTAGGGTTATTAGACTCTCCTAGAGATGTTGGCTCTAGTAAGTAATTGTTAAGTGAGGCCGACATGCTGGAGTGGAAATTAAGTGAATGAAAGAATATAAATACAGAGTGAGCCTCTCTATTTATCACATACACACTCACTTACTTGGGGGCATGAGTGAGAGAGAAGTTGCTGGGACAAGAGAGAGACTACTGCTGTCGGGAGATCATCTTACTGTTTTTGGGGTTTTACTTTTGGTGCTAATTCTATCTCTGAGGAAGTTGCGGGGTTTTCTCCTTTATGGTTTCCTCGAGGAAAATATTTGTGTTCATTATCTCTTGTGTTTTATTACTGTGCATGTCATTCTCTAAGATAAGATCCTAAGATCATAATTCTAGCTTAAATGATAAAAATCTAACACTAGCTATGCCTGATTTTCCTAATCCCTTCACTATTGAGAGTGATGCATGCGACGATGGACTTGGTGTTTTTCTCCTTAAAGATGGACATCCCATTGCATTCACCAGCAAATCCCTTTTAAATAAGAATTTATCCTCCCCTACATATGAGAAGGAAATGATGACTATTTTGCATGCAGTATAGGAGTGGCAGACATACCTATTAGGGAATCATTTATGCATTAAGAATGACCACCAAAGTATGAAATATTTCTTAGAAAAATGGGTCTCATCACCAACACAACATAAATGGATTAGAAAACTAATGGGTTATGAGAATGAGATCACTTACTAGAAGGGAAAGGACAATATTGTGGCGGATGGTCTTTCTCACACATTTGATAACCATGTTTCTCTTTCAGCTATTTCTATTCCTATTCCAAATTGGCTGCAATATGTTCAACAAGGCTATGTCAATGTGTCTTCATTACCTGAAATCATCTAATGGTTAGCTAATAACCCTTATGTTCTACCATATTACTCTTGGGATGGTACTTCTCTAAAATACAAGCATCATCTAGTGCTTCACTAGAGCACACATATTCAACATAATGTCTTCTATAAACTCCATGCTTCTCCATCGACAAGGCACTCTAGGTTCCTCAAAACGTATTAGTAGGAATGACGTAAATTATTTTGGAAGGTAATGAAAAGAGACATTCAAAAAATGGTGGTTGAATGTGATACCTTCCAACACCGCAAGGGTGAAATAACACTCCTTCTGGGATTTCTTGAACCCTTTCCCATCCCTACACATATTTGGACAGCTATTTCGATGGATTTCATTAAGAGGGTCCCTAAATCTAGAGGGAAGACAATGATCTTGGTTGTGGGTGATTGCATCGAAAAATAAATTCATTTTTGTGCCCTCAACCATCCATATACCGTCTCCTTAGTCACACAAATTTTTATGGACCATATATTCTGTCTTTATGGAATCCCTTCTTCCATTGTCTTAGATCGTGATGCAACTTTCAGAAGTCATTTTTGGACAACTCTATTTCTCCAAAATCGCACCAAACTAAGATGAGTTAAGGGTATCACCCACAAACAAATTGTCAGACTAAAGTTATCAACAAATATTTGGAAACTTATCCTCGTTGCTTCACCTCTGAACAATAACATCAGTGGTCAATGTGGCTCCTTCTCGTTGAAATGTATTACAATACCTCCTACCACACTACATCTAAAATGACTCCATACAAAGCAGTCTATGGTGAGGAACTACAAGTTCTCCTTCCATACACCCCCAACAGTTCACCAGTTCAAACAGTTGACGCAGTTATCCAAAACTGAGATTAAATTCTTCACATTTTGCAGGACAATCTTCATAGTGAAAGAAACCAAATGAAACAAGAAGCTAATCAACACTGTTTTGAGCGCACTAGGATGAAATAACTCGTGGATTAGACATGTTGAGGCCAATGAAGGAATCCAGAAGTTATTTTTATTAAGCTTTCTCAATGGAGTATTCCCTCTTGAAGTGGTCTGCGACCAATAAGTTACTTCTTTGTTCTGCAATTTCTGTTATATTTTGCATTTTCATTATTTATTGCAGGAGTTTTCTCTAATACACATTTGTCTAGTCATTTCAAATTGACTAAGGAGATGTTTTCCAAGACACAGGAGAAAATAGACTATGAGTCCAAGATTCCACGCTCATCAGTAGTTGGCAACTTCATGTGTACAATAGTGTGCACAAGGTTGAATATCACACATGCAGTGGGAAATGTGACCAAGTATATGAATATTCTAGGTAAAGAGCATTTGTAAGAAGTAATGTGGATTCTTAGGTATTTGAGAGGTGCTACTACTTAGGCATTATGTTTTGCAGGTTCAAACAATGTTTTGCACTGATATGTTGAACAATATATGGAATGTGATATTGAAAACATAAAGAGCACTAGAGGGTATGTTTTTACTATAGGTGGAATACCAATAAGTTGAATTTGTAAACTACAAAAGGTAAGTTTCACTTCCAACAATGGAATCAAATTATGTCTCTTTACAAAGGCTAGTAAAAAGATGATTTAGATATAGAGGTTTATGGAGGAATTGGAAAGAAGCATGAAAATAGTAGGTTGTATCATGACATCCAAAGTTTCATTCATCTTGCAAAGAACTCAACCTTCCATTATAAGACTAAACATATACAACTCAAGTATCATTTTGTACAATCATTTTTGGAATATGGACAGTTGAAGGTAGAAAAGATACACACTAGCTAGAATCTCGTAGACAATTTAATGAAGTTAGTAATTATAAGGGAGAAATTGGGTTCCTAATAATTTTCACTTGGCCTTCAAGCATGAAAATGAAGATGGAAAAATTTCCAAGGGCCAAATTTGGAGCATAATCCAATATGTGCAGAAACAGTGGAGTTGTTTTGACAAGTCTCAAAGTGGGAGATTTTTTGTTGCGGAGCATGATTATATTCCCAATTCAGAGGTCTTGTTTCATCTACATTTGCATCCGAAGTTATAATCAGGGGATTGGGGGGACTTTCCCTCTCACTAGCATTGCTAATGGATCTAGGGGAGTGGTGGAAAATTTTGGATCCCTCTTGGCAGCGGTTTGAGGGAAGTGCCACAAAAAATATTTTTTCAAAAAATTCCTTTTAAAATATTGTAGTTTCATAGTTAATCTGGATGATTCATCATTTAGTCACAAATTTGATGGTATAATTTATTTTGGTTTCTTTTTTTCCCTATAAGGTTAAACCCTCTATTTTATGAGGGCATTGTATAGTGAGAGACTATTATTACTAAGAGAGGAGACTACAAGAGATTGAAAAGGAGGCTGGAGTAGATGTGTTGTAGGTTTTATCCCTTATTTTTGCTAGATGGAATAAATAAAGGACTAATTGTTTTTCTGTGGACATTTACCATGTCAAACGAACCATATATCAATGTATCTCTTGTATTGTATTCTTTTGTGTTGTATTTCTACATTCATTTTAATTTTGTATGACTCTGTGATCCTATTCCTAGGAACATATACTTTTAATCTTCTAAATTAGGGTTGATCACCTCCTTACATTATCATAATTTTCTCTTATTGTCTATTTCTTTAATGTCCAACAATTTCTGCTTAGATTTAGATGTAATAATATTTTTAGTGTTACAGTTATTGTGCAAATATAGATCTTCATTGATTCCTTAATGATTTAACCAAGAACTTACATCTTATGCCAACTACTCTTGAGCCAAATGTGATTTTCATTAGATTTTGAAGAAAACTTATGAATTCTATTGTCCTTATGTTATGCATTTATCTTGTTTTTATACATTTGATACATAGCCATAGCCATGCTCTCAATAGGGGAAAGAGTCACTTCTATGAGGAGAATAATAGAATGTGTATTAGCTATATTAAAAAAACTATATCTTATAAAGTGCTATTGGATTTTCTCTATATTTCTCCATGATTCTGTAGAGATGTTGCAACCTAGAAAATCACAACCATATAAAACAACACCCATGATAAAAGTCTCAAAGAGGAGTTTCTTCTTATCCTAGAGCCAAAGGTCCACTGGCTTACAATTTTTTCAAGTTCTTAATAAAATTTCCATCCTCCATTTATTCTTTTATCAATATTATAGTTCCAATTAAGCTTGCGATGAAGATTGATTATGAGATATGTGTATGAAGTCACTTTCTTTAAGCAACTATTGTCATGCACAAAATTGGTATAAGCAATCTTTTTTTATTGATTATCATAATTTTTGCTTTATCACTTATAACAATATACCTTTACTAGAATAAACAAAACAAACATCATTGATGTTTGAACCCAAATGAGCATAGAGAGATACCTTTACTTTTCAATAACATCATATGATCATGTGCATAGCTTGGATTAGGGTCATTCACAAGATGCAATGAATTTCCTCCACTTCTTCTACATTTATTGTTGCAATCAAGGGAATTAACAACATTTAGTTACCCTTTCTTGGGTTATATCTAGTTTTTTTGAACTTTACGGGAGAGGGAAAAATATCTACTCTTAAGTTTCAATGATTTGGAGGTATAAATCCATCCCACGATTTGGAAGTTATTCCTTAGCAGCATTTAGTAGTCATATGAATCCATCACATGATTCAAATGTATGAATCTAGCTTGTGATTTGAAGGTATGAATTGATCCCATGATTTGGTGGTATGAATCCATCCCATAATTTGGAGGTAATTCCTCATCCAACCCAAATAAAATAACCCCCAATATTTATATTACTACATCAAATTAAAAACCCCCCATCAACCCCTTAATACTAGTCAATATATTTTTGAGTAGTTTTGGAGCATTCAAACCCCCAATATGAATGGACTTGATATGATATTGCATCACTAGGGAACCCTATACTGTTAAAGTATTGGTAGTGGTTATTTCATTAAAAGTGGATTAAAACAAAAAAAAAAGTAAATAGATTTGTAAGGAATGATTGTCACTTGTGACCTTTTTTACTTATAATCAATTTTGGTAAGTGACATGATGTTTTTGTGAGCTTTTATGTAATGCTGATATGCTTTTGTGGAGCCTTTTATAATAAATAGCTTAATGATGTAAGATAACCATACCTTAATTTATGTTTGAATAGTAGATATTGATATTTTGAGTAGAATAGCCCTTTAACAAATAGTTAAAGACATTTAAAAAAAACTTGTATAATAACTTTGTGGGTGCCCAAATAAACAATCCTAAAGAATTTCATCATAATACAGAATGAAGTGAAGTGAGGTGGGGCAACAAACGGACAAGTAATAAACAAAGTCGCTGGAGTCAACATAATCTTGAAAAAAATGATTTATTTCAGTATATCAAAGCTTTTTCCTTTCTTTAGTGCACATAGATTTATCCAGAGTGACTTTAAAAAATGAAGGTATTTAGCGCATGCATAGCTTTTGGGTAAATTAATGTCGTGCGCTCGAAGCAAAAGATCGACTGGTCTTATTTTTTAATCAGAATAGTTTGTTGTGTGCCCATCTGATCTATTTTTATAATCGCACGCCATAAAAGTATTTCTGAGTTTCAGTTGCAAACCCATGTATATATATCTGTATAGTTTGCTCCAGAATATGTAAGCCAAAATCCAATCGAAGGACTAAGCAGGTTGCGACGGGAACAAAGCTATGAGAACTATTAGGGAAGCAACATCTTTTGATACGAGGACTATTTCAGTATGGAAGACACCAGCTCCATATGTGCTAAGCGGGGCTACTTTCATTATCTCTTTGATAGCCTTTTCTTTCATCTTTGTAGCGTGTTCCTGCAGGAAGGATACTTACAATCGTCAGTCTGGAGGAAATAGCATTAATAGTAAGGATTCAAATATTTGTTCAAATGATAAGGACCAAAAATTAATAGTGATTATGGCAGGTGATGCCATGCCTTCCTTTATAGCTACGCCCTCCATTATGTCAGCAAACTGAAAGCGCAGGCATATTCTGCATACAGAACTCTTTCGTTCTACATCTAACGCTGTGAAACATTTGTTTTTGTTGTCTATATAATGTGTCATGTTTTAGTTGGTATGGTTTTTTGTCTATATAATGTCTACCCAGTTGAGGTTTTCTGAGTAATAACCTAAAACTGGAATGGGATTTATCTGTAATTAATGATATAATAACTTATTTAATGACGGTTTCAAATTTAATTTTCTTCTCCACCCAGCTGATGTTTTCTGAGTAATAACCTAAAACTGGAATGGGTTTTATATGTAATTAATCATATAATAACTTATTTAATGATTGTTTCAAAGTTAATTTTCTTCTCCAGAAAAATTTGCTATTATCTCAAAACTGAAAGGTCCTTTAAGGAACTATGAACCAGAGGTATTTAATTTGTCAAAATCAAGTGGCCAACCTTGGTTGGATTTTTGGATAGCACCAACTTTAAGTGACCTTTGGTATCAACTAGTTTTTCAAAAAACAATTGTTCAACTTAAAAGTGGTTTAACTTATCTCTACCATTTACTGTCTTACATTTTTTTTCAGAGGTGAAACTGTTGGTCCTTGAACTTACTTTTTGTGTTGGTCTAGTCATTGATTACATAAAGGCTCAACAAGAGCAAATATATCACTTACAAGAAATGAACCTGGATGGGAGGGTAACATTCATTCCTCACAAACACTCAAGCTACAACCAATAAAGATCTCCCACATCATTTAACCAAACACTTAAAAATAATCTGTCATTAAAGCTATATCTAACATCATTATCTTTCTCTTACAAAGCATCAACCACTACCTTAAACCATATGCTTAAAATAATCCATCATTAAAGTTATATTTAACATCTTTTTCTTTCTCTTCTTGACCATCAACCACCAACTTGAGTTTTATTTTATTTCCTCCTACAAAAATGTAATATATTCTAATGAAATGTTATATATTATAATAGTATACCATTATATATATATATATATATATATATATATATATATATATATATATTAATTTCAACTTGTCAAGTTGGGTTTAAATAAAAATATATAAAATAATATATCAAAAAATTATAATTTTATATACAAATATATTAATCAATTTTTAATTTTATATAAAATAAGTAGTTGATATTATTTGGTATTGGGTTAATTAAATGTTAATAAAAATATGATTTAGAATTATTAAATGAAATATTATATTAACTAATTCAAATTATGACTGAAAAATTTTAAAAATATTATTTAGAATTTTTTTTAAAGTTTTTATAATAAAAAAATTATAAAAATTAAAGTTAATATTTTTTAAAATTAATATTTAAACAAATAAAAAAAATTAAATCTCTTCCTAAATAACAACAATATTAAACACCTCCCTCGCAGCTTTACAAAAACATATATTAACCAGGACTCTTTAAATTTCATATAAAATGTAAAATAACATCACCAATTAATATATAAAAAAGATTAGAGAATAATTTTAAATAAATAACAAATTTTTAAAATTTAATAAAACAAATAGTTACGGAACCCTACATAAATGAAAACAAAGATATTATATTCCGTAGGAAAAGAAACAAAAAAGAAAGATATTATTATGTAACTTGAAATTTAAAAAAGCTTCTTGCAATTAAAAAAAAATCGTCAAACTTGGTTATGATCATACTATTGCTCTGAATCTCTTCAACATGTGATTCAACTGCTGCTGAGTCTACAGGATACAGCTTAATGATGGCGTTAGTAACAGGTTAGATGGTAGAGCTGGTTGTACAGGGGAAGCAATAGATGCTTCTGATGGCATAACCAATTAGGTCACCAAAGTCAACCTTATCTTCTGCCGAATGTTACTGAAGGTAAAGGATTTGGGATTCAACGTGAAAGGATCCCATTTTCTGATCGATCAACAACTTCATATTAATCTTGAAGATGGGTAAAGTGTTTACTCAGTGCTCAACTGATTAGTGTAATGTTGCAGGCTATTTAATGTGGTTAGAGTAGGTATGCTATTAGTTGGATTTTAAATTATTTGAGATCTAAACAGTAGTATGTCTGTTGCATCTGTATTAAATGGCATGTAGCAGGTTGAAGATTGACCATAGACCCTAGTAAAGATTTGACTAACCTATATTAGTGGATAAGCTTTGACTTCCCTTGGATTGATAATAAAGGTAGATAAAATTAATTTACACATCAATAAATTGGATCCATCTATCTTCAAGCATCCTTCCTTCACCTTGTTTAAACCATAGTAGCATAACTTGGTAGTATTGGCCTTTTGTGTAAGGAAATTTCCAACAAATTACAAATCGTGGAATATTGGATCTATGTGTAATAAGGATTAATTTTAAAAAGCCACATTTTAATTATTAAAACACTATAAAATAAATACCTTTCAATTTCATACTTTGTAATTCAATTTAATAGAAATAAAAATAGGCCAAATAGCAAAACTAGATTTCTTGGACAACAAAACCATGTACCCAAAACCACTTATATGTTATGATGGATTGACGAAATTGACAAAAATGGACATTATATTATTTTATAAATGTGTTTGTTGGTTCACTTGATTTATGTTTTCGAAATTCTCTCAACAACTCTTACATGTTTTCTAAATACATTAAAATTCAGTCAGTCTAAATAGATTGGACGAATTAAATTTGTGTTCTAGACGACTGACGTGTTTACCACTAAATATAAGGATTCATGGATCACGATATTCTCGTAATGACATACATTCATGGATCACTCGACCATGCCATTTCTCTATTCCAATCTGCATAGTCACTCATATTATATGCTCTTCTTTGAGTTGTAAAAGTGATTTTATACTAATTAATAATAAATAATTTTAAATTAACTTTAAAAGTGACCTAAAATCCTTCCACAATGTGTCATATAACGCATTTGGTCACCTGCTAAGTGTTTTCGATTCAATTAAACGTAGATATGTGATATGTGATTCCGGTGACAAAGACCAATAACTTTGCCGGCTTAAACCTCTCCTTTCATTGTAAAGGTACATGAATAGGTTTGGGAGACGTGGCATGAATCTTTGCTTCATCCCTACAAATTCTACTTTAGTTTTTGTCATCTGCTTTATTCATCCATCTTCGTGAATCCATCGTCACACACCCCACACCTCTCTATAAGTCATTATGAGCATATCTTCATTTTGCTTTGTTCACGTATTTACTTTACCTAAGTCACCTTTCACTCTTTAAAAAGAATCTGTCATTTAGTGGATTAACTAATTTATCGATTATGATAAGGGAGTTATTGCACATAGCGGTAGTTATTGCTATTGTGATTTTGTCATGTCAAGGCTGATTATATCCACGTGGGTTTTGTTCATCTATAAATATGAGTGAAGACAGTGTGGATTATGAAACCTCTTGTGTGCATATAAGAGGAGAGGAAAAGCCTTAGTCGTCGCTTCATATTGGCAATTTGTAGAAAAGACAAGGAAGGGCGGGGCTGGTTTGCATGTTTTTAATTTGGTTATAGATGGGGATGCTAATTGAGAAATCAAAACCCTATGTAATGATGATCTCTCTGCACTTTGGATATGATGGAATGAATGTTATCTCTCTGTTAATAGATGGATGAGTTGAAGTTGAATGTTGAACACCTGCACAAAAAAGATCTAGTTAGCAAGAGAGAACACACTGCTTACAAAACAGAAAATAGTGAAAATCACAGAGAATGAATGAAAAAATTCTATATTGATGTGTGTAAAAGATTACAATACTTAATATCTACCTTATTAACAAAAATGAAGAAACATGCCGTAGTGGTGGTCTAGAGAGATCTAATGCATGCTGCAAGTTACTGAGTGAACTGACACCAAGGTCAACAATTACAGAGGGAATGAGTCTCCATGGGTCTCCAACACCCCTCGTGAACACTACTATGGGGTAATAAATAAATGGTCCCAACAACTAAGTCCATAATAGGTCACCCAAAAACAATGCAACTAATGAACACTAAAATAAAATGTGGAAAGAGGGAAAACCTTATGGGACCCCGCTCCCCCTCCCTCCCCCTCAAGATACAATGTAGCAAAAGAAGAAAAACACAATTGAGAGGCAATTGTGTTCTTCAATGAAGGTCTTGGTGAAGATGTCGCCAGTTTGTTCAGCTGAAGGACATAACTGCAAGTCAATGATTCGCTTGTGCACCAAATATATGATGTAGTGCATGTGGATCTATATGTGCTTCATTCGCTTCCTCTGTACTGGATATCTGCAAAACTTCAAAGTGATGTTGTTGGAGTGACTCGATGCCCATCTTACTGAGAAAATGTTGTAGCCACAAATCCTGAACGGTTACGTTGACTACCATCTGTATTCGGCCTCAGATGAATATAGAGCAATAGCATCTTGCTTCTTGTTTGACCAGCAAATGGGTTGTACCTAGATGTGGACTCATGATCAATGCTATTTCCAGCCGAGTCAGAATCAGTAAATCCTATGAGATCCAATGTAGAATTTGTTGCATACTGAATCCCAAAGGTGATGGTTCCCTGTATGTATAGAAGGATCTGCTTGGCCGCCTTCGAATGTAGATCATGTTGCTCTTGCATGAATCGGGAGATTTCCCCAACTTCATAAGAGAGGTCTAGTTTAGAGTGTCTAATATACAAGAAGCTTCCCTCTAGGTGTCTGTACAACATGCTGTCAACAAATGGAGTGTCCTCACTATCGTCAAGTTTGACCCCAAATAGGAAAGGAGTCATTGCAGACTTCCAGTCTCTCATATGGAATCTCTCTAGGAGATCTCGAGCATACCTTGCCTGAGATAGTTTGATGCTTGAGGCATCGTGGCTTATTTCAAGACCAAGGAAGAAATGTAATAGACGCATGTCCGTCATCATAAACCTGTCATGCAA
This sequence comes from Pseudotsuga menziesii, assembly GCA_001517045.1. Lineage (NCBI taxonomy): Eukaryota > Viridiplantae > Streptophyta > Pinopsida > Pinales > Pinaceae > Pseudotsuga > Pseudotsuga menziesii. Next base: position 70,622 of record LPNX010838903.1, on the reverse strand, counting down.
AATACTCCTTATTGCAACAATTGTTGAAATCGAGCTACTTGTGATCAACAAATCATCCACATATATAACTAACAGCAAAAGTGAGTTAGCTTACCTAAGCATGTATACATTTGGATCTCACTTACATCGTACAAATATTTGGGACAATAGGTAGGAGTCCATCTTGGCATACCATGCTCTTGGGGTTTCTCGAAAGCTGTAGAGAGACTTCCTCAGTCTGCAAACCAAGGATGAATTGTGTATGAATCCTTGTGGATGCTCCATGTAGATCTCATCAGAGAGATCACCGTGAAGAAATGCATTCTTTACATCCATGTGATGGACTTCCCACCTCCTGGATGTAGCAATGGAAAGTGTCAATTGAATGGAATCCATCTTTGCTATTGGAGAAAAGGTCTTATCATAGTCTAACCCATGAACTTGCTAAAAACCCTTGGCAACTAGCCTAGCTTTGTATATGTTGATCTATATGTCTATTGCCTTCTTGGTCCTATATACCCATCTGCATCTGACAAGCTTCTGTTCTGAAGGAAGTGGAATGAGAACCCAAGTATGGTTCTTAAGGAGAGAGTTATACTCCTCCTGCATAAGCATCTTCCTAGAGGGATTCCCTGCAGACTCTGCATAGGCCTGCAGGTCTGAAGATAGAACCATGTAACAATGCATGGGAATCATTAGCTCGATAGCTATGAGTGCAAGAGAAGTCTCCTCAACAAGGGTGATTTTAAGGAACCATACTTAGCGTATAAATGTTGACGAATCTTACGAATTATTAAAACAACAACTATAAAATGTTTGCTGATATTTTTTAAAAAACATTTTAATTTCCAAAATTTTTATATCCTTTAGATAATAAATCAGCGATTTTTAGGGTGAAAAAAGTTTACCCCATCAAAATTGGGGAAATAGGGCTTCAAAAATTGCAAAATGGTGAATATTTTTTGGAGAAAACCCCCTAAGAATAGCCCATGGGATAAATTTCTCCCCTAAAATTATCCGTGCGAGTCCTCAAACTAGGGGTGCTTCCTCCTTAGATCCACTAGATCCCCCACAAGGTCACTTGCATCCTGTGGGGTTTTTTATGCATATATCTCTCTTAAGCTCGTTGTTATCTAAGTGGATATAGGATATGAATCATCGTATTCATGCTCATGTTCTTCGTCAGGTTCAGAATTCAAATATGGGTCATGATCTAAGTGAGTGGACTCATCATCACAGATGTTAGGTGTAGGTAGAGGAGTAAATTTCTCAACATGTGACTACAATGGTGCATGTAAGGGGGTTTCCTCAAATTGGGCACTTCACTCAATAAAGATCTTGTCTCTTGAGGGATCAATCAACCTATAACCCTTCACATCATGAGGATATCCCACAAAGATGCATGCAGTGCTATGAGGATCTAATGCTTTCCTCTTTTCAGAGGGTATGCAGGCCCATGCACATGATCCAAATATTCGTAAGTGGGTGATTTTCGGTTTGCAACTGATCCATGCCTCAAAAGGAGTCATGTCCTTAACAGATCTATGAGGAGATCTGTTATGTGTGTAGTTAGAAGAGTTAAGTGCCTCAACCCATATTTTAGAAGGAAGAGACCTTGCATGCAACATGCAAGAGCCCATCTCTTTGAGGGATCTGTTATTTCGCTCTGCCACTTTGTTCCTTTGTGGAGTTTATGGTATTGTATGTTGCAACTATATATCTGCCTCTGAACAAAGATGTTGAACATTCATGTTCACATATTCCCCCCATTATTTGTGCAGAGGATTTTGATATTTCTATTGGACTAATTCTCTGCAAGTATTTGAATTCTTTGAGATGCTCAAAAACATTGGATTTCAGCCTGAGAAAATACACTCTAGTATATCATGAGAGATCATCAATAAATGTAAGCACATACCTCACCTTGTTAATGGACAAATGAGGACAAGGTCCCATCAGAACACTATAGATGAGCTCCAAAGGATAGGAGGCCCTCTGAGCCTTCCCTTTTTCAAACTTCTTTTGAGGATGTTTGAAAAGAACACATCCTTGACAAAGCCCTTTGGAAAAATGAATGTTGGGAAAGAAAATGGCCATTCCCTACTTGTAGAGTTGCTGCAGGTATCTGAAATTAAGATGACCAAATATTTCGTACCATAACCTACTACTATCATCAGCATGTGTAACTAATAAGGCATAATCTGTTTCAATGAATTTAGAAAAAGGTGTAAATCCTAGATCTGTGATTTACCTCACCAATGGAAACTTTAGAGTTTCTTTGTATTTTGAAGATATTCACAGCACCATGAGTAAATTCAACTCTCTTTCCAGTGCCAGAATGTGTAATCTGATAGACATAGAGAAGATTCACTGAGAGTTTTGGAACATGTAGCACATCCTCAAAGCTACCATGATTGAGTTCAATTCTGCCCTTGCCGATGATCTCGACAAGAGAATCATCCACCATGAGTAAAGGAGGACATTTGCATACATCCAATGAAGAAAATGCTTCCTTGGTGGCAGCCATGTGGTGAGATGTGCATGAATCTACAATTCAAGCACAAGGAGATGAATTAATGGCAACCAAATCATTGCTAGAGTTACCTTTCCCGAGAGCATGATCTTTATGCTTCTTCTTGGTGCCCTCTAGAATGTGATCCCCAAGGTTGTACTTCTAAAGTATCTGGTCCATATGATCTATCTGCTTCTTCATGCATGAGGATTCTGGATGGAATCCTCTCTGGCAATATGTGCATATCTCCCATTTCTTCCCCTTTTGACCGTTGGATCCAGATGAATCATTTAATGGTTTCATGTTCCCTTCCTTCTTTGGATTTAGATCTCTGTTTTGGGTTATGACTGCCATCATGCACAGCAAGAGAATGTTCCTTGGAGCCCTTCATTTTTCCCATACTGATGAGCTTGTTTTGTTCCTGAGACATAAATTCAATAAAAGCATCAAGAGTGGACATGGTCCAATTCTTACTAGAGGTGAGCCTCACTGAATGAAACATGGATGAAAGAACAGAGTATTTCTGTCCAAGATTGGAGAGGATGGATAGGACCATCTATGTTTCCTCCTTAGATTTATCAACCCTGAAACCCTTAAGTTGCAACAATAAATCCTTGTATCTTGTGAAGAAATCCTTTATATTGTCAAAGCTTCATGGATCCAAAGAGAGAATCTATACTTCGAGCATGTGGCATTTCATCTCACGTTTCTTTGCAAAGAGTTCTTTCATGGTGGTCCAAACTTTATTGGGAGTTTTTTAAGAAGAAATATGAAAAAGGAGCTCAATGGGGATGCTCATGCAGAGGAATCTGTAGGCCTCATCTATTCGATTGAGGTATTTGGAATTTTCTATGGCTCCTATAGGCTCAGCCTCTGTGGCCATAGAAATCCTATACAATCCTCTGCTTTGAAGAAATATATCCATTTTTGCTTCCCATGAAAAGTAATTGTATGGTGTGAGAATAGATTCCTTTGCAAAATCCATTCTTCGAATGATTTCCAATCTTATGTACGTGCAAATAAAAATTACCGGTGCAAATCTGCCCTAGCAACAGAGATATGGTACCATGAAGATGAGTGTTTAACACCTTCACAAAAAGATCTAGCTAGCAAGAGAGAACACACAGCTTGCAAAATAGAAAATAGTGAAAACCAAAGAGAAAGAATGAAAAAATTCTATATTGATATGTGTAAAATATTACAAGACTTAATATCTACCCTAATTAGTAGAAATGAGGAAACATGCCATAGTCGTGGTCTAGAGAGATCTAATGCATGCCTCCAGTTACGGATTGAACAGACACCAAGGCCAATAGTTACAGAGGGAATGCGCCTGCATGGGTCTCCAGCATGAGTCACTTTGTGCTTGTAGTGTACAAGCACGCCACTGCTACAATTGTCCTTGCTCATTTTTCCTTCTTCACTGAAATTTAAAACTATTCTATTCATGCATGTTCTCAGAACAACTTCTGAACTTAATACTTAACTAGATAATCATATCACGGGTTAACTCACCTACACTCCTTGCAAGAAGGTGCCACCAAAACTCACTTTTCCATATTCTTCCATATCTAATGCAAACGATAGTGCAAAGACATGTTATTGAATTTTTTTTTATAGTGTTTGGGTGTTTGCGTTAGATATAGAAGGCTCAACTATCTTTTTATCGTCTAGAACTCCACTAGGAAGAATAATTGTAGGATATTGTTGGGAATTCTTCTCCCAATTGATTTGTGAAGGGTTTGCAGAGGCATACTATTGCATAATAGCCCAAGGAAACACAAAAGTCCTTGGCTATGCTTGATTCAACACCTTTGATACCAATTCAAGTAACCCAAACTTAGAATCATGCATCAAAATCACCCCAAGAACATCTGACAAACATAGCATTTATATTAAAGCAACACCCTTCCATGCCACATGAAAAACCCTCTAATTGTAGTCTTTTATAGCCTCAAAAAACTAAGCAAAACTCACAGTTGTTCAACGAGTTCGATGAGTACTTCCGAGGATCCTTGCTTCAAATGAACCTATAATCATATGCACCTGGGTGAAGAGGTAAATGGATATCCTTCAGAGAAGAGATAGTGGGAGAGTATTCAAATTTTAAATTTAAATTTGGAAATTCAAATTTAAATTAGGCACCTTTATTAAATTCAAACTTAAAAGGAGCTCCGTGTACGCAGAAGGGGAAACGATAGTGTGATATGCTTAACAAAACGAAGGTGTAGTTAATGACATCCAAAAAATAGATTGTAGTAGCAAACTGAATACTTGATAGAGATAGTCAGCATGGATTCCATGTGCATATTCGAATGATCTAGTATGCATGGGTAAACTCAGATTCTGAACATCGATGCCATGTTTGGTAGATAGAGCCTATCAGTGGCTTTCAGAGTTTGATAGGAGGCAAGGATGATGGGACAGACCTGGCCCAAATAGAGTTTAAATAAGGTACTAGAAGGATGTAGGAGGATTCCATATGTTTTCGGGGTAAATAAATCTATATTTACAATGAAGAAATTAGATCCCTCACCCTACTTAATAAATCCTAATTTAAAACAAATCTATATTGAATCTAGATCCAACTTCTTATAATAAATGCTAATTTAAAATAAATCTATATTGAATATGGATCCTATGGCGTGGTACTAATCTGGTTTGAATGTCTACCTTCTTGAATCCCAATTGACTTTTGCAAATAGTAATGATATTAATGTCTTTTATTATTATCAATGAAAATGATACTATGATTAAAAATATAATTAAATTCATTGATTATTGTGCATGGAAATGTTCGTAGCCACTCAATGATAGTGCTATTAGCCACATATGATGGAGGTGATCTAAGAGCGGAGAAACTCAGCTGAAAAACGAAAAATGAGAAACAATTGAACCAAAGAAACAATTGCTAAATGACCCTCCATTGACCGTGTGCTTTATCCCATGACCATTTTCTGGAATTTATTTTTTTATTTTCCATTACTTTTAGGTGGTAGATAGATATCATAGAGTTGAGCCTTCAAGAAGTTAATAGTTCCATTGGGTAAAGAGTAATGGAATATCCCATAGTTGACCAACTTGAATAATTTGATCTTGATTTAAAAACAGAAACCAACAAAAATGTTGATGTATTTGTAACTTTGGAATGTATTCATCTATATATCTTATGTATTGTAACCCGATGATTATTCCAGGATTTTTCTATTATGTATTTGAGTCATGTTGTCTTTCCCCGATGTTCCGATCGGGAGGATCAATAATGTAAACAAGTCATGTCAAGTCATTGTAAAAGTCCCCACAGTTTTGGGGCACTAGGGTTATTAGACACTCCTAGAGATGTCGGCTCTAGTAAGTAATGGTTAAGTGAGGCCGAAATGTTGGAGTGCACTTCAAGTGAACGGAAGAATATAAATAGAGAGTGAGAGCCTCTCTATTTATCACTTGCAACACACATCATTCACTCACTCAAGTGTGGCGCATTAGTGAGGAAGGAAATACACTGGGACTAGACAAGAAGAAGACTACTGCTGTCGGGAGTGCATCTTACTGTTTTGGGATTTTACTGTTTTGGTGTCGATTCTATCTCTGAGGAAGTTGTGGGGTATTCTCCTTTATGGTTTCCCCAAGAAAAACTCTTTCTGTCTCTTGTCTCTTGTGATGTGCTTATGTTTTATTGTTGTGCTTGTTATTCTCTCAGTGAAAAGATCCTAAGATCATAATGCTAGCTTATATGATGAAAAACTAACATGGTATCAGAGCTAACCTAAGAAGAAGACATTGTTCAGCTGCAGAAGCTAGGGATTCTTACTTTTTGGGTCTCTCTCCACAATCGATCATAAAAAGCATGCTAGGCCGATTCTCCATTGAAGGGTGCATCTTTCCATCGAAGTAGAATTCGATTCTGAGCATTTTCAGTTTTCGATGCGAAAATTAGGACTTTCTACAGAAGAGAAATTTTTGAGTGATACCAGCATAGGATTTTTATCCTCATCAAAAACAAATTTTAGAGACCTATATCAAGAAATTTTGTTGGGTGAAACTTCGAGAAAGTCAAACCCTAGTTTGACCCCGAGCTAGGAAAAACCCTAAATACTAAAAATGATAAGTTTTGGTACATTCGATATATCCCAAGATTTGCAAAGGAACAGGAGCTAAAAATTTCAAGGGACAAATATAAAATCTTATAGAACACTGTATCCAAAATTCAGCCTCATATTCACTATATTCTGGGAGATATGATCCCTCCAAGTTAGGGTTCCAGCCTCTTCCAGAATTCATCCCTAAACAGGACACCTGTGGAGAATTGCAATATCTTGGGCTACAGAGGTCCAAATGGAATTCCTAAAGATGTTCCATAAAGGGTACAGAATTTACATTCGGTGTTCTTAATATCAGACTCATAAGATCAAGCAGTGACATGTGGCATGTCGTACAACTTCACTGTTCTGAACAGTCCTTTAACAGCTCACCTTGGGAAAAGGATCATAATCCCAAATGGTGAAACCAATTCTGATGAAAACTCTGGTGTTTGATCAGGCACATGCGAGCTTACCTTAGTGTGAAAGTTTAGACATAGAGGAGTAGAAATTTCGGAGATATCACAGAAATAGTAACAGGAATTTCTGTAGAAGAAATTGGAAAATTAGGGCTTCCTGTTCCGGGAGCTTGCCTCCATTGTTTTCAGAAAAGAAGTACATTGGACTGATCCATTTGAAGAGATCTATATGTTGATCCAATCATATCTGAAAGATTTCAAGTTTTGAAAATTAGGGTTTCTGTGACATACCCTAGATTAGCCAGCTCCGGAACCAAGACGGACACCTCAAATCGGTAAGATCTAATCCTTTGCTATTTTCATTTGAGGTTCTCAAAGTGATCTATCACATCAGCTTGATGATAATCTTGGTGAATTTGAACAACTTCCAAGCATAGAAGTATATGATCTCTCTGAAGAAAATGGATTGGACACCTGCATGAGCATAGAGGTTCCAGTTCAAGAGGGAGATGAGGCTAGAAGCCTTACAAAAGAAGAACTTGGTCAAGGCTAAGAATATCATGGTTGATTCAGTCATGCATTAGATTGTACAACAAATGTCTTCCTTAAAGACACCAAAGACGTTTGATTCCTTAACCAAGCTATTTGAAGGGAAGAACATACATCAGAAAATGACCTTAATAAATCAGTTGAAGAATGTGAAGATCCGGAATGCAAAGACCATGCAGTCATAAGAATCTTTCAAATCAAGAACAACTTGAAGCAGTAAAAGAAGAAGTGAAGAATGTAAAAGTGGTGATGGCCACCTTGAATAGCCTCCTAGGATCATGGGATTCATTCATGCAAGGAATGTGTGGTAGAAGGAAGTGATTACTTTTAGCAGACTTCAAGAAGAAGAAGAAGCTCGAATCATAAGAAGAGAAGAGAAGATGGGAGCAATTGAAGATCAAGCTCTCACCATCCAAAGAAGATCCCTTAATCAATGAGGAATATGAAGAACTCGACTCTTGAAGAACCTATTATCCACCTTAGCATTTGGATAAGAAATGATGCTATCATGAGTGGAGAAGACGATGAAGCTTAAGGATCAAGGAGCAGTCTACCCATGAAACAAATAAAGATAAGTATTCAATTGTCATTTCATTTTTTTGTTATGCATTTGTTTATATTCAGTTGATGTATTATGCATGATAGAAAGTTTTCATTAATGACAGTATACTACTAATATGCGTGTGATGGGTAAGTAGCTCATGGTGCTATACAACTCTCCATTGCTACTTATCTAGAATGAAACCTCTTTCCTGACATATTGGATTAGTGCACAATCATAATGTTGTCCTGGTAGAGATGGAAGGCATCTAGAAAGTTTCCGTGAGATATGGATGAATGTTGTATTGGCTAAAATAGTTGCATGATCATATATTTATGCATAAGTATTTGCTAGTATGAATATTGCTTATGAAATGTTCTAACCATACAAATGCATTTGACTTGTAGGGAAGATCGCATACATAATCGCCTACAAGCAAAGAAGAATGAAGACTTGTTCCGAAGAGCAAGTGACGACATTTCAAAATGAAGAATAATATGATGAGTGCAGTGACATCATTGATGCAGGACCTTCCAGCCACCAAGAAGAAAGGGAAGACCAGTTCAAGAAGAATGATGTCAGGGCATAGAATTGAGACCTGAAGAGAAGTTCAGAGTTCCATCATGCAAAGCAAGATTCCTAGCACGAGGCTTCTCACAAAAAGAAGGCCTAGAATACGAAGAGACATTTGCAGCCTGTAAGAGCTTAAACACATACATGATGAGCCTGATGAAGATCTTAACCTTTGCTACAAGGTTGAAGATGCAAGTCGATACACTAGATGGATACATAGAATACTAGTAGCATAGGAATCTACTTGTCACTCTAGTACATAATGTTTTTAGTGCATAGAGCACAGAAGACAGAGGGAGTATGATGCTTCACTTCAGATGGAGTGACTACAAAATATCTTGAGGTTCAACATGGTACGACATGATGGGAAGATTATTGATGACTCTAGGCTTTACCAAGAGTAAAGCAGATTCCAACCTTTACTACAAGGTTGAGGATGGCAACCCAGGGACGCTTCTACTGTATGTAGATGATCTATTTGTGACAGGTATGGAGGTGTGGTAGAGTATGTATGGAATCTTTCTTGGATAAGGGAAGTATGCAATAGAGATCCTGAAGAGGTTTGGGAGGATGGACTGCAAGACTATGGCCACACCTATGGCCTCGAACCTGAAGTTGTTGAGTGATGCTTCATCAGAGACGGTTGATGCTACGATGTATCGTCAGACAAGATATTTTATTTGTTGTGAACACATTGAGATAGGTTCACCTGATGGTTGTAAAGCATGCAAGGGTACAGTTGATTATGGGCTCAAGTACGATGCAAATCAGAAGATTAACTTGGAGGGTTATGTTGATTCAGATTGGGCAGGTAGTGCCATCGATAGGAAGAATACTTCAGGATGTTGCTTCAGTATGGGATCAGGTGTGATCTCTTGGTTTAGCAGGAAGCAATCCTATGTGGCACTAAGTATAGCTGAAGTAGAGTATGTCGCATCTTGTTCAGCTAGTTGTGAGGCAGTATGGCTAAGGAAGCTACTGTCTGATTTATTTGATCTCCAGATGGATGCTACTTGTATACATTGTGACAACTAGAGTTGCATGAATTTGTCAGAGAATCTAGTGTTCCATGACAAGTTGAAGCACATTGAGATCAATTATCACTATATCAGGGATATGGTGGAGAGAGGAGCAATGAAGCTCTAGTATGTTGCGACGGAGGAATAGATAGCTAATGTGTTGACGAAGCCATTATCCATAGTGAAGTTCGAGTACTTTAGGGAGAATTTTGGTGTTCTCCAGATTGAGGTTTCCTTCGAGGGAAAGTGATGAGTCCCAAATCCTTTCTGACGAGCAGGTCAGATGTAAGGGCTAAGCCATTATGTCATGGTGAGAGGATTCAGTTCCTTCCATGTTAGATATGAGTGCTAAGATCCATAGCCATTATGATGAGTAGGTTAGATATAAGGGCTGAGCCATTCTATCATGGTGAGAGGATTCAGTTCCTTCCATGTCAGATATGAGTGCTAAGATCCATATCCATTCTGACGAGTAAATCAGATATAAGAGCTAAGCCATCCTGTCATGGTGAGAGGATTTAGTTCCTTCCATGTCAGATATGAGTGTTGGCCATTCTATTGAGTAGGATGGATGTAACAGAAACTGCCACTCTCTCGGAGAGTGGAGGCACCTGGTCCGTTACCAGGTAGCTTAGTTTGGGACTGGGGGCCATTCTAATGAGGGTGTAGGATTCAGTTCCTACTAGGTCAGATGTGAGTGCATGCCCTTCTGACGACTAGGTCAGATGTAAGTGCAGAAATCTTTCATCATTGTGAGCATGATGTGTTCCCGCCTGGATGAGAGTCTTTCATCATTGTGAGCAGGATGTGGTTCTAGCCTAGGTGAAAGAACAGAGTTCTTTCATCATTGTGAGTAGGATGTGGTTCTATCCTGGGTGAAAAGAATAGAGTTCTTTCATCATTGTGAGTGGATGTGGTTCTGGCCTAGATGGAAGTGTAGAACTCTTCCATCATTGTGAGCAGGACGTGTTCCATCGTAGATGGATGTGAGTACTGTTTCCTTCTAACGAGTAGGTCAGATGTAAGTGCAGAGCCATTTCATAGATGGTAGTAGAGGTGCCTACCATGCTAGTGAATGTGAGTGCTGGGCCTTTCTGATGTGATTGTAGTTTATTACATGATCAAATGTGATTGCTGGGCATGCCTTTCTGACGAGTAGGTCAGATGTAAGTGCTGGGCAAAGACCTAGATGATGGCTAGGCCTACAACTAGCATGAAAAAGGGCTGGCTCTGTAGAAATTCCTATGACAAGATAGTACACACATGATGATGACCAGATGACATCCAAATCGAGCTATGATCCAGATCCAATTATGATGACTCTAAGAGATCCAGATCGAGTGACGATCCAGATCCAGCAGTGATCCAGATCGAGTGATGATCCATATCCAGTCCAGTGATGATGATCCAGATCGAGTGATGATCTAGCATAGTGACGATGTTCCATATCGAGTATGATCCAGTGACGATGATCCAAATCGAGAGATGATCCAGATCCAGGTGAAGATGACTTGAATATGAAGATGACAAGAAGATGATGATGACTTGAAGACTCAGAGGACTCAAGATGCAGATGACGAGATGATCCAGCTGATACAGAGAAGAAGACCAGTTCTAAAAATTGTGTCGAAAGAATACCTTTCTAGTTAAGAGGGAGTGTTGATGTATTTGTAACTTCGGAATGTATTCATCTATGTATCTTATGTATTGTAACCCGATGTTTATTCCAGGATGTTTCTATTATGTATTTGAGTCATGTTGTCTTGCCCCGATGTTCCGATCGGGAGGATCAATAATGTAAACAAGTCATGTCAAGTCATTGTAAAAGTCCCCACAGTTTTGGGGAACTAGGGTTATTAAACACTCCTAAAGATGTCAGCTCTAGTAAGTAATTGTTAAGTGAGGCCGACATGTTGGAGTGCACTTCAAGTGAACGGAAGAATATAAATAGAGAGTGAGAGCCTCTCTATTTATCACTTGCAAAACACATCATTCACTCACTCAAGTGTGGCGCATTAGTGAGGAAGGAATTACATTGGGACTAGACAAGACTAAGACTACTGCCGTCGGGAGTGCAGCTTCCTGTTTTGGGATTTTACTATTTTGGTGCTGATTCTATCTCTGAGGAAGTTCCGGGGTTTTCTCCTTTATGGTTTCCCCAAGAAAAACACTTTGTGTCTCTTATATCTTGTGATGTGCTTATGTTTTATTGTTGTGCTCATTATTCTCTCAGTGAAAAGATCCTAAGATCATAATGCTAGCTTATATGATGAAAAACTAACAAAAAATTGATTATCCCACAAAAGAAAGGGTTGTGGAATCTTGCTATGCTTTAAGAATTACATATGTTTTTAGATAATAGAAAGTACTTCTATCATTCTCACACGTGGGAGATTGATTTCATTGGGCCAATTATAGATATAAATTAACATAAATTTATGTTAAAACTAGATCTACAAAGCACCCAAAGGGATCCAATTTCTTTAGGTGTAATTTTTTTTATGTTAAATTTTACATGTTAAAAAGATTAGAATTCAAACATTCTAGTCTCTTTGGTGTTTGGTAAATCCAAGTTTAACATGTTGATAAATTAGGTCATAATGTTTTTTTCTATATATATTTTTTCTTTTTTTAGCGAAGATGTTGGTGTAGTGTTACTTTAAATTTGTGACAACATCTCCCCCATACTAGGTTGTAGCTTCACCCATTGTAAGGGAAAAGGGAATTGGCAAAAGGAGCAAATATAGTTACATATATCTAATTAGAGTTTCATTCTATAAAAAATTAGCAAAAATAACATCCCAACTTATTAAATTTAGCACGTAGATCTATGGACAAACACACAACCGACAAAATAGATCACACAATTTACTCAGCAATTGAAGAATGAAACAGTGCAAAAATGGCTTGCAACTGTGAATGCCTTCATTAATAAAAAAGTAATTAGATGATTAATTACAATTTAATATAATGGCTAAATAGCCACATGTAATTCGAATCCACATGAGTAAATTCAAATTGATTAGACTCTACTTGACTGTAGGTAAATAATACCTTGTCTAAATCATTATCGGAGGACTCAATAGTTAAATGACCTGGTCTAAATCATTATTGGAGTTCATCGAAGTTCTAAATCACAACTCAAGTGACTAATTCAGTGTTAAATAAGGCTAACTAACTGTGGTAGGTGAGGAATGTGCCTGTCTTGCATGCATCAATGCAAACCTGGAGCTAACTAAATGTAGAGGACTAGAAATGAATGTAATTGACTCCTAACTTAGCTTGACTAGTCACTAACTGAACTCAACTGCTGAAGGTTGGTGTCAGCACTCCCAGTAGCTCTTAAATTGTAGGGATTGATCTAGGAGGCTCCTAAACTTATGCATGCAAGTGCAATAAGTGGAAGTAGGCCTCAATTAGTGTTCCCCATACTTTAGTAACTTGAACATGTGCCCCAATTAGGCCAAGTGGACCCAATGGTTCTAATGACTAAAAATAGACTGGATGGACTCCCGATTTAGACATGATTCTTGATTTAGACATATGACGAAATTGGACAAGGGAGGATTAATAATCTTAATACCCCACCTAGATGCTAACTTGGACAATTTGTGGGCCCTGATAACTAATACCATAGGTCACCCATTACATCAAGTAAAGTAAAGCAATTGCTTAATACAAGGAGCTGGGGAAAAACCCACATGGGGAAAAAGCCCCCCCTCTAATTAAGCAGGTAGAATCAGGATCAATCTGGTTCTTCTATGCATAGGTATCCTGGGGCCTCACATTTGAACCTATCCATCATTATGTCTAGAGGAATCTTCCTCTTTGGAACAAGAATGATATGCTCAACTAAATCAGAAATATAGACAACTGTTGGATGAAGACTAGACCCATGTAGAGCAACTGGAATGAGCTGATAAGTGAGAAAAAGGTTCTTGAGGATTCAAACCATGTGAGTAACACTCAAGAAAATGATATGTTTCAGCCATTAACAACAAACCATGAGTGTTAAAAACATCCCCAAGTGTTAGGAGAAAGTGTCCAGGCAGATGCTGAAAATCTTCCTCTTTACCAGTTCTGTGAGGAGATGAGCATGTGACCAAAAGTAGAGGAGCCTTGGGACTATGGAGAGAGAATTATTGAGATCCATAATCTGATATAGCTTCAAAAATATCTGATTAATCACAAAATAAAATATCAGCAACCTCATAAGAGGAAACTAACACCAAATCCCTAGCAGCAATTTTGAGGAAGAATAGCGGTACTTGATTTTTCACACCGAAATTGGTGAGAGGAGATGCAACCATGAATGAAAGCTATTGGATTTTAAAATTTGAACCAAATAATATCAGATCAGAAATTAAATCAGATCTAAATGGGTTCATATCAGATCCAAAACTGTGAAATGAAATCAAATCCCCAGCAATAGTTTTGAAGGAGACTTGCGGTATTTGTTTCTTCACAAAATTAATGTGAACAACTACAAGAAGTACTGAAGGTTTATGAACCTGAAATATTGAACCAATAAATATCAAATCAGATATAAATAAGATAATATCAGATCAAATAAGGTTCATATCAGTTCCAAGAGTATGGTCCATCGAGACGGTAGATGCACAGTTTTCTTCTTCTTCAAAATTTTGGAATTTTGTGCAGGCAATCCTGTAAGAATTTGCTGGAAGATATAGATCATGGGGAGTGAATGTATCACTTTGGTAATATGATATTTCTTACAAAATATCCAAGGTATTACATATTTTCACACCAGTAGCAACATTAGAGGGAGAAAAATAAAATTTCTCTTCACTTTCAGAAGCAATTACTGGAAAATTTTGCACATAATTCAAAGGAAAATCGTTGGAGAGTCATTGCATGGAAGTGCAGCAGTATTTTTATTCAACATCAGAGATTTGAATGTCTTGTTTTTTTTCATCCATATGAGGAGATGAGATATCATAGATCTCAGAAACTTTCGGAGCATCAAGAGAAGGAGTCACTGTAAGGAGACTGTCTTCAATTCGAATTGACTATGTAGAAGCTTTTGCTTCTTCTTCGTCTTGAACAAATTCATCAGAGAGAGAGGAGGCCAATATTTTTGGATCAAGAATGCTTATTGTGTTGGATTTTCTCTCCAAAGTTCTATTATGATCCTCATCAATCATTCCAAAGGTTCTGTCCAATTTTTTCCAAAGATCCTTTGGGAATTCAATAGATCTTTTGAGGTAGCACAAGCTACGAGAAAGAGCTAGTGACATTGTTCAAAGAGTTGCATCACATTCATTCAGCCAATAATTCTCACTCTCAAAGGAATGTTCAATGACTCCAACAGACACCTCATAAAGATCTCTTCTCTTCAGATATGCAATCAACTTCATCTTCTATTCTGAATAGTTTGTGAATGTGAGAAGAGGAACTGATGAATCCATTCAAAGGTGTACCTGCAAAAACAAAAAAACCATAAGTTTGGAGAGCCTGCACATTTTAGGTTTTCATCACACCCAACATAGTTGATCAAGCAAGCTTGATCAACAATTCCTTAACTTGGGGTATTAAGTGGTAAACCTTTTTCTTCTAGTGCAGAGCTAGAAGGACCAATTTTTCTCAAAAATGATCCAGTAGGAGATATGAGGAGGAGAAGTGCCTTTTCCATTGAGGCTCTGATACCATATTAAATTGAGCACATAGATCTATGGACAAACACACAACTGACAAGATAGATCACACAATTTACTCAGTAATTGTCTTGCAACTATGAATGCTTTCCTTAATAAAAAAGGAATTAGATGATTAATTACAATGTAATATAATGGATAAATATCCACATGCAACTCGAATCACATGACGAAATTTGAATTGATTAGAATATACTTGACTATAGGTAACTAATACTTTTTCTAAATCATTATCGGAGGACTCAATAGTTAACTAAACTTGTCTAAATCATTATCGGAGTTCATCGGAGTTCTAAAAAAAAACTCAAGTGTCTAATTTAGTGTTAACTAAGGCTAACTGGCTATGGTGGGTGAGAAATGTGCCTCTCCTACATGCATTCATGTAAACCTAGCACTAACTGAATGTAGAGGACTAGAACTGAATGTAATTAACTCCTAACTTAGCTTGATTATTCACTAACTGAACTCAACTGATGAAGGTTGGGGTTGGCACTCCCAGTGGCTCCTAAATTGTAGGGATTGATATAGGATGCTCCTAAACTGATGCATGCAAGTGCAATCAGTGGAAGTAGGACTCAATTAGTGTTCTCCACACTTTAGTAACTGGAACATGTGCCCCTATTAGGCCAAATGGACCCAATGATGCTAGTGACTAAAAATAGACTTGATGGACTCCCGATTTAGACATGATTCCTGATTTAGACATATGACCAAATTGGACAAGGGAGGATTAATAATCCTAACAAAACTAACATCTACACAAGTTTGAGAAATAGGACTATACAAACATATAGATCAATCTTTCATCCACTATATATTTCTCTATTTATTGGTCCTGCATAATTTTGTGTGTCATTCACCTTCCCAGAAGGGCTTGTTGAGCCACAAAGAACAAATGGAGGGAATTCAATTGGGGAATGTCATGGACCAATCATGTCCTATTGCTTTCTATTTGAACTGAAACCAACCTAAATTCTAGCCATAAGGGTTTAATTGGGTGACTCATCTAGAGAGAATAACCATGAGAAGTTAGAACTATTATAACTACCTACTATACTCTTACCTACCTAGCTTTTGTTATAGGAAACAAATCCTATGTGGAGTTGATGATCTCCACCAAGAATAGCTAGGCTAGAATTATAGTGAGTGGGTGTTCGATAAAAAATACAATTTGGAAAGGTGTGACGTGTTTCTCTAGGATATTATATACAGGCTCGACCCTCTCTAGAAATCTAAAAGTATCTTATGTTTTTTTCCAACATCGGTGAAACTCTAAGAGATTAGGTTTTATTTGATACTAACTTAGGCTCAAGTGGAGCTACTTCAATGGATCATTGAAGAGGTGATCATGGGTCTCCACATAACATCCAATAATAAGAATTATGATCAAGAGTTATTCTTTATATATATTTCACCCTCCATGCAAAATTTATTTTTTCATGTTCCTTCTTTCCCTGCCCTTCCCTAAGATATGCTCTTTATTTAGCTATACCTTTGCTTTCACTATTATCTTAGATATTTATTTCCTTTTTAAACCGTAGAGAGGTACCTGATAGTTATTTTCCAAGGTGGGATTCAATAGGGAAGGTAGTATAGAGAGCTCCCTAAAATAGGTCTGTACAAATAGGTTTCACTATAGCCTCAAGATCTAGTCGGTGGAAGAGAAGTTCATTGGAATAGTCAAATTTCTTATACATAATCGTATTTAAACTTTGTGACTAAAAAATTGTAATAAATTTGTCTAAAATATGTAGAAATAATATATCAATTCTATAAGCAATGATGCTAAGAAGAAGTACAGGAAATAGATCTTGCTACTAAGAATTATCACAATCATACATAGGAAAAATAGAGAGAAGAAAAGAGACTGAATCACATGAATGAAGAGATGAATATTGGCATGTATCCTTCCATTGAATAATGATGAATAATACTGTACATAAATAGTACATCCCTCATAGGAAAATCAAGTTGTATGTAGACAACTCATAAATCTCAAAAAGGTTGACTTACCAAAATATAGCAAACCCCCATAGGTGGCTAAAGTACTTCCCAAATCTATCAAGGACCTCGCGAGTTGGAAAAAACATGAGTGAGTTATCAAGGTGTTGCAGCTGCAATTTTTTCCCCAAATTTTCAAATTTTGGACCCCCTTATTAAATTTAGTATTGCCTAAAATCGTTTGGATCCATGAACTCTTTTTGTTTTTGTTTTAATTTTGGACTATTTCGAGGCTAACTCCCTCCATGTTTTTTTGAAAAATTGCTTATGTTTGAAGCTAATGTGGGTTGTGGAATTTATAATTTGGTTTGTTGTCTTTTCAGCTGCAATTTCTTCTCAGGAGCTTATTTCTCATGCTAGCCACTGTTCCGAAGGCCATTTAAACAACGTATCGGAGCCATGTTTCCTTAGGAAGCCTCCATTGCAGAAATTGAACGATGATTATTCTACAGGAGGATCTTGACTTCTCTGTTCCTGCGTCGTATCGTTTGACTTGTTTATATTATCAGAGGTTGGTCGAAGTTGAGTCGAGATATTTGGTCTTGGTGAAGCTGCTGTTTCGGAAGTGAAAATGGTTTTTTGAACGCTGCGAGACCTCATGTTGTTCTGAACACTTAGCGTTTTACATTGATCTTGTGCCATAGAAAAATTTATGTTTTGGATCAGAGGTTGTAGTCTGTTTATCTTCTGCCCTTGCGGCTCCCAAGCGAACTAGGTATCTGCCATATCGCTGCTCCACTCGTTGATACTTTGTCGGTTTTTCGTCGTTTTGTATTTGGATCAGAGTCTGTAGTCTTTCCTCCTTTTCCCTTATGGATGTGTAATGCACTAATTGTCCGACGTCGATGTATTTCCGCTCACCGACTGGGAGCTTTTTTGCCCAGAGTTTGGATTTTAGCTCTTCCGACTCCGATAAACTTAACGATCGCACGGATCCCATTTCCTATTTGAGTCCCGCTGACACGGCTGTGAGTGAGACTACACGGATGATGTTTTAATGTTTTGAACTGCCGATAAGTTGTCATCTTCCCATAATTCTGTGAGTTTTAAACCCTTGTATGGGCGACGTGTTTTTGGTACTCGTTAAGGTTTTCATGACGAGAACGCAATACAGAGCCTCTTTTGATGATTATTCGTTTTGTTGATGTAATTCGATTGAAAAGATGCAATCCTAATTAATGATAAATGTCGTTTAATTGTAGATGGACTCAAGAAAATTTTTCAAACTACTACTACGAGAGGGTAGAGCTGGGAGACAAAGCAGCAGAAAGATTGGTTGGGAAGTGTCAGGTAGAGCTCGTACTAAAATCAACGGGATCTCAAGGAAGACAAACAAAATATAGGGCAGAATCGATGGCGACAAAATCCCAGGCTTGGAAAGATCCGTCAGTTACTGAGCAGATCCCGCTTGGTTAAGTATTCATAAGTTGAAATCTAAAAACGTAACGCATGAAGTGAATCATGAGTACTTGTGGAAAAGACAAAAATGGTAATATTAGATAGTTTTGAGGATCCCAAAGGTCACACGGTTGGGGCAGCTCAAGGGGTTGGCTGATTTAGTTTAAATAAAGAAAAGTTAGAGTTGAGAAGGGATTTTTCCCTGGAAAAACTTGTGAACTATTGTTTGTAAGAGGAACTACTTCGTTTTGCAATAAGAAATTACAAATTTTTCCTGTTGGAGAAGGTGCTATGTGGAATGTTCAAATGTGATAAATGAACGATGTTGAAGGGGAACTATTTCATTTTCCACTGTGTTTCATTAACTATGAGAGCATTCTAACTTTATGAACCTATGTTCTTACCTGAATGTTCTCTAGTATATTTTGTGC
This sequence comes from Pseudotsuga menziesii, assembly GCA_001517045.1. Taxonomy (NCBI): domain Eukaryota; kingdom Viridiplantae; phylum Streptophyta; class Pinopsida; order Pinales; family Pinaceae; genus Pseudotsuga; species Pseudotsuga menziesii. The sequence continues at coordinate 51,446 of LPNX010838903.1, read as the reverse complement.
TATTTTCCACTATGAGTAATGGAAGTTTTAACTGTTGATGACCTATCTTGTCATGTACACTTTTATTCATGTTTATATGTTTGGTTCTAGGAACAGCTATCTGTGATTTGCCGTAACATGTGAACAGTATTACATTACTGATGAATTAATATCTAGTTCTCTATAGATAGCCTAGTTAGTATTTATTTTCTAATTCTGTTTGATTTAGATGTAAGGGAGTTTAAGATGAGAGGTAAGAACCTGCGCATCACATTGTGAGCACTCCTTGCATTCTTAATCAATCTGCGTGTTAAATAGGCACTTGCATATCGTACCTTAAGTCAAAAATACAAAAATATATACGATGGACTAGGCCGCAATTGGTAAAACCTTTTATTTTTGTTTCTTGACCTACATTGGCTGGATCGCAAACCGAATGGATTCCCTATGCCAAACAGTCATGGGCTAGTTGGGAACATTGACTGGGGATAATCCCTTGCTGTTGCTGCCTGCGATTTCCCAGGCCTCAACACAAGGATATGGAAAAAAAATTATAATCCTATAAAATGGAGGAAAAGTCATGAAGGATGGTTTGGAAACAAAAGCACCCAGTTTCCTAGTTTGACTAGCTTTACCTTATTTATGGAAAAGCAAAAAAAATAGAAAAAGTAGAATAAAGTAGAATCTGCTATAAAGTGTTGTATGCTAATTCTGGATGGTCAAAAGGTGGTAAATATCAACCCAAAATTAGATATAAATCATTCCTAGGATATAGATGGCATGTATTGACTTTAAGGTGTAAGTCGATGCCAACTAATTAAGCTAGTGGGTGAATAATTAATCAAATAATGATTCATTATTTTATCCTAAGTTATGAGTGGGTTTAATATATTCCAACACCCCGCTATAAGTATGAATTTATGATGGTATGAAAACAAATATGGATGTCTATAGGGCCCAACAACAAGGCTATGGTCACCCTTTAACAATTATTATGTCCAAAAAAGTGAGGAAAGAGGCAAAACCACATGGGTAAAATCCTCCCTCAAGAAAGGACTAGGAATTTTTTTTGGAGATAATATGTCTTAAGCATATCCTTATCTTGACTTGAATGAGCTGAGTGAACTTCTTCTCGAAGGAAGACTTTTTGAAGAAATCATGAACTGCATGATCATGCGCTACAGTGTAGAACCTGGAAGAAGGAAGAGGAGAGACTCCTTGTATCTCATCATCTGATGAAGTAGGAGAATTATATGAATGTTTCTTTCTACTGTCAAACTTGGATATGCAAACATAATCTGAAATGGAAAAGAGATATGTGCATACTCCTTCCCAAAGAGTGCAAAAATTAAGACAATTTATTTCACACCCAATTCCTTGAATAGCTGCAAAATTGTGATGTGAATCACATGTCAGTATTCCAATCTGATATAACACCTGTATAGATCTGATATGAGGCTGATAAAAATCTGATATATAAGAAATATTAGCATATGGAACAGCAATGACACAGGCTTCAGCGGCTCCATGAGGATATAGGGCTAGATTAGGAAAAGTACGAGCAACTTGGGAAAATTGATAGGTGTAAAAATATGAATGATGGATGGGCATAAGATCTAAACCATAAGTTTTTATAATAGATTCAAACATGTTTAATATCAGTCCAAATAATACTAAGGACATGGATAACTAGCCAATGAAAGATAGGAAAGACTTCAAACCATGTAAGATAATTATCACTGCATAAGAGACCATTGAGGAATCAACTAGTGAACTAGGGATTTGTATAGTCTTAGGATTATTCAGAGCTATGGTAGATGGTATGGATGGTGGTATGATATTTGTATCAACCTGAAAATATGCTTCTAAATCATAATCCAAAGGATCACATATGATCATATCAATAGACTCATGGGAATACATTGGTAATGAATCCTCTGTATGAAAGGACGAAAGGATGAGATGTTCACAATATTCAAGGAGGTTCTGAGTATTGATGCCAAGAAAAAAGGAGGACATGATGAAGAACATGAGATCAAGTAAGTTAAGTGGTATGACACAACTAAGGCTTGATGTGGCTAAGCAAACATCTTGGAAGTCACTAGGTTACACACCATCAATGAGAGAGGTATGCACAAGGTGTGAAGAATCCGACACATAGATATCAAAATAAAAGATAGGATATTTAGAGAACCATGAATGGGTTATAGTATAATCATCAATATCAATATAAGCTCTATATGTTACTTCTTTTTCATCATTAGTATCACAAGAAGAAAATTCACCTTCAAGAGACTCATAAAAAGATGGCTCTTCAATATTTGCTTTGTGAATGAATGAGGAAGAATTCGAATCAAAGAGGGAAACATCAACATGAACTCTATGAGAAAATTCTTCATCATGATCAACTTCATCAAAGAATGTAGAGGCCAAGAAATATTGAGAGAGAGAACAAGAGTAGATTCTTGGTTTGCTCCATGCTTCATCTTCTATTTCCTACAAACCAAAAGTTTTGTCCATATTCTTTCAAAGCTCAAATGGATACTCAATAGAATCTATGAGATGATATATATTTGGAGACATTCCCAAACACATAATTCCATAAGATCTATCAAAAGCTTTGTCCATATTCTTGAAGTAGCTCAAATGGATACTCAACATAATCTATGAGATGATATATATTTGGAGACATTCCCAAACACATAATTCCATAAGCTCTATCAAAATTATTTATCCATTCAATCTTCTCTTCATAAGACTCATGTTCACTCAATGCACCAATGGAGACATCAAAGAGACATTGCCTCTTCAAGTATGTGCTCATGTTTTGCTTCCAATTGACATAGCTGAAATGAGATAGTAGAGGAACTTTTGAATGCATATTGAAGTTGTTGATATGCTCTAGGAGACACTCTTTGCAACCTGCAAAACAAACTAGGAGAAAATATTGTAAGCTAGACAGGCTCCTCTTCAGAGAGGGATAGGAGACTGTATGCGCTCCTCAAATCTATAGAACTTGATCAACCTTGTTGTTCTGTAGAAGATGGAAAGGTTATGCTCCCTGTAGCTTTGATACCATGTAGAAAATGTCAAGGTTATGTTCCCTGTAGATCTGATACCATGTAGAAGATGGAAAGCTTGTGCTCCCTATAGCTCTAATACCATGTATAAATAATAGATCAATGCTACAGTAAATGATGCTAATAAGAAGCACAAGAAATAGATCTTGCTACTAATAATTCTCACAAGCATACACAGGAAAAATAGAGAGAAGAAAAGAGACTGAATCACATGAATGAAGAGATGAATATTGGTGTGTATCCTTCCATTGAATAATGATGAATAATAGTGTACATAAATAGTACATCCCTCATAAAAAAATCAAGTTGTATGGAGACAACTCATAAAGCTAAAAAATGATGACTTACCAAAATATAGCAAACCCCCATAAGTGGCTAAAGTACTTCCCAAATCTATCAAGGACCTCACAAGTTGGAAAAAACATGAGTGAGTTGTCAAGGAGATGGAAAAAAATGGTAATCCTAGAAAATGGAGGAAAAGTCATGAAGGATGGGTTGAAAACAAAAGCACCCAGTTTCCTAGTTTGAATAGCTTTACCTTAACCATAGAAAAGTAGAGAAAACAGAAAAAGCAGAATAAAACAGAATCTACTATAAATCGTTGTAGACTAATTCTGGATGGTCAAAAGTTGGTCAAGATCAACCCAGAATTAGAAATAAATCATTCCTACAATATAGATGGCATGCATTGACTTTACTGTGCAACTGGATGCCAATTAATTAAGCTAGTGGGTGAATAATTAATCAAATACTGATTAATTATTTTATCCTAAGTTATGAGTGGCTTTAATATATTCCAACAAAATATATAAGCTTACCTCCCTACCTATTTCTCCTATGTTTAACCTTAAATGGCCTCATTATCATGATCATATTTAGATTTTAACAAAAAACAATCAAGAATGACTTTCCTAAATTAGATAACATAAAGCATCACAAATAATATAATATGTATACATGTAATTATCAAATATTATTGATAGAGTGACCCATGCATGCATCCCTTGGTAAGGCTAATCACATCTAAAAAGTCATTGAGTTAGGTTGAGTATTTTATAGATAGTGGTTATGAATTTTAAAGTGATTAATTCTTCTTTTCCTTACCCTGAGAAAGTTGATCTCCACCAAGACTAGCTAGGATAGAATTATAGTGAGTGGGTGTTTGACAAAGAAAACAAATTGGAAAGGTGTGACAGGTTTCTCTAAGATATTATGTACAAGCTCGACCCTGTCTATAAATCTAAAAAGATCTTGTATTTTTTTCCAACATAGGTGAATCTCTAAGAGATTATATTTTCTTTGATACTAACTTAGGCTCAAGTGGAGCTACTTCAATGGGCCATTGAAATGATGATCTTAGTTCTTCACAGAGCATCCAATAATAGAAATTATGAGCAAGAGTTATTATTTATATATATTTCACCTCCATGCAAAACTTATTTTTTCGCTTTCCCTCTTTCCCTCTCCTTCCCTTAGATATGCTCTTTATTTTTTCACTTTCCCTCTTTCCCTGCCCTTACTCTTAGATATGTATTTCCTTTTTAAACCTTATATAGGTCCCTCATAGGTCTTTTCCAATATGGGATTCAATAGAGAAGGTAGTACAAATAGATCCCTAAAATAGGTTTGTACAAATAGGTTTCACTATAGCCTCAAGATCTAGTAGATGGCAAAGAAGTTCACTGGAATGGTCAATTTTCTTATACATAATCGTATTTACATTTGTCACTAAAAAACTGTAATATATTTTTCTAAATTATATAAGCTTACCTCCCTACATATTTCTCCTATGTTTAACATTAAATGGCCTCAATGTCATGGCCATATGTATATTTTAACAAAAATCATTAGAATGAGTTTCCTAATAACTTGAAGCAACATAAATAATATAATATGTATAGAATGTAATTATTGAATATTATTGTCAAGTTGCTGTAGAGAAAATAGTTGAGAGGGGTTTTGTTTGCATGGAGGCTCAAGATCGAAACCCATTGCTCCTAAGAGGTGACATCTAAATCCAACGATGCTAAGGGTTGGTGTGGTCTAGGCTAGTTGTGATATTCAGGTGATTTTGATAGCTTAAATGCCCCTTGATTGTGGTTTATTAGACCAAAGGCTTACCCAGCAAGTCACAGGGCACTAGAGAAAACAAAAAAAAAATTATCGAATATTATTGATAGAGTGACCCATGAATACGCCCTCAGTATGGATAATCAAATATACAAAGTCATTGAGTTAGGTTGAGTATTTTATAAATAGTTGTTATGGATTAAAGTGATTAAGTATCCTTTGCCTTACCACAAGAAACTTGAGCTACCTCAGAAGACATATAGTTAAATCCATAGAATAAAGCATAAAGTTTAGAGGATAGATAGCTACACACATAGATGCACTTATAAAGAGAGACTTAGACTTATGTTTGGTAATATTAGTAATACATATGTTTGGTAATATATTTAACTAGTAGGCATGTTTGGTAATATTATGAAATATATTTTGTAAATACATGTAATTATTTATTTATATAATCTTTTGTAATATATTTAGAAGTTAAATATAAAAGTATAGTTATAGAATACAAATGAAATTGAAAAACTTACAATACAATAAATATATTTTTATAATGCAAATGAAATTTGAAATTGAGAAATTTACTATATTTTTATAATACAAATCAAAAATTGAAATTGAAAATGCATACAATAAATAGATGTAGTAGAAATTTTTTACAAAACCATTACAAACTTTGAAATATGAAATCACAAAGAGGTATATAAAACTAAGTGGTAAATCATAGTTTACAGATCTAAGAATGGAGGCATCAGAGTTTTCTGAAAACCATAACCAAATTTTCTTCTTGGAGTCAAGCGAATAAGGCCTAGTAAAAGCCAAGACAAAAAAATGGTAAGTCAAGGTTTTTTTGTGTGTTTTTTGCGTGGTTTTATAGGGGAGATAGTCTAGGAAAAAAACAACCCTTTTTACCCTACACAATGGCACTAAGGTTCAAATCCTATTTCTAGTTCTATTAAGGTCGATCCAGCCTTGGATCCATGTGTGGACTCCACGTTGGCCTTGGCTGGATAGGTGTTCAATTGTGTAGAGGGACATCGATGCAATACGAGCATACGGGGATAGTTGGTTCGAAATGCGTCATATGCAGGATTGGGTGATGATAAGAAAGGGGGTGGGAGTTTGTGCTCTGAAGGAAGGGTTTAATGCCATTATCACACCCTTGTATGAGGAAGAAGAGGTAAGGGCTACATATTAAAAACATATTAGCTCTCTTACAAATACGATGTCCATTGATCACGCTTTACAAGATAGAGTTTGGAGGTTTGAATGGACTAGCGTGAGCTCAAATTTTATTGATTCGCTTGAAGGAGGTTTGGATTTTCAGGGCCCCTTTTTGCCATCGTTTGATCTTACACAAACCTTTTCCACTTCGCAGATGAATGCACTTGATAGCGGAGTACAAGATAATTATCTTGGTTTTGTAGGAATTACCTCTGGTTTTGAGTTACAGGCCATCAATAACAGGTTTCCCCATTTCATAAAGGTTACTAGTTCTTTGGCTCGAGAAAGGAGAAAGTCTAAAGCAGTTAAAGTAAAAAAGGATTTTGAGAGACTATCTATCAGTAGAAATGTCACTGTGCAAAAGGTGGAATTTTTAAGTGAATGTGTAGTAGTGGGTAGGCTAGAATATGTCAGAATGAATTGCTTGGAGATGATTGAATGGGTCTCTTCCAATTGGAAACCCATTTTTTACTATCTCCCGCATGTTTTTTGGCTTCCTCGAGGTTGGTTTTGTTTCATATTTTTGGCCAAGGATCATGTCGAGAGGGTACTAAATACCTTTTGATTTATTAGAGAAGGTTCTTTGGTTCTATGGAACTAGTCTATGGATTTTAATCCAACAACTCAAAATATATTTAAAATACACCTTTGGGTTACGTTTCCTTGATTACCTATTCAATTCTGGTCAGAGGAACTGTTTCCTAAAATAACAAATCATTTGGGGAAGTTTATTTTAGTTGAGAAAGTGTTTTTGTGATTGGGAGATAGTAGGACAGATTGAGTGATGGTGGAGCTCGAAAATTCAGAAGGGACGTCAAAATACTTTATGATAAATTGGGGAGATATTTCTTTTGACCAGAGACTTGACTACAAGGGAATCGCATTTTGTTGTTGGATTTGTCATAATAATGGCCATGTAAAGAGAGCATGTCACTTTAGGAAATTTAATTCACATGGAAAGCCTCAGAGGCGGTCTAATCCTCTTGCTAATTGTTCGGAGTCTTTCCATGAACTTGGTTTGAAGGAGGAGGCTGTTTACACAAATTGTATATCTGATTTCTCTTCTCATGTTCCTTGTAAAGATATGTCATATAAATAACTTAATTTCATTAAATCAGTTGAAATATACTATCATAGAATATGGAGTATATTTACCAACCCTATCTTTGTTATTCTATCGAACCTTAGCTCCCCTAAGTTTCCTTCCAATACAACTTCTCTGGTTTTGGCTACGGCTTCTATTTAGATAGCCTCTAGTGATCCTTCGAGGTTGGGTGTTGACTCATATTTACTTTCTTCCCACCATGTTGTTCCAAACCCTACCTCTTTGTCTGATAACTGGTCTGTTAAGGAATTGACTTTTACTCCTTTTGCTAAAGATTTAATAGGGGATAAACAATAGGGTTCTTCGACTAGATTATTGGATTTTGATATGAAAAAATATCCTATCACTATCTATGCTAAAAAAATCTAGGGATAATCTGGATTGTGTCCCGATTAACTCCATCATATGTCAAAATGTAATGATTCATAGAAACAATAAGAAGAAGGTTTTCAATGAAACATTTGTTGATGAAGGGGATAAAGAGTTACTTCTGGAAGCATGATATATTCCGTTGTCTGAAATAATTCCTTGGATGAGGAAGATTGTACCATTATGGAGGATTATGATAGGGAGATTAGAGTACAAAATCCCTTTGTGGAGGTTCCAAAATGATCTGTATCTCCTTCAACGTTAGGGGTTTCGAGGTTGGCCCAAAATTTCAATCCCTAAAAAATTCTCCTGAAATAACAGAGCATATGTTTTTTTATTCAAGAAACTATGAATTTGGGAACTAAAGCATGTGATTTAATCCGAAGAATTTTAAAGGATTGGGAGTATTGTTCTCTAAATGAAGATGGGATTTCAAGAGGGTTGGTAGCCATATGGAACACTTCTACGTACTCTTTCAAACCGTTTAGGACTTGTTCCAGTATTCTGTTAGAAGGAAAAGTGTGGGGTTCTGAGAAACATTTGAACTTATTAAATGTGTATGCTCCCTATAAGGAGAGAAGGAAGTTCTAGGATAGAATTGATGAAAGTGGATTGTTAAGTCTTGAAAATATGGTTTTAGTTGGTGATCTAAATCTAACATTACACTCTTTTGAAAATTGGGGAACTATCCTTTCTTCTGATCTTTTGGCAAAATATTTCTTAGATATTTTTAAGAATTATCAATTAGTTGATATTGTTCCTCCCAAAATTACTCGTACTTGGAGAAGTAAGAGAGAGAAGGGAGGAGTGAGGAAGAGGCTTCATCGTTTTCTTTTGAAGGAATCTCTAGTGGATTTTTTTTCAAAATATAAATCTTGGGTCCTCCATAACAACATATCTGATCATTTTCCTATTGATTTATATTTTTATGTGGATCTTTTGGATACTTTCACACCTTTTAAATTTGATCAGTCTTGGATTAAAATGAAAGATTTTTTTCCAGATGATTAGGTATTTTGGGTCTAATGTTATTTTTCCTGGGAATATTAATGTTATGGAATTGTTAGTGTTTAAGTTGAAGGCCCTTAAGAAGGAAGTTACTATTTGGAACAAAAAGAAGTCAATAGAAAATAGAGGTTCTCTTCAACAATCTGAAACTGATATTTCTGATATGTTTTTTCAAATTTATCACGTTATTTCTCAGATGAATATAAAGAAAAAAAATATATTTTCGACCCATTTACGTGATGGGATTCTTGAGAGGTATGAAGAGAAACGAAGGCTGAAAAAAAGACCTATTTGGTTCGAGGATGGTGACAATAACACAGAATTTTCCATAACTATGCTTCTTTTTGCAGGAATTTAAATTCATTTTGGGATATCTGTGATGAAAAAGGTGTCAAGAGCAGTTCCCAGGACAAGATAAAACTTGCTACAGAATCTCATTTAAAATATTTATTCAAAGATTAGAAGAAAGCCCTTATTAGTAATCAATTAAAAGTTCTTGAACTGTTCCCTTGTTTTTTTACTAGTGACGAAGGACTGGAGGCTGGTAAAGAGATTTCTACTAAGGAAATTCATAAGGTATTATCAAAGTTTTCCAGGTAAAAAATCCCTGGGCCTGATGGGTAGATATTTGAGCTATTTTTGGATTTTTGATATTATGGGAAAAGATCTGTTGGATGTTGTAGAATTCTCCAGAAAGAAGTGTTATATGTTAGGTTCAATTAATGCTACTTTCATTACCTTGATAACAGAAAAGGAATCTTTCTATGTGTTTAGGATTATTACCCTCTGTAATTTAGTCTACAAATTGGTGACAGAGATTATTGTAGTCATATTGAAGCCCGTGCTCTCTAATTATATATGAAAATAAAAATTTGTCTCTTTAGCATATAAACAAATCCTTGATGTCCTTCGTACCACTCAAGAGTGTTTACATAATGTCAAGACTAAAAAGCTAAGCTTGGTGGTTATGGAGCTTGATTTAGCTAAGTCCTATGATAAATTCGATTGGTATTTTCTGAGGTTGGTTCTTCTCTTGATTGGCCTTTCTGAACATGTTATGAAGTGTATATTGGCATGTGTCTCTTTTGCTAACTTTGCAGTTTTAGTCAATGGGTATCCTACCTATTTCTTTAAGAGTACTAGAGGTATGAGACAGGGTTTCCCCCTCTCTCCTTTATTATTCTTGCTTATGATTGAAGGTCTTAGTAGATTGATTTCCAAATCTCATAATAAAGGCCTCCTTTTAGGTATCAAATTTTCAGATGATATTATTATTACTCACTTAATTTTTGTTGATGATGTAATTCTCTTTGGTTTGGTCAATATAAAAGAATGGAAGATTATGTATTCTCTCTTGGACATTTTATGCAATGCTACAGGTATGGAAATCAACATTGAAAAATATTGCTCCTTTATACACAAGGTTCAACTAGAATTTTTATTAGAATTGAAGACCTTTTTTCAGTTTAAGGATGATCAGATGGAGAATGGCTTCAAATATTTCATATTTTATTTAAAACCAAATGGTCATAGAGTGAAAGATTGGTTCTGTCTCATAAAGAATATTGAAAAGAGGATTTCAAACTGGTATTTTAGATTTCTATCCTTGGGAGGCATCCTTACTTTAATTAAAACCACTCTACAGAGCATTCCTGTTTATTGGTGTTCTTTAGTCAAGCTTCTTTCCTCCATTATCAATTCTACCAGGAACAATATTTTTAACTTCTTATGGGTAGGATTGGGTTCAGAAACCAAATTTGATTTGGATCGTTAGGAAACTATGGCTTCTCCTACTTATTAGGGAGGTTGGGGTATAAATAATTTGTCTATTTTTAACTCAACACTTTCTCCAAAAACTTTATGGAGAGGTATTTTTTATTACGTATTATTGAGTGAAATGATGTAAACAAAGTATTTGAATAATAATTCAGTTTGTACCTGAATTAGAAACACTATCTATGATTCAAGTGGTGCCTCGGTGGTCTGGATCAAATTCGTCAAGGTTATTCATTGGTTGAAAAAAGGGATTTTTTAGAATATGTGAAATGGAAAAGTGTATTTACTATTATTGATCCTTTCATAGGAGACAATCATTGTCCTTTTTTCTTGAAGAAATTATAGAACACCTTGCTTGGATTAATATGAAGACTCTGGACTAGTTGAAAAGACCCAAATGGTCTGTCATAAAAGGGGGATATTGGATGAATGCCAAAGATCTGGCACTCACTGGAATTTGGTTTGTTCAGTGGGAATCCTACAATGAAAATTTGAAAACTACTAGAGTTAAGCTCAATTCTGGAAATGACACTCTAGTGTGGCCTAAAAAAAATGGGACCATTACAGTCAAACTAGCCTAAGATTAGTGAGGAATGGTAGTAAATATGAGCAAAGATGGTGGTTTAAAGTGTTGTGGGAAAGGAATATTCCACAAAAATTGAAATGTTTTTGGTGGCTCTCTCTTAAGGATAAGATCCTCACTTGTCACAATCTCATGAAAAGGGGGTGGGAAGGTACAAGTTTTTGTCCTCTTTGTAGGAAGAATGAAGAAACTGGATTTCATCTTTTTGTGGATTGTCTTTTCTATAATCAGGTCTGGTAAGTTGTCAAAGACTTTCTAGGAATTAGTATGGATTCAGGTGATGAAAAATTGGATACCTCTTTTTCCAATTGGTTTCAAGCTTCTGCTTCATTCAATCTTTTTCCTATTTTCATCTCTTGGTCTTTGTGGATATCAAGGAATAAAGCAGTCTTTTAGGATATCAATCCCAATGTCCTTATTTGTGGAATTAGGGGCATAAATCTCTTCATGGAATTTGTGAAAAGAAACAAGAAAAGGAAATTTAAAAGGCTTTATCCTCCTATTGTGCCTATCTCAGGTGTTGAAGGATATTTTGATGTTGCTTCTAACCTTAATCAATGTCGTTGCGGCATGGTTCTTGTTTTAAACAAGGATCACTTTTGTTTTAAATCTTTGCATGGCTGGAGGTTTGGGATCCAATATAAAGGCTAAGCTGCTAAATTTATTTGGTCTCCTTTTTGCTGCTCTTATTGGCATATCAGATATCAATATTTAGGGAGATTCCCAAGTTTTAATTGAGTGGTTGAATGGATTATCAATCTTCAGGTGTTATTACTCAACCATTGGATTCAAAAAGTTCAAGATCTTAGAATCTCATCTAGTCTGATCTGTTTCAGGAATATTTCTGAGTGTTATAATGCAAAAGCAGACGCTCTCTCAAAAATTGACATTCCACTTAAGTTTGGGTTTTTAAGGTTCCATGAATTTCTGGATAGCTCTTTGATCCGTGAAAGTGAAACAAATCTTACAGACTTAATGTAATTTAGACTAGAAATGACAATGATCTTTTTGAGGAGTGTGGTTACTTTTCTTCTTTTTATAAGGTTTATATATCTAGCTTGTCTACATACTAATGACATTTTTGTATGAAAAAAGCAAACTATAAGGATGATATACACCTATAAATTTTTCCTTAGATTAATATAATAGCAAAAAAAAGTTTTTTTTGAAAAATAATAATAAACCATATACAATCAATTCGGAGGCGGTGAATATCTACTCCAATGGGTGGTGAAAAGAGAGAGTTGTGAAGAAATTTATTGACTACTTTAGATGGTGACTACAATTGAATAAATAAAAGAAAAATGATGAACTCTCTAAAATATTTCCCATAATCATACATAAGTCCATGTGTTTGACTTGTTTCCATTAAAACATATAACTATTAATAAGTTTTACAAATCATATCAAACAATTATAATATGTGAGTGTTTTAGTTATTAACCACTATGAGCTTGGCATTCTAACTTTTATACAAATATTCAATTAAAAACAGTGAACAAAGTGAAAGTTATAATAAGACCTCAATAATATATCAACGAAATATTTCTTAGAATTTCTATTAAAATATAGAGCCAAAAGGCAAAGAAAGTCGAAATAGTCACATCATGTCCATGATCTTCGTAATTCTTATCCAAAGTTTTATTTCATTGAAACACTATATTATTTTCGTACACATTTTTTCCATCCCTACGTTGGAGACTCCTCTATATTATATAAGGTTGTCCATTACTTTACATATATAAAAAATTGCTAAGTGAAGAATTTCCAACCTTTTAACCAATTCTTGAATCTACAGTGTTTCTTAGTATGCCTCTTTAATTTTAACCAATCAAAAGACATACATTTTCTAATGATGGGCCTACCACCAAAGGTTACCATGTCATGTGAATTAGAGTTGGGAAAAACAAATCTTCATATCATCAAGCCATGTAATACTTATCAATATTTCTAACATTCACCATCATATGGAGTTTTAAGGGTGAGAAGATATTTTCCATCTCATATCATACATTTTAGAACACTAACTTTTATTGCTTTTATATGAGTCCCACGTTCTTTTACAAACGCTGTTTATTCCTCACAAACTCTCTTGTCAAATTTAGTTCATCATATTCACGTTCGTAATGGTCGATTTACTCATAACCTTAAAAGATGTGGTGACCTAGTGACAACTTCTTCAAGTTTTTCCTTCCTCCATAAAACTTTGGCATAAATAGGGAATCTCTTTTCAATTTTATTATGCTTAATATATTGACCATGTTTGGAGTTTCTCTTGATTGAATGGGATTAGGTTTGGATCTACATCCATTGCTTTTATTAAGCCTCACTACATCCTAAAATGGTTATCCCACATTATCCTTGCTTTCCATTTGGTAATCTTCAAATTGGGTTGTTTAAGCTTTCTTTTATCTGGGTCCATCATTTGAGAACCTTTTACAAATCTTGACTTTTATCTTCACAACCTTATCATTACTTTAATTTCCTTTGAATTTCTTATGAATTTCTGATCTTTTCAAAGTTTTATTTCTAACAGGAGCGAAGAGATTCACAGCTAAACATGCAATATATTGTAGAAATGACTAAATGAGACTTTTAAATTACTTCCTAAGGATATGTAATATCTCCTTAAAAAATAAAGTTTCCAAAACTTCATTATTATTAAGTTGAAAGAAACCTACAACGTTCTGTTGTATACATTTATTAACAAACTAACCTGAAGCTTATTTATGATAGATAATATTTAACCCTTAATGATTGCCATGGTGGAGTCTATGGATTTCATCTATCTAGAATTGCTACAACCTAAAATATTTTGTGTGTAGTTTATTTGTAGCCGTCAATTTTTAAGGACTGTGTTGAGGCAGTTAAGAAATGCCATCCATGTCATGCCTTTATTAGAAAAATGTGTGTGCACCTACCTCCTCTCCATCTAGCTATCATCACTGGTCCCTTAACAAAATGGGGGATGTATTTCACAACGTGTAATTCGACATCGCCAAGTTTCCAAAAGTAAATTATTGTGGTTGTTGACTACTTTACAAAGTGGGTTGAAGCCATGCCTACCTTCAAGTGCGATACTGAAACTACATTACACTTCGTGTTTAACTAGATCATAGCTCATTTTGGTACACCTACGAATATGACCACTAATAATGGAAGTCACTTTTCTAAAAAAATGATAATAAAGCTAGCTTAGAAACTTGACCTTTTTACCATCAAGCTAATGGTCAAGTAGAGATAGTCAATAAATCCTTGAAGATCATGCTTCAAAGAACATTGACTAGAAATAAAAATAATTGGTATATAATGCTATACCCACTTCTACAGGCATATGGAATCCCCATTAAAACTATGTCATGATTTACTACTTTCCATATTGTACACGGAGTAGAATTTGTGTTACCCATTGAGTGTGAAATCCCATCTTTGAAACTAGCTGTAGAGCTCTTACCAGATACTACCCAATTGGAATAATGTTTAGTATAGTCGAAATAGTTAGATGATCATAGATTAGATGCATATACTTCTAATTAATCACACAAGATATGTGTGAAGGCTCAAAATGACAAATATGTCAACCATTGTGTCTACTCTAAAGGAGACATGGTGCTTGTCTATGACCAAGAACATGGCCCAAATTCAAGTTAGAATGGCTTGGTACTTATACAGTAAAGTGATTACCAAATAAGGGAGCTTGTGAATTATAATATTTTAAGGAGAACATTTTAGTGCCTAGAAATGGGGTCTATCTCAAGAGTTATTATGACGAGATATCTGGACTTGGGAAAAACCCTTTTCTACTATATGTATTGTATAACTTAGGTTACTTTATTCTTTTATGTTGTTGATTAGTATTGGTTTTCAATCATCATATTGTGCATTTCAATTAATAGGTGTCATCAAATGCACCTATGTTCATGGGATATGTGGATGGATCCTGTCATAACACTTGGAACTTAGCATCTACTACTTAGGTAATCTATGATCCTATACACCATCTTGTGATTTTTGGTGGAGTGTCTCTAGATTCATATACTAAAAATAACATTGAATATAGTGTTGTGCTCACGTTACTATTGCAAGAAATCTCACTTGACATCCAATTGTTATCTATCCTCCTTGACTCACAAGTTATTGTGTCATAGTTTAATGATGCCTATTATGTCTATCATCCTACTTTATTAAGAAATTTAGGAGGATGCATATTCTTTAATGATACTTTTAATTCATTGCATATGTTAATGTGCCAAGAGGATTAAATGCAATTTTTGATACATTAGTGTCATGTCCACATTTTTTCAGCAAAAGGGAGTAGCCAATGATCCATGAAACCCCATGGATCTTAGTGGAAATCAATGAATTAATTAATAAGGGGGATAACATTGGCCAAGTAATATAGGAAATTAAATTAATTAACTATGAATAAAATGTCGGCTCTAGTTGTTTTAAGATTAATTAAATTAAATATGTTATCTAATATTTTGGAATACTTAATTTGTTATTAAATTAAATATGAGCTGCATAGGATAAAAGGGACCATATGGCTGCATAAAGAAAGAAGGATAGCTCTATGATTTGTCACACAAAAGAGGAAACTAGAAGAAAGTAGCACGAATCAAGGTGTCAACAAAAAGAAGGAAATTAACAAAAAGATGGAAAATCAGAAAGTAGTAAAAAGTAGGAAAGTGCATCAAGAAAGATGACACACAAAGACATCAAGTGCAGAAAAGAAGCCAGTTGTGAAAAGAAGGAAACATCAGGAAATCAAGGGAGGGAACATTTTCTAAAAGGAAGAAAATCTAATTGGTTAGGAAAAGAGGGAAAGCGAAAAAGGAGAGCAAGAAAGTTCCAATTCAGTCAATGAGAGAACAAGGAAAGAATGGGAGACCAAGTACAATGCATTTAATAACCCAAAGAAGTTATAAAATAATGTTATGCACTCCTATTCACATATTTTTTTATTCTAAGAAGACAAATTGATGAGCTATGATCTTTTCAAGATTTGGGTGATGTGGCCCTAGTATCACCAATCTAAGTGAGGAACCAACTAGAGTTTGAGAAGGAATTCAACCTTTCTCAATGAGTTTATTGCAGGTCTCTAATGTAATTTCCATATCTAACCTCAAGAATGGGTTGAATTTCTACTAGAAAGATGGAGAATTCAGAAGAAGGAATCATCTACAAAGCAACTCCCTATGTTCTTTATTATTTATAATTATCTAGATGTTTCGTGGATCATAACATTATTTATAATAAATTCTTGTGGTTTGCATATTCTAAGGAATCCATGAATTAATAACCATATGCATATCCATACTGCATCAATGAATTATAGTCAGTGTGCATTAATGCTCCTTCAATTTGTAATTGTATTAGTTGTATTACGTCTCTTGTACTATCGGGTGTTTCTCCAATAATGAGTGGATATCCATGAGTATTTGTTTCTTATATTTGATATTTTTAATGTCCACTAACTATTACTCAACTTGTTAATTCCATGTTGCGTTTGATTATGCAATACAAATATTTTTTTTGTGAAATTCTAACGCTATGCTCATTGGAATGTGATTTTTGACTAGTATTCAGTATAGTAGCATTACTCGACCTTATGCTTATCCAGATTGTGTTATTTATGATATCAAATTTAAATAACACCTTTCATGCTTAATTTTTTCAGATTCGATGGCATCTTAGGATATTGTTTGGAATACCCAAAAGTTGAGCTAGTTTTGTAGTCCTCAATACTAGTGTTGCTTGTTTGACCTCCTATCCTATCCAAATTGTTACAAAATATTTGTATTCAAATGATAAATGATTTTTATAGTAACTTGGATGACCCAATTCGTTCCAAATTAAAAAAAACACTGACCCCTATCTCTTAGGAAGTTCAAAGTTGAGGATCTAGTTTGCATATGTTGGTGTACCTTGGTAGCCTTGGAGTAGACTTCAGTGGTAGATGATTTCAAAAAATAAAGAGTCCCAGTATTTTGTGCAAAGGATCCTTGAGCTATATCATCCCCTCTCATCTCCCAAATTCTTAGAAATGTCTTCATAAAATTAGTCAAAATTGACTAGTTTGACCCCTCCAATTTCACTATATTTGTTTAAGCATTTGAAGAATGGTTAATTAATATACAATCATATCTTATTTTTGAGCCTATGATATCATATTTGAAAACCTATAATTTATTTTTGTAAATCCACCCCTTTAGTATGGGTTAATTTTGGGAAGGTCTATTGTGTTTGGAATTAATCCTGTCAACTCTAGCTTTCAACTCAGGAACCTAGTTTCGAATATTTTTGATGTAGATCTTTGTGTTTGAGATAATATATCCAAAAATATGATTGGGGGGTAATACAATTATCTAATTATGTATGGGGTATATATTTTACACATAATTGAATTTAAAAACCAATACCATGTACACATTACAAATAGGATGTTAAAAGAGTATGTCATAAAAATAAAAGTAACATGTTTAGGAACAAAAGGTGTGATTAATGAGACAAAATAGGGACCTTTGGTCCTCAATGATGTAGAAATATTGGAAAAATACATAGAAAATTATTAAATGAATCCTCCCACTATCTTTATTCCTTGTAGTACAATACACATCTATCCACTTTATTAGTTTCATCCATCGAGTAGGAAATCCCACCACTTGTTGTTGCATTGCCTTTGGCAATAGGTTAACCCAGATAACAAGGATATCTTGGGAGCATCCTTGAAGTCTCTCTTCAACATAATATAGAGTAATTTCTGGTCCTTCCCCTGCTCTAAGTTCATGTTCTTGCTAGCACATGTGGCTAACAAGGTACTCTGGCTCAATGTATATATTAAGGTCTGCTAGTGGGACCATGTGCAAACAAAATTTCCTATTTTCTTTAAATATTTCAAAATAAAAAAAATGAAATATAAAAAAAGGAAAAATTCACTAAGTTGATATCAAGAAGAGTTTGGAGGAAGCACTATATCTATATCTCCCCTAAAATCCATCCCTGCATAAGGGAACTCCTAGATGGCTGAGATTGTTTGCACCACCACCCAAGGTACTCACTCCAGAAATGTGTAGTAGTAGATCCTTTTCTTGACGATTGCAATAAAAGTGTCCATCAGGTCATTTATGGCTCTGAGGTATGAGAGGAAGGTATTTAAACTTTTTGGCTCAGTACCATAAGCCTCAAAGAAAAATGATACTAGAATGCTTCCATAGCCAAAATTCCTTTTTCTTTATGATCATACAATTAGTTAGTTGACTTTTCATACTAGTAAGAAAACTGGTATAATAGTAAAAAATGAGGGTATCAAAAAATGTACTTCACTCTTCATAAGGGTCCTTGAAGCTAAATGGAGAGCTGTAGAACCCCCTACTATGTTAATACCAATAAATATTACTTTTAAAGGGAAGCCTGAAATGATTCCTATGGGCACTGAAGTACCCAACTTTTTTGTCCTTAATTCAGAGTAAGCATTGATATATTCTCGAACTCAAAGATCATCANTAGTATATATATATATATATATATATATATATATATATATATATATATATATATATATATCATCAACAGTGAGCTCTAATACTGTAACACCCTATATTTTACCACATAATGTAATTATGTAGATATGATGGAGATGGATAGAAGATGGACATGAATGGTAAATTGTATCCAAAATGATGTAATTATTTACATTTTACATTTAATACATAAAAAAACGACTACTGCAGGCCAAGGAGGACAAAGAAGAGATGGAGGGATACGATTCCACAAGTACAAAGTGAGAAGGGGGTTAGAAGGGATATGACCCTAGTGAATTATCATTTAAGTCACTACATTTATTTGTGATGTTTACCCTATGTTTTAATAACATTTCATTATTAAAGTTCATTAACCACAATCTTGGGTTAATTATCCTAATAATGGTAATAGAAGGGAAAAAGGAATCCAACCTAGGAATTCCAAGTGTCTAGTTCGTATCATGATTGGTCATGCCACTTATATAATTATACACATGCACAAAAATATGGAGAACTAGTCCATTTGTTCATTCATTCCCCCATGATTGATCCAACATCTATTTTTAGACCTAAGCCACCATTAACCATACCATCATTACCTATACTACCATCACTAGAACTGTGGACAAAATAAATAGGTAGAACAACTTATTGGAATAACTATAGAAAGAAACTCAATTCCTTCTTGTGGAATGGTAGCCTCATACAAATGGATTGTCAAAGAAATATATGGCTTGACAGAGCCTACAGAAGGGATGAATGTTCTTCGTCTATATCCAGTTGGTTATATTCTCATATAAGTTCCATATATGTATAAATGAATGGTAGTTACTTTTTGTTTTATTAATTACTTCCATCATATGAATTAAGTGAACATGATTAATGCCATGGTTGAATGCATTCTCGTAGAGATAACTTGTATATTTTTTAATATATAATTAGGGAAAATTATATCAATAGTTATTCCACTGTAAATGGTTAATTAAAATCAATACAAAAATGGATTTGATGGTGAGAGGAAAATTGAGTCAATAGGTTCAATACTCTGTGGGCCAAAAGTCACCATTAGGTAACAATATATGTGACAAATACTTCCCCTTTAGTGATGAAATCACCATGATCCAGATCCCAGTAGTGAATGAGTCTTTGAATCAAGTTCTTCTAGGACCTCATATTCAAAACTAGAAACAACTTGAGTAAGTCACATTGACAAAGGGAATTGAGAGTCAAAAGATATCCTAGAAAATCACATTGAAGGTATTCATACTCATGCTCTATCGATATAATAGCCATTTTTCATAGAAGTAAAGGTTATATATATGAATATATCTAAAATGAAACAAGATCGATTGGTGACAGGCCTATGAGAAAAGGAAATTGAAGAACTGGGCATAGTCAATCCAAAAGGCAAAATAATGGTCAGGATGAATTTATTTATATGAAAATTATTAACTACTTTGGGAAAAATGTTAACCGGATTTTGATAGTAGTTCCTTTTTACTAATTCCACATTGCTTAGTGTTTTGACTAAATTGGACAAGAAATAAGAATGGAGGTTCACTTTTCCAATCAGTGGTCCACCTAAAATGTTTATGTACCTAAATTGGCATATTAGATAGGCCATTTCTGTAATTGTAGGATTTTCACTAACCTTTCCATTATGTTCATGCTATAGGATCACAACACAAGGAATTGTGACATTATCACTATATTCTAAAAAAATTCATCACTCTCCATGTTAGATCTTACCAACTCATGGGTTTCCTAGTTAGAACCCCGTTGTCTTCTGGTTCCCATGAAAACGTTTTTGTAGGATCCAAGGTCCCTAAGTATCCCTGTTACAGAGAACACTTCCTATGGCTTGGGGTATACCACAACAGACATAGTAACCATAGAAATCAATTCCTTCCCAATATGCAACAGAAATAAAACATCTAACAGTAAAGGATCTCGAAACATACTAAATTCTAGATGGTTGATGTATATCCCCGTTGAGCTTTTCCAATCCTGCTTGTGTTAGAAATTTTCTCTCTCAACAATCAACAAACAATACAAGCATGCTATATAATCATGTTATACCTACTCTAGCATATATAATCAATAATGTATAAGCAATTAAAAACATCCATGGATTCAATATTCACTTAAATGCACATCATTGGTCAGGAAAATATATTTCTATTAATATAAATCAGAAATTAAAAGAATGACAACCTCTATCGGCATGTTTGAGAACCGGAGAAACTGAGTCCTCCACCTAGGCCTCCACCACCTCAATCCTCCATCTCTCAATAGCAAGCTCACAAGTAAAGGAAAGCTTGAGAAGAACACCAAGTTCTACAAGGGACAAAGGGATGCAGACTCAAGTATAAGCTACAACAACAATGGACTATAGTTTTCTTTCTCTTCAATTCCTCTCCTTTCAATGTATCCAAAGGGTTCCTTATATAGTGCTTCAATGAGGTAATGGAAGGTCAAATCTGAGTGATCTCAAGGCATATGCAAGGTCAAGAGACAAGTTACTCGAATCCACATCAAGGAAAACTCCAAAAATCTTTGTCCTTTTGCACACATCCCAATGTACGTGGGTTTAAGGGTTATATCTATGCATATACGTGAGAATGGGTTTAAAAGTCGCATATGGAAAATAACAGGTGTTTTTAGGGATGATCAAGGAAACATGAAAGGTACAAAAATAGTGCATGGGGTCCAAAGAGTTTGTAGAGGGACAGGGAAGGCCATAAATGTGTGATCTACCATGTGTGGTAAAATCAGCTGTAATAGATTCCCCCTAATGTGTGAGGTCAGAGGGGTGATATGATGGCCGAAATACATTATAAGTCCATCCCAGAAGTGGAGTGATGAAGAACCAAGTGGAAGAACCAGCCATCCAACAATACAATACAAATATCTCTGCATATGACTGCAAGTAAATACAACAGTCTCAAATACATAAGAGTACAATGGCCATGAATAGGCATGATACGAAATAAGACATGTGTGGTCATAACCACATACAATATAGATAGATTAGAATCTCTGTGATGAAGATATACAAAGGATCATGATCTCCATGAAAGATGAAGATATACAATGGATCAAGATATCCATAATGGCTGAAGATATCTGACATACACTAGAATCAAGTCACGAGAGTTGAAATCTCATGAACACTGTCATGATCAAGGAGGTAGCATATCTTAAATTCCACCAATATGGAAAGTCTTCTACACAAACCGTTATGAGTACATGTTCTACTATGTGAATAGATGTGTCGAGGTTGAACATAGTAGTCCATTGTCTGATTACTAGTAATTGATGTATATCTTTAACAGACGTGAGATCACCCACTGAAAATGAAAATGGGAATCAAGGTACTAGAGTGCAAATTAACAATTGTGAATAAATATGTTGAGGTCAAACACTTGAAACAATCCATCGATCGGGCGACATTGATGTATTCTCAAAACTATCGATGGTGAGAGAGTCTGCCACTGATGACTTCAAGTCTCAAGGCACTCAAAATGACTCTAGACTCCTATCCCAAAATAAATGATTTGAAGTCGATGGGATGAAATATGATAGAAGGAGGGAATTAAGGAATCCCCCATCATACAACATGAGGTACTAAGCAAAGCTGTATAATGTGGAAGGAATCTATCATAATGTGCACGAACTAGTAATAGTACTGACAATGGCCGACGTGCAAAGTCAAGAAAACTGAGGAATGGCCAACTTAGGCTTCAACTTCCTTTGAACAAGAGCATAAATGAGAATGGTGACTGAATGTAGGTAGCATAGACTCAATATACAAAACTACGACATCTCTGTGACACAGGAGGCATTGACAGAGGCTCCATAGGGACTGGAAGCTTAAGCAGTCAGTGGAGATAAACTCAGAGAAATGAGTACAGCTCCTAAAGTCAAAATATTAACCCAACCAACGAATGTGATATACAGTGCTCTGTTTGAAGGAGACATGACTTGACTGCTTCCAAAGATAACATCGTTTCCTGTTCAAATTTTTGGTTTTTTGATTTTTTTGGAATTTTTCAAATATTTTGAAAAGCTTGAAAAAGAATAAAAGTTATTTATAGTTACAAACTAGGAGGAGACGAGTGTCAAGGGGAAAACAAACTAGTTCGAACCAGTGGAACATACCTATGCTCAATGTAAGGAAACATGTGTAGGATAATGACACTCGAGGGAAAGTCCCCTACAGGTAAAAAAGGGGAGTCAAGCTACAAAAGATATATAAAATGGATCTGCTTGGCTAGACATGAGACAAGATTGGGCTATACGGCTGATAATAAAATTCAGGGAAGCTGGCATAAGGCTCAATAAGGAAAGAAAAAATCATCATAATGCAATTACAACTTGACATAAGGGAGTCCTGGGGAAAAAGCCAGTAAGAAATATCAAGAGGAGTATGAGGATCTTGCTCAAAGTCATGGCAGTACTATACAAAGGACTCCCCCACCCTAAAGGAAAAATTTCGACATGGGAACTAAATGCAAAACAGGAGCTAACTAGAGTACCCATGTATGGTCAAGCTCTACCATTCACATAATGTCACTTCTAAAAGCAACAAAAAGGTTTCATGACAAGATAGAATGGGTTCGTACCTAAGGTTATAATGAAACGGTCATAAGGTCATGCAAGGTGCAAATGGATGTGAAACCTAACCTATATGCCAGTTTAGACATAATACATGAAATCATCATGAACGAGTCAAAATCACGGTCAAACCGCGCTCAAAACAGACTCCTACACCATCAAATTAGTTCAAAACAGTAAAAAATGGTCAGAAACGGTCAAAACTATAGAAAGTGGGTAAAATTTTTCTATAAATATTAAAAAATTTAAAAATTCCATATCATTTGAAATTTTTACCCATTTGAGCTCAAAACTTCCAACTCGAATTCTAGGAGCATCGTCTAGAAAAATTCGACATCGTTTGATCTAGGTAACTCCTCATGTCCTCCTCTTCCTATTTCATGCAATTTTTTAAAGTTTTCATGGTCCATTTACTTTTTTAAGCCATCCTAAATTGTTTGTTTCAGCTCACGCAGGTATCGGGTTTTTCTTCAGGTATTGGGCTGGCCATACACGGAAAAAAAGTCCAAACCTGCGTACATACATGGCTGTTTTGAAAATGGTCGCGTATGTGGCCACAAATGAGATTTTCAAGGGAAAATATTAATCAAACTTCATGTTTTTTGTGCAGGATGGTTTTAGAATTGAGGGAGATGGATCATGGTGATGTGGAAGTGGCCATGCAAGGTGGCTTAATGGCCCAACAAGCATTCTGTGCATGTAGTTTGTATAAGTTTTGGTGTCTTGGTAGCTTGAGGGCTAAACCAAGACTCCTCCAAATGCTAGTGGATTATTGGGATCTAGACTCTGAGTCTTTTCACATTGACGGGATGTCACTCAGCATGGAAATTGAGGACTTATACTTTATCACTAGATTATCCTGATAAGGAGAGGTGGTAAATCTACGATCTCGCTGTCCAGGAGGTGGATTGACTATCGATGAGTACATTGCGGTGTACTGCTTTTTGGACACGGAAAAGGTTGGGAGTCAAATCCTGACAAACTCTATCTAGGTGTTGGGATTGAAGGCCATACTATTGGCATTATGTAGGATAGCCGAATTAGATTCACTCCACTAGGCCTCTCGGCCACTTATGTTCTATGCAGTGGAGTGTATGAGACCCACAGTGTATGACTGGAGCACTATGCTATTGAGCAACATGAAGTAGCACCTCAATGACTACAAGATGGGAAGGGTGAGAAAATTCGGTTTCGGCAGCATAATAAGCATGTTCTTCTTTAAGCATGTACCAGGGCTAAGCCCTAGAGTGGACATTCCTCCACATAGAGTTCGAGATCCAGCCCAATGACTTTGGAAAAATGTTATGCGTAGACTGGGCGGAGGTAGGGTGGCTAACCCCTACCCAACAGACTTCTTTCCATGGTGGTGGAGGTAGATCTTTGCCATCGATGACTACCTCTATATAGGGATAGACTTCTGTGGAGATCCAGAGATGCCCCTACTGTTAAATTTGAGCATATATATCTATAGACAAACACACAACTCACAAAGAAGATCTCACAATTTACTCAGCCATTGAACAATGAAACAGTGCAAAAGGCTTGCAGCTGTGAATGCTTTCATTAATAAAAAAAGTAATCCAGATAATAATTACAATGATGTAAAATGGCTTTAATAGCCACAAGCATTTCGAATCCACATGAGGAATTTTGAATTGATGACTCTACTTGACTGTAGGTAACCAAGACTTGTCTAAATCATAACTGGAGTTCTAAAACACAACCAACTGTTACATTTAGTATTAAATAATGGTTAACTGACTATGGTAGGTGAGAAAAACGCCCCACATGTGTGTAATTAATTAAACCATTATTTAACTGAATGTAACTGACTCCTAACTTGGCTTGACTAGTCATCAACTAAAGTTAAGGACCCAGTAGTTAACTGTCCTTGTCTAAATCATAACCGGAGTTCTAAAACACAACCAGCTGTTACATTTAGTATTAAATAATGGTTAACTGACTGTGGTAGGTGAGAAAAGTGCCCCACATGTGTGCAATTAATTAAACCATTATGTAACTGAATGTAGAGAGCTAGAACTAGATGTAACTGACTCCTAACTTGGCTTGACTAGTCATCAACTGAAGTTAACTGACCTTGGTTGGTTTCGGCACTCCCAATTGCTTCCTAAATTGTAGGGATTGATCTAGGAGAATCCTAAACTTATGCAATCAAGTGCAATAAGTGGCAATGAGCCTCAATTAGTGTTCCCCACACTTTGGTAATTGAAACATGTTCCCCAATTAGGTCAAGTTTAACCAATGGTGCTAATGACTATAAATAGACTAGATGGACTCCCGATTTAGACATGACTCCTGATTTAGACATATGACCAAATTTGGACAAGGGAGGATTAATAATCCTAACACCCCCCCTGAATGCTAACTTGGACAAACTGTGGGCCCTGGTAACTAATACCATAGGTCACCCATTACATCAAGTAAAATAAAGTAACTACTCAAAAATAAGGTGCTTGGGGAAAAACCACATGGGAAAAAAAAACCCCCGTCTAATTAAGCAGGTAGAATCAGGATCAATCTGGTTCTTCTGTGCACAGGTATACTGGGTCCTGGCATGTGAACTTCTCCATCATATTTCTGGAGGAATCTTCCTCTTTGGAAGAAGAATGATATGCTCAACTAAATCAGAAATATAGACAGCTGCCGGATGAAGACTGGACCCATGTAAAGCAACTGAAGTCAACTGAAAAGTGAGGAAAGGTTCTTGAGAATTCAGAGAATGTGATGAACACTCAAGAAACTGATATGTTGCAGCCATGAACAGAAAACCATGAGTGGTAAGAATAGCCCCAAGTGTTAGGAGCAGGTGTCCAGGCGAATGCAGAAAATCTTCCTCTCTACTAGTTCTGTGAGAAGATGAGCATGTGATAAATGGTAGAGAAGCACTGGGACTGTTGAGAGCGAATGATGGAGCTCCATAGTCTGATATATATTCTGAAATAAATAATGAATCACATAATAAAATATCAGCAACCTCATATGAGGAAACTAACACCAAATCCCCATTAGCAGTTTTGAAGAGAAAGTGCGGTACTTGATTTTTCACACCGGAATTGGTGAGAGCAGCTACAAGCATGACTTAATGCTTTTGAATTTTAAAATATGAACCAAATAATATCAGATCAGAAATTAAATCAGATCTAAACAGGTTCAAAACAGATCCAAAACTGTGAAATGGAATCAAATCCCTAGCAGCAGTTTTGTAGGAGACTTGCGGTACTTGTTTCTTCACACCGTTGATGAGAACAGCTACAAGAAGTACTGAAAGATTATGAATTTGATATATTAAACCAAGCAATATCAGATCAGATATAAATAAGATCATATCAGATCCAATAAGGTTAATATCAGATTCAAATAAATGGTTAACCGTGACGGTCGATGCACGGCTTTCTTTTGCTTCAAAATTCTGAATTTTGGTGCATGCAATCCTGCAGGAATTTGCTAGAAAAACTAGATCATGGGGAGCGAATGGATCACTCTGGTAATCTAATATTTCTTCCAAAATATCCAAAGTATCACATATTTGCACACCAGCAGCAACATTAGAGGAAGAAAAATCAAATTTCTCTTCACTTTCGGAAGCAATTACTTGTAAATTTTGCACAGAATTTAAAGGAAAATCACCAGTGGATGTTTGCATGGAAGTGCAGCAAAGTTTTTCTTCAATATCAGAGATTCGAATGTCTTCTTCTATTTCAGAAATTTGAGAAGATGAGATATCAGAGATCTCATGAACTTCCGGAGCATCAGGAGAAGGAGTCACTGCATGGAGACTGTCTTCAATTCGAATTGACTGTGTAGAAGCTTCTACTTCTTCTTCATCTTGAACAACTTCATCAGAGAGAGTGGAGGCCAAGATTTTTGGATCAAGGATGCTCCATGTGCATCCAAAGGTTCTTTCCAATCTTGCCCAGAGTTCCTGTGGATCTTTAATAGATCTACTGTGGTAGCGCATGCTAGGAGAAAGAGCCAGTTCCATTATTTCAAAAGCTTTATCCTTTGCTTTTAGCTAGTCATTGTCACTCTCAAAAGAATTTATACCAAGTCCAATAGACACCGAAAACATTTTTTGTCTTCTCAGACATATATCCATCTTCAACCTCCATTCAAAATAGTCTGAGGATTGGGTGAGAAGAGGAACCGATGAATTCATTTCGAAGTTGTACCTGCAAAACAAAAAAATGATCCAGTAGGAGATCTGAGGAGGAGAAGCGCCTCGTCCATCGAGGCTCTGATACCATGTTAAATTTGAGCATATAGATCTGTAGAAAAACACACAACTCACAAAGAATATCTCACAATTTACTCAGCCATTGAAGAATGAAACAGTGCAAAAGGCTTGCAGCTGTGAATGCTTTCATTAATCAAAAAATTAATCCAGATAATAATTACAATGATGTAAAATGGCTTTAATAGCCACAAGCAATTCAAATCCACATGAGGAAGTTCGAATTGATGACTCTACTTGACTGTAGGTAACTAAGACTTGTCTAAATAATAACCAGAGTTCTAAAACACAACCAACTGTTACATTTAGTATTAAATAATGGTTAACTGATTGTGGTAGGTGAGAAAAATGCCCGACATGTGTGCAATTAATTAAACCATTATTTAATTGAATGTAACTGACTCCTAACTTGGCTTGACTAGTCATCAACTGAAGTTAAGGACCCAGTAGTTAACTGTCCTTGTCTAAATAATAACCGGAGTTCTAAAACACAACCAACTATTACATTTAGTATTAAATAATGGTTAACTGACTGCGGTAGGTGAGAAAAGCGCCCCACATGTGTGCAATTAATTAAACCATTATTTAACTGAATGTAGAGAGCTAGAACTGAATGTAGCTGACTCCTAACTTGGCTTGACTAGTCATCAATTGAAGTTAACTGACCTTGGTTTGTTTCGGCACTCCCAGTTGTTTCCTAAATTGTAGGGATTGATCTAGGAGACTCCTAAACTTATGCAATCAAGTGCAATAAGTGGCAGTGAGCCTCAATTAGTGTTCCCCACACTTTGGTAACTGAAACATGTGCCCCAATCAGGTCAAGTTTAACCAATGGTGCTAATGACTATAAATAGACTGGATGGACTCCGGATTTAGACATGACTCTTGATTTAGACATATGACCAAATTTGGACAAGGGAGGATTAATAATCCTAACACCTACCACCAAGAGTGGCATATGGAGACATAGGGAACGAATACCAAACCCACTTTTCACATTTTTTGAATTATTAAATTTTTTGTGTTCTTTGATATATTGACTCAAAGGACATGTTTTTGTGTGACAACACATAGTGACAATTTGTCATGTGTATGCAGATGTTGGAACACAGCGATTGGATGGGTTCCCTTATCATAGACGAATGGGAAGAGGAGACAATATCATGGGTGTGGATGCAGATCGGACACTCCAAAGCATTCAAACAAACTTCATACGCTTGACACATAGGGTCCCCATGGTGCAAGTCGAGGACTTTCCTGAGGCCATGCAGCGCCAGGTGGTTGATGTACCACATGCATGGGCTCAATTATTTCGACGGCTGGCTAGAACCATTCTGTGCTACCATGATCAGAACCCCCCTGCTCCTCCTCAGGCTTATAGACCTGAGAGTATTTCTTTTTGTACAACCGTGTATTATATTTTGGTGGCTCAAAAGCCCCAATTTTGTATTATGACACTTATGTATTATGATGTCACATTTTGGATGTTAATGAAAATATTTTATGATGATCTATTTTAATTATTTACATGTGTGAAAAAATGTATGTTTGTGATATGCTTATTTTCTATGAAACAAATGCCAATCTAACACATAGTTAGCATATGAGTTAGAAACTTGATTAAAAATTCTTAAAACATGAATGTATTATATATTTTCAAATTTCCATTCTAGCAATCTCACACGTAAGAATATTTATAATAATATCGGATCCCTAATATGATATGAGCCATTAAGCTGTGAAACCACTAATTGCGAATCAAGACGTACCTCAAGAGAGAGAACACCATGTGAAATGGCATCACGCAATAAGTCAATAATGACACTATATTCAGCAACATTGTTCGAAGACAATACTTGACCCGTAGGAGTATAAATCACCCAAGCAGCTGAAGCTGAGTTTTGAGTCTGATGGCTAGCACCATCGGTGAATCCTATGTAAATGGAAGACTCCATCGACATCTTCCATAAGAAACGGAAGCTGATCAACAAGCCCAATCACCATAAGAAAACCTAACTAGGCAAAAAAATGTACAATAATATACAACAATCAGCCCTGGATGAAGATCATGCATAGTATTTTTTAAGATAGAGCCCATTTCTAGGATCCGCCAAGGCTGTCCCTTTGTAATACACCATCTCATAGGTGCCCTTATCTAAAACATTCTTGACCACGCAAGGACCATGCCACATGGTATTAAACTTCCCTATCCCCAAGGGTTCTTTAGCTTGATCCCACAGAAGGACCAAATCACCTTCACTAAACTTCCTCGGATGGACAGACTTGTCATATTGGACCTTGACGCAACACTTTTTTACTTCTAGAGCCACTAAGGCATCTCAGCACTGCTCATCAAGCTGCTCTAAGTGGACCAGACATTCTTCCAATGCAGAAGTGTCTATTAAAATCTCTATAGAAAACTTCAATGAAGGGATCTCACATTCAATTGACAAGACAGACTCCACCCCATGTACAAGCTGATATGGAGAGAAACCGGTGGAAGTCTTAACTATGGTTCTATAGGCCCACAAAGCAATATATAACATGAGATTCCAATTTGTCTTGCTTTGTGTGATGGTTCATTGGAGAATGGAATTAAGTGATTTACTCACTACTTCAACCTATCCATTCACCTGAGGGTAATAAGAATATGAATGCTCCTGCTTATACCCTAACTTTGAAGCCAACTCTTCCATCATTTTATTCTAAAAGTGCCTACCATGGTCAGTGCGAAGCTCTTTTGGAATGCTGAACTGAGTAATAATTTGGTTGAAAATAAAATGCGCAGTTGTCTCACCATTGTATTTAACCGTGGGCATAGCCTCTACCCATTTCGTGAAATAATCGACAGCCACTATAATGTGATGATGCCCCCAATCCGAAGCTGGGTTGCAATCATTAAATTCAAGCCCCCACTTGGTGAAGGGACCAGCGGTGACAATAGGATGTAACAAGGCTGGATGCAAGTGCATATTTCATGCAAACACCTGACAAGGCTGACACTTCTTGACCGCATTAACAGAATCTTTGAAGATTGACAGCCAAAAATATCCTGCTCTCAAGGTTTTTTGGACTGTTTGAAATCCCAGATAAATAACCACCACACGCCCCTCCATGGTAATCATTCAGCACAACCTCAGCCTCATCAAGGGTTAAACAATGACGCAAAATGGAATCTACCCCACGATAGTACAAAGTGTTATCCACTATAACGTATTTCTTAGCTACATGGCATAATCGTCGTCGCTCATCTCATGAAAGGTGAGTAGGTACCTTCAACGGTTGCAAATACACAATGATATCCCCATACCACAAGTCCAAATTTGAGATAAGGAAAATACTCTCATCAACAAATGTATCCTCATAAACCTCTTCCTCCTCCAAACTTGGAAAATCAGATATGAGCTCTGCAAAGATCAACAATTTCTTTGATTTTGCTGAAATGAATTCAAGATTGAACTCTTGCAAAATAACAATCCATTTATTGTATTTTCCCCCAATCATCCTTCGAGTGAGGATGAACTGAAACAGACTGATATGAGCTACAACCAAGGTTTGGCGAAGGAGAATGTAATGTCTCAATCTATGAACCACATGAACAGTGGCTAAGGCAAGTTTATCCACATGGGAATAATGAATTTCCACATCAATAAGGTTTTGGCTCAAATAATATATGACATGCTCGTGGAGCTCCTCATCCTCCTGAACCAAAACCATAACAACCGTCTTCATGGATGCGGCCACATAAATCAAGAAATCATGGCTACAGTCAGGTGGACTAAGCACGGGGGTCGATGCTAATGCTTGATTAAGAGCATCAAAGGACTGCTGGGCTCGCTCATCCCAGCAAAATGGAGTGTCCTTCTTTAAAATACGCATAAAGCCTTTAGTCAAGTTGGAAAAATTAACTACGAATCTCCGCAATAAATTTTCCATGCCTTGCAAACACTAAAGATGTCTAATATTACGTGGGGGAGACGATTGAAGTATTACCTCAACCTTTAATGGATCAACTCTTATACCCTCCCTCGATATGATGAACCCTAGAAAGTGACCAACAGTCACACAAAATATGCACTTATAATTATTTAACTGAACCTAGTAATGGCAACATGTTTTGAATACTAATCTCAAATGGTATGGATGACTATTGATGTAATTGTATCTTCGGAATGTGTTCATCCCTATTTATTATATATTGTAACCCAATGTTTATTCTGGAATGTATTTGTAATTTAATTGAGTCATGTCATACCTAGATGTTCCTATCGGGAAGTTTCTATAATATAAAACTCATGTCAAGTCATTATGGGTAACCCTCCTATTGGTCAAGGGTTAAAGTCCCCATAGTTGTGGGGCCCTAGGTTTATTAGACTATCCTAGAGATGTTGAAACTAGGTGAGTCATTGTAAGTTGGGGCAATATTTCCCACCATTGTGTTAAGGATAAACCTCCTTGTTGGTCAGAGGAGGCAAAGTCCCCACAAGTTATGGGGCACTAGGGTTATTAGACATTCCTAGAGATGTCGGCTCTAGTAAGTAATTGTTAAGTGAGGCCGACATGTTGGAGTGGGTTTCAAGTGAACATAAGAAATTTAAATAGAGAGTGATCCTCTCTATTTATTACACACACACTCACTCATTGGGGTGCATGAGTGTGAGAGAGAAGTTGCTGGGACAAGAGAGAGACTGCTACTATCGGTAGATCATCTTTATGTTTTCGGGTTTTACTTTTGGTGTTGATTCTATCTCTGAGGAAGTTGTGGGGTTTTCTCCATTATGATTTCCCTGAGGAAAATTATTTGTGTCTCTTGTCTCTTATGTTGTGATTGTGTTTTATTGTTGTGCATGTTATTCTCTCAGTTAAAGATCCTAAGATCATAATGCTAGCTTATATGATAAAAATCTAACATGGCATTCGAGCTAAACTGAGAAGAATACATTGCGCAGTTGTAGAAGCTAGGGATTATTAGTTTTTGGGACTCTCTCCAAAATCCATCAACAAAAGTATGCTAGGCTGACTCTCCATTGAAGGACACATCTTTCTGTCGAAGCAGAATTCCATTTCGAGCAGTTTCAGTTTTCGATGCGGGAAATTAGGGATTTCTACAAAAGAGGAACTTTTTGAGTGAGCCTAGCATAGTATTTCTCTCCTTATCAAAATTGAAGTTTAAAGACCTAGATCAAGATTTTTTGTTGGGTGAAACTTTGGGAAATTTAAACCCTAGTTTGACCTCGTGCTGGAAAAACCCTAAAATACTAAAACTGCTAAGTTTTGGTACATTCGCTATATCCAAAGATTGGAGAAGGATCAGGAGCTGAAAATTGCAGAGGTGGAATATCAAATCTTTATTTACACTTTTTCCAAAATTCAGCCTCATATTCTCTATATTATGGGAGATATGATCCCTCCAAGTTAGGGTTCCATCGTCTTCCAGGATTCATCCCCAAACAGGACACCTGGGGTGAATTTCTATATCTTGTGATACAAAGGTCCAAATGAAATTTTTGAAGATATTCTAGAAAGGGTATGGAATTTAATTTCTATTACCCAAATTTCAGACTCAAAAGATGAACCAATGACACATAGTAGTCCGTACAACTTCGCTATTTTGAACAGTCTTGAAACAGGTCACCTTGGGAAAATGATCATAAGTCCCAATTGGAGAAACCAATTTTGATGAAACCTATGGTGTTGGATCAGGAAAATGTGCGGATACCTTAGTGTGAAGTTCTAGAAACATAGGAGTAGTAATTTAGGCAATATGATAGAAATAGTGAGAGTAATTTATGTAGAAGAAATTGGAAAACTAGAGCTTCCTATTCCAAGAGCTTTGCTCCACTATTTTCAGAAAAGGAGTACATTGGACAGCTCCACTTGAAGGTATCTATATTTATATCTAATTAGATATGAAATATTCCAAGTTTTTAAAATTAGGGTTTCTTTGACAAACCTTATATTAGCTAGGTCCGGAACTAGGACGTACACCTCAAATCGGTAAGATCTAATCTTTTGCGATTTTCATTTGAGGTTCTCATTTCAAAGTGATCTATCACATCAGCTTGATGATAAGCTTGGTGAAGTTGACAACTTCCAAGCATGAAAAGTATTTTATCTCTCTAAAGAAAATGAATTGGAGACCTACATGAGTAAAGAGGTTCTAGTTCCAAAGGGAGATGGGGCTAAAACCCTTACACAAGAAGAACTTGGTCAAGGCCAAGAAGA
Organism: Pseudotsuga menziesii; assembly: GCA_001517045.1. Taxonomy (NCBI): domain Eukaryota; kingdom Viridiplantae; phylum Streptophyta; class Pinopsida; order Pinales; family Pinaceae; genus Pseudotsuga; species Pseudotsuga menziesii. Next base: position 17,635 of record LPNX010838903.1, on the reverse strand, counting down.
TCATTGTTGATTCAATCACAGATCAACTTGTACCACAAGTGTCTTCCCTAAATACATAGAAGATGGTTGATTCCTTGACCAAGCTATTTGAAAGGAAGAACATAATTCAGAATATGACCTTAAGAAACCAGTTGAAGAATGTGAAGATCCAGAATGAAGAAACCATACAGTCATACTTTACAAGGGTCTCTCAAATCAAAGAACAACTTGAAGTGGTAAAAGAAGAAGTGAAGAATGCATAAGTGTTGATAGCCACCTTGAATGGTCTCCCAGGATCATGGGATTCATTCATTTGAATAATGTGTGCTAGAAGGAAGTGATTACTTTCAGCAGAATCTGGGAAGAGCACACACAAGAAGAAGCTCAATTAATAACAAGAGAAAAGAAGATGGGAGCAACTGAAGATCAAGCTCTCTCACCATCCAAAGAGGATCCCTCAAGCGATGAGGAATATGAAAAACTCAACTCTTGAAGAACCTCTTATACACCTTCACATTTGGATAAGAAACGATGTTATTATGAATGAAGAAGACGATGAAGCTGAAGGCTCAAGAAGAAGTCTATCCATGAAACAAATTAAGATAAGTATTCAATTGTGATTTCATGATATTGTTTTGTTATGCATTTGTTTATATTCAGTTAATGTATTATGCAAGATAGAATTTTTTTATTAATGACAGTATACTACTAATATGCATGTGATGGGTAAGTATCTCATGGTGCTATACAACTCTCCATTGCTACTTATCTAGAATGAAACCTCTTTCCTGACATATTGGATTAGTGCACAATCTCAATGTTGTCCTGGTAAAGATGGAAGGCACCTAGAAAAGTTTCTGTGAGATATGGATGAGTGTTGTATTGGCTAAAGTAGTTGCATGATCATATATTTATGCATAAGAACTTGCTAGTCTGAATATTCCTTATGAAATGTTTCTAACCATACAAATGCATTTGACTTGTAGGAAAGATAGCATATATAATCGGCTACAAGCAAAGAAGGATGAGACTTGTTCCGAAGAACAAGTGACGACATTTCAAAATGAAGAATAATATGACGAATATAGCGACATCATTGATGAAGAACCTTCCAGCTATGAAGAAGTTCAAGAGGAATGATGTCTAGGATGCAGTATTGATACATGAATGGAAATTCATAGTTCCATAATGTAGTAGATGGAAAAATCATAGGATACAAGGCAAGATTTGAAGAGACATGTGCAGCCAGTGGGAGTTGAGACACATGACAAGAAGAATCATGTGTGCAAATGAAAGAAGGCCTTGTATGAGTTCAGAAGACACCCATTGGATAACACATACATGATGAGCTTGATGAAGATCTGAACCTATGATACAAGGTTGATAGAGGATGACAAGCTCACATATGGGTGCGAGAAGAAATTTTTAAAAAGTTCAAGATAGAGGATCTTGGTATCCAGTTTCAATCTAGTACATAATGTTTTAGTGCATAGAGTATGGAAGAAAGAGGGAGTATGATGCTTCATAGGGAGTGACTATAGAAGATCCTAAGGTTCAACATGGTACAATAGGATGGACAGATTACTGATGATTCTAGGATTTACTAAGAGTAAAGTGGATTCCAACCTTTGCTTCAAGGTTGAAGGCAGAATACCAGTGATGCTCATGTTATGTGTCAATGCACTATGTTCTAGGCATGGAGGTGTGGACAAGGGAAGTATGTAGTAGAGAACCTAAAGAGGTTCAGGATGATGGACTATAAGGACATGACCACACCTATGGCATCGAACCTAAAGCTATTGAGTGTTGCTTCACTAGAGATGGTTGATGTTACGATGTATAGTCAGATGATTGGTTCCTTAATGTACCTGACGAATACGAGACCAGATATTCGCTTTGCTGTGAACACATTGAGAAATGTTCACCTGGTGGTTACAAAGCATGCCTTGAGGTACCTAAAGGGTATAGTTGATTATGGGCTCAAGTATGAGGCGAATCAGAAGACTAACCTGGAGGGTTATGTGGATTCGTATTGGGTAGGCAATGCCATCGATAGGAAGAGCACTTTAGGATGTTGTTTCAGTATGGGATCAGGTGTGATCTCTTGGTTTAGCAGGAAGCAATCCTATGTGGCACTGAGTACAGCTGAAGCAGAGTATGTCGCAGCTTGTTCAGCTAGTTGTGAGGCAATATGGCTGAGGAAGCTACTGTCTGATTTATTTGATCTCTAGTTGGATGCTACTTATATACATTGTGACAACCAGAGTTGTGTGAAGTTGTCAGAGAATCTAGTGTTCCATAACAAGTCGAATTATATCGAGATCAAGTATCACTATATCAGGGATATGGTGTAGAGGGGAGTAGTGAAGCTCCAGTATGTTACGACGAAAAATCAGATAGCTGATGTATTGACAAAGCCATTGGCTAGGGTGAAGTTCAAGTAATTCAGGGAGAAGCTTGGTGTTATTCAGATCAAGCTTTCCTCCAAGGGAAAGTGGTGAGACCCATAGCCATTCTGACATGGTGAGAGGATTGGTTCCTTCCATGGTCAGATGTAAGGGCTGAGCCATTCTGTCATGGTGAGAGGATTGGTTCCTTCCATGGTCAGATGTAAGGGCTGAGCCATTCTGTCATGGTGAGAGGATTGGTTCCTTCCATGTTAGATATGAGCACTGAGATCCATAGCCATTATGACAAGTAGGTTAGATATAAGGGCTGAGCCATTCTGTCATGGTGTGAGGATTGGTTTTTTTCATGTCAGATATAAGTGCTGAGATCCATAGCCATTCTGACGAGTAGTTCAAATATAAGGGCTGAGCCATTATGTCGTGGTGAAAGGATTGGTTCCTTCCATGTCAGATATGAGTGTTGGCCATTCTGTCAAGTAGGATAGATGTAAGGGTAACTTCCATTCTCTTAAAGGTTGGAGGAACCTGGTCAGTTACCGGGTAGCTCAGTCTAGGGCTAGGGGCCATTCTGATATGATTGTAGGATTGGTTCTTACAGGATCAAATGTGAGTGCATGCCTTTTCGAACATAGTTATTGGATTGGTTTCTCATATGTGTCGAATGTAAGTGCAGAGCCTTTCTTCGATCATTGGTTGATCAAATATATGTGTTGAGCCTTTCTTTGATCGCTGGTTGATCAGATATAAGTGTTGTTCCTTTCTTCGATCATTGGTTGATCAGATGTAAGTGTAGTTCCTTTTTTCGATCATTGGTTGATCATATATAAGTGTTGAGCCTTTCTTCGATCATTGGTTGATTAGATGTAAGTGTTGTTCCTTTATTCGATGATTGGTTGATAAGATGTAAGTGTAGTGCCTTTTTTCGATCATTGGTTGATTAGATGTAACTACAGGAGCCTTTTGGCATGGACGATTGGTTCCTTGCATGGCCAAGTGTAAGTGCTGGGCCTTTCTTCGATCATTGGTTGATCAGATGTAAGTGTCGGGCCTTTCTGATAAGGTTGTGGGCTATGTTACCACATGGTCAGATGTGAGTGCTGGGCGTTGCCTTTCTGATATGATTATAGGATTAGTTCCTACATGATCAGATGTAAGTGCTGGGTGGGCCATTCTGACTTAAGTGTAAGATATAAGTGCTGAAGAAGACCTACATGGTGTCTAGGCCTCCATTCAACATGAAAAAGGGCTAGCTCTGTAGAACTTCCTGTAACGAGAAGAATCAAGAGATAGCACCCGTAATGATGATCCAGCAGAGATGTTCCAGAACGAGAGATGATCCAGATCGAGTGATGATCTAGATACAGTGAATATGATCTGGATCAAGTGATGATCTAGATCCAGTGATGATATAGATCCAGCAATGATGATCCAGATCGAGTGATGATCCAGATCTAGTGATGATGATCCAGATCCAGTGATGATATAGATCCAGTGATGATGATTCAGATCGAGTGATGATCCAGATCCGATGATGAAGATTTCTTGAACATGAAGATGACTTAAAGATGGAGATAACTTAAAGGTGAAGATGACAAATAATTGATGATTATCCAGATGATACAGAGAAGAATAATTGTACTGATAAATTGTGTCAAGAGAATACCTTCCTAGTTAAGAGGGAGTGTTGATGTAATTGTAACTTTGGAATGTATTCATCCCTATTTCTTATATATTGTAACCCGATTTTTATTCTGGGATGTATTTGTAATGTACTTGAGTCATGTCATACCGCAATGTTCCTATCAAGAAGTTTCTATAATATAAAAGTCATGTCAAGTCATTATGGGTAACCCTCCTATTGGTCAAGGGTTGAAGTCCCCACAGTTGTGGGACCCTAGGGTTATTAGACTATCCTAGAGATGTTGAACCTAGGTGAGTCATTGTAAGTTGGGGAAATAGTCCCCACCATTGTGTTAAGGATAAACCTCCTTGTTGGTTGGACGAGGCAAAGTCCCCACAAGTTATGGGGCACTAGGGTTATTAGACACTCCTAGATATGTCGGCTCTAGTAAGTAATTGTTAAGTGAGCTGACATGTTGGAGTGGGGTTCAAGTGAACGAAAGAATATAAATAGAGAGTGAGCCTCTCTATTTATTACACACACACACTCACTCATTGGGGCACATGAGTGAGAGAGAGAAGCTGCTGGGACAAGAGATAGACTGCTGCTGTCGGGAGATCATCTTTATGTTTTTGGGTTTTACTTTTGGTGTTGATTCTATTTCTGAGGAAGTTGTGGGGTTTTCTCCTTTATGGTTTCCCCAAGGAAAATTCTTTGTGTCTCTTGTCTCTTGTGTTGTGCTTGTGTTTTATTGTTGTGCATGTTATTCTCTCAGTTAAAGATCCTAAGATCATAATGCTAGCTTATATGATAAAAATATAACAATGACGTAGTCTCAAATGAGAATGAGCAGCAAATTCATCCAAATACACTTCAATAATCATTTTGAGATCATGAAAAATTAAGGTCATAGCTCACTGAAATGTAGCTTTGGCGTTTTTAAGGATGAAAGGAATCTTTCGATATGAAAAAGTAACCCAAGGACAAATAAATGTAGTCTTATGTTGATCCTCATGTTTGATTTGAATCTAATTATATCAGAAAAAACTATCCATGAAGAGAATACCTTTCTTCCTGCACACTCATCCAAAATTTGATCAATAAATGGTGTGGGAAAATTATCTTTAGGACAAGCACGATTTAAATCACGGAAATCAGTGCATATACGGATCACTCCCTGCTTCTTATCAACTAGAATGGGATTTGAAACCCACTCCATTAGGGGTATGGGATAGATAAAACTAGATTTTAACACTATCTCTATCTCAGCCTTAATGGCGGGTGCTTTTCTAGGATTCACCGCATGCAAACTTTGTCGAACCGGCTTCGCATCCAGATAGGTCTTGATATGATGTTTGAAAATATGAGGGTCAACACCTAGCATTCACTAGTACAAGTGATCAATTTTTCCACGGCAAAAACGTGGCAATATCCGCGGAAAAGCGTGGATATTGCCACGTCTAAGTGTTTTTTTTCCCGTGGCAACAATTTCGTCGCAATAGAGACGACCCCTAATTTGCGTTGCAAGAGTGACAATGTTATATATTTCATAAAATGTCTAAGCCGTTGATATATCCACGCCTGGCCGTCTCTGTATCCACGCTGGTCCGTCGCTGTATCCACGCTGGTCCGTCTCTATATCCACGCCCGGCCGTCGCTATATCCATGCTTAGACGTCGCTGTATCCACGGCTGTGAAATTTAAAAAAAATTGCCGTCGCTGTATCCACGGCTATAACTGTTTAAAAAAATAAAATACAAATTCCATAAGATTGTTATATAGATTGCCACTTTTGAGGCTACCAGTGTCCTTGGGAGGTTCAATGTTACTTGGGATTCCAATTTATTCCCAAACATCATATATCCCATCACAGCAATGCTCCCATAAATCAATGTACAAACTACAAAGCACAGAATCAACACCTGCAACACAGTATGATTTGATAGAGTAAGTCTACTATTTCATAGTAACATTAACAATATACTGTGAAAATTAATCAGACTGCCACATAGCTCTGTTACATAATAAAGATGGTTGTTGTAGGCTTATTACTGAGAAAACTGTCTACGATCTTTCATTGAAGAATAGATGCTGGGAAACACAGCATGGCCACAAAAGCAGAAGAGTATACAACTATAAAACGGTTGCCCAAATGTTCCATGGAAATAAAATATATTGACCAACAGCCAACTTTCCGAAAGAAGAGTATACAACTATCATTCATTACTAACCATTCTTAAAATATATATATATATATATATAACACTTATACAAGTTGAAATGTCCTTCCACCTTAGATGAAAGCTCAATCTATAAAATGTCATCACACATTCTTCCTTTTATAAAGCTAAAGCCGTTTGAGCAGGATTTAGTAAAAATCTTGGTCGTTTGTCACAACGTCATACGAGTGAAAGAATAGTTTAATATATATCAATTACATCTGTATGAAGAACTAACCAATTGGACATTTGCTTGGCTCTTCGGTCTAAATGTTTTTCTAAATATAGCACCTTACAACAAGAAAGCAATTCTGTACAGCTACGAATTTGTGGAAAATGTAAATCTGTGGGCTCATGTTCAAAACAAGGACGAGTCAAAACACTTGTCAGTGACCTTCATTCATCTAAGCACTTCAAGTAAGAAAATCGCCAAGCTCTTCCCCTTCGGGAGATTTTGAATGCTCAGTAGAATCAAGTTGTGCAGGAATACAAATGCCATTTAATATTATGGACGGTTGATTTTAATATTTTCAGAAAATAACTATAAATTTTGCATTATTGTAAACTCGTCTTACTGATTACATACCTATAATTTCCAGAGTCCTCCATGGAACAAACAACCCAAATAAATATGCGATCATTATACCAATAGTAATTGAAATCTGTTCCACAAAAAGGAAACTTTGGTCAGTTACAAAAAAGGATTTTCTAGGGCTTTACAAATCACTTACATCCATGCTTTCCTATGGCTACTTAGAAGGTTACGCTAAAGCTATATTTCCAAAAGTGAAAAAGATAAGAATCAGGCCTTACCTGATTCACAGTGCCAAGAGCTCCCCGCAAGTGCTTTGGGGCTATCTCGGATACATATATCAGTACCTTAATTTACCACAACACATGGACAACATCAGACACTGAACATCATTACTGTAGTAGCCACCTTATGAAAGGTTTTGGAGGAGGAAAGGCACATGAGGGAGTAGTAGAATTACTGTGAATGATATGACTCCCATTCCAAAGCATGTCAACAATCTACCGACGTACAGCAATGAAGCAATCTGCAGCAAGGTAAAAGTCACAAGACTAAATCAGAAGTATTTTTTGTTTTCATACCTGACCATTATAAAGACCAAATTTGTAGATTAAATACACGATGCAGAATTTGACATTCATCATGTCTAAATTGG
>LPNX010838857.1:26115-59070 GCA_001517045.1 Pseudotsuga menziesii | reverse complement strand
CCTGATCTCCATCAGGGAAAAGGCTGTTCAGGCTGCTCAATTAGAGCTATACCTGCGATTATTAACAAAGGCTATTCGTGTTATGCAGAGGTCGTTCCAGAGGAGAGCAGCGCAGGTCAGATCCAGAGAGCAGAGGCCATTTGCCCACGCAACGGTCAGTCGAGCAGAGCATAGCGTTATAGAGGTCATTCCAACTCCAACTTCTTACAGACAGAATCACACACCACGCATATACAGATGGGAAGCGTCCCATCTATATTTCTTTGAAGGGATAGAGTAAGCGCGCCGACGCTTTTGTCAGTTCTAACGGATACGATAGGCGCGTTAAAGGCGGAATTTAAGCTTTTCAGAAAAAAATGGAGCTTTTTTGGTGAGAAATACCAGAATTGAGATTTTTAATTTAAAAAATGCACGATAATAGTATAAAGGTACGTGTTTGTATTCACGTTATTTCCACCTATTATATATTTTGTGTTAATGTGGTAATGGTTAGATATTGTAAAAATATTATAAAAATATGTTTTTCTGAAGGGTGGATTTTTTTTAGAAAATAAAATATGTATTGGATTTTTATGATGGTTTTTAATCATTATTGTAATAAACTATATTATAGTTTTATTTTGTTTTATATTGTTTCTAATATGTATTTTTAGGTTCTTAGAATGCTTTATTGTTTTAGTTTTAGAATGTTTTATTGCTTTAGTTTATTGTTGACATGGTTTACAAAGTTTTTTTGAAAAGATGCATTTGTGGTTATGTTTTTTGAATTGTTTTTAATGGTTTTATATTTAATATCTATACAATAAATAATACCTCAAGAATTATAGGTTGTTGAGCCAAGATGTGAAGTCTACATGTTTTCTTGGCTAAAAATGAGGTATTGATAGCATTTCTTCACTGTCCCCAAGAATGAGCTTTTTCTAGTGAAGCGGGCTTGAAAGAGAATAGAAAACTCAATAGAAACCTAATATTAAAGACATTGGAAACCTCACAATCTTAAAACTCACATTTTACTATTTATACTTGCTAGGAAATTGCATATCAAGCATTGGTTATACTTGAGTGGTGGGACTAATCTTTAATTGATGAGTTGTTATTAAGGGTGCATCCATGGAGCTCGGTGAGAAAATTGCATTTTCAATTTGAGAATTATAGAATAAAGTACTTTTAATATCTTGGAGTTATACAAAATACTATGTTTGAATTTGAAAATGTATTATGGCCCAATTACAGTGAGTATTGAATTTTTAATTTGAGAATTATAGCACAAAGTACTTTTAATCTTTGAGTTATACAAAATACTTTGTTTAAATTTAAAAATGTATTATGGACAATAGTGAGTATTGTGATTTGAAATTTTAAACTATATAATTGTTAAACTATAGCACCAGGTATTGTGATTGAATTTCAAGAATATATGAAATATTTTGAAATTGATTTTTTAAGTCTATAATGGAAGGTTTTGTATTTCAAATGTGTAATGGAGTTATACTTTTTTGTATTTATAACAATTATTGCATTAATTTAAAAGGTCACAAAGAATTATAACAAAGTGTTTATTGGTCACTGTGAATTAAAATAATGAAGGTCTCCATATTTTAGAGTCTTAATATTTCAAAAGGGGGTTATTGAAATATTTTTTTGATATAAAAGACATTGTAATTTTAGATGTTATTGAAATAAAAATTTAGAGAATATCATATTTTTATTGCAAAATTGTATGAGTTATAAGGTGTTTTGGAAGTTAGAAGGAGTTTAGGCTCTACAAGTTTAGTATATTGAGAGTAATTTGTAATTTGAGTCAAACATTTCTACAATTTTGAATTTGGGAGTTTAAAGTGCTTAGAATGTTATAAGTGAATACATAATAAAAATACAATTTTTTATATTGTATCTTAAACATCCTAGAAATTGAATAAGGGGGTTGTAGAGTATTTATGTGTGTGCTTCGTCTATTGGTGCATAGTGGAATTTGTCCTTATGGTTATTTGTGCATGGTATTACTTTTTTTTTGGAAACAAAATCTCTTGCATATAATGAATCGAGCATGTCAACATCATTCCATAAAGAGGACAAGTACGCGAATAAAATAAAGAATACAATCAATCTAGAAAACAATCAAAGGAAAACAACTATTTGAACTTCACTGTTGGAATATAATCCGTCAGGATTATACGTTAGTGTAAATAATAGGAATCTGAAGAGAATATCGGATGTGTAATCCCAAGAGTCATTGTAAACGTATAAATAAATGCTTTGGCTATGAAATAAGATGAATTGAGAGTCATTTTACCCAACAGTGGTATCAGAGCACCACCTGCCATAACTCCTGCCTGATGCGTTTCAGTCCTAGCATCCTGCATGCTTGCCAGTCTGCTTGCCAGGCCTCCATTTACCTTATGCTATATCTATTTCAAGTTGCTTTCCCATCATCATTCTGTCTCTACGTACGTTTGCTAAAATATTTTGTGACCATTTGCTTGCACAAAAAAACCCTAATTTATGCCTCTCATTTCTACGTTAGTGTTGGGGTCTGCCATTCATTTCAACCTATGTTTGTTGGTATTCCATCTTTGCGTGTCTGTGTGTTGGTAATAGCGTTGGTACCAGCAAGCCCTAATCCATTGAACCTTGGTACAATTGGAGTTGCGTTGAGTGTGTGAGACCATTCACTATTGTTGCCGATGCATAAAATCACATACGTTTCATATCCTTCCAGTCGTGTTTCAGTCCTGGCAGCCTCTTCGAGTCCATTTCCAAACTACTGGTTTATTATTGTGTCTGCCCTCTCCTCAAACTTGAATGTTTTCCTTGGCATTTTGTTTACCATCTCTGCTGCACACACTCTAATTTATTTTACTACTCGTCTCCAGTCCGCTATCCTGTCACCTACATACATTCATTGTATGCATTACAATTTAAGACATGCGTTGAGGAATGGTTTAAGCAACCTGCCATCAAAAGTCGGGAATTCGCGTGAAGATTGAAGCCATTTTGCTACTGCGATTCCATTGACGATCATTGGTGTAGAGAGATTGTATAGCTATGAAGATTCACGTCATTTGACATTATCCAATTGCGTGAAGGTAAACTTTACATAATTTAATGTGGAGGAGTGTGACTGTCTGAAAACCTAATTTTGGCATAATTCCTATGCATGGAGTTTTTTCTAGAAAATGTATGCAAATATGTTCATGTGCATGAATGATATGTCTGTCCATTATGTGAAAGAATCCACACTATTTTCTCTAACGTTGGAAGAATCAACACGATGTTGAAGAGGAGAGACTTGGTGCTGCGATACACTACATTCACAAGTTGCTTTGTTGTGAACTTGAGGTGAGAGCTCTTGCCTATGCACTGAGCTTGAATGAGATTCAGTCACAAGAAGCTCTTTTGTATTCAGCTAAGGGGAGGTAAAAAAAATTTGTTTGTTGAAATACAAAAACCCTAATTTCTGTGCATGGATGTAAAGGGAAAAGTGAGCAAGTATTTTTCATTTACATTGAGTAAAAGGACCATGACTAATATATATGATATATAAGACTTCGGTGGAAGATATATGCTGCTGTGTATGGTGTTTTTTGTATAAACCTAGAATTACTGCATTTTTTCTCTTTCGAATTTGAGCCGTGACTGCTGCATAAAGAAATTTATCCTCTATGAATTGCTGCTATGTACGAGTCTATGAATAATATAGCATGGAATTTTTGTGTTTTCTCCATTCAATTTGTAGCTGTGCTTTGAGATTGAATTTGTGACCACACTAGTTAAGAAGATTGTTGACAGCATATTTTCTCTGCATCCGTGTTGTTGACAAAGAAGCGTTCTTGGTCAATGATACTGTCATTGTATCATTTTAAAACTTAAAGTTGAGATATTAAGATTGTAAATCACCTTGGAAGAGGCTATAGACCTGCAAGGTTATTGTTTTTCTATTATCTCATTCTCTTTGTCATATTAAGTTCATTATTGTAAATTACACTAGCAGTTGCAGAAGATGCAATCTATAGCATCTGTAGTTGGTTCCACTCTCTCTGGCAAAGAGAGAGGTAGAAGAAGAAGAAACTTCAGAGGTAGAGGAGGCAAAAACAACTCCAGCAAAAGATCAGATTTGAAGTGCAAGCATTGTGGAAAGATTGGACACACAGCAGATCAGTGTTGGGCTTCATGGGAATCCATCAAAAATAGACATAACCAGAAGAAAGATGACAAAAAAACTAAGATTCTAGTAAATCTTCAGATTCTGCTCATTGTATTGTTGCACATTGTAATCTTGGTATTAATGAAATGACTTCACTTTCATCTTACAAAGATTGTTGGCTACTTGATACTGGTGTAACATCACACATGAATTTTAGAAAAGATTGTTTTGAAGAACTTAATGAAACAATAAATGGCATAGTTTACTTTGCAGATAAGTCAAGTCTTAAACCAAAGGGAATGGTCACCATTCGGCTGAAGAGGCCTGGATTCCCTGATTTCTTGTTGGAGAATGTTCTTTATCTTTCAGAGTTGTAGAGAAGCCTGTTGTCCTTGGTGGAGATTCGACAGCAAGGCCATTCCATCCACATGTTTGATGGAATCGTAGAAATAAGAAATTCCTCTGACAACCAAGTCATCATGAATGGATACGAAGATGGGAAGCTGTTGAAGCTAAAGGGTTCATCTGCAAGGGTTTAGAACTATGCCTACCTCTCTGAGCATGGAGAAGGTAATTTGTCATCAAGTTTATTGTGGCATGCAAGATTTGGTCATTTGAATTATAAAAGTCTTCATTTGTTGAGAAAGAATGGTGTATTTGGTTTGCCCACCATTCCCAAAGAGAAGAAAAAATGTGATGCATGTATATTAGGGAAACACAGTAAGCTGCCATTTCATGAATCTAATTTCAGAGCAAGTAGGAAATTAGAATTAGTGCATTCTGATTTATGTGGCCTAATGCCAACTCCTTCTGCTAATGGGAATATTTATTTTATGACCTTTGTTGATGACTACTCAAGAATGTGTTGGATTTAATGTTTAAAGAAAAAATCAGAAGCATTTCAAACATTCAAAGACTTTCATACATTGATAGAAAAACAAGCACAATCTAAGATTGGCACACTTCATACTAACAATGGGAAAGAATACACTTCAAATGCTTTTGAAGATTATCTTCGCCAACGTGGAATTGCACATCAGACTACCATTCCCTACAATCCTCAACAAAATGGTGTAGCCGAAATAATGAACAGAAGCATAATGAATATGGTTCGCTAAATGATGTTTTTTGAGAATGTAAAACTAATTTTTTGGGGTGATGCAGTAAAATGTGCAGCCTATTTGAGAAACAGAAGTACCTCAATTGCTCTTGATAACAAGACTCCACATGAAATGTGGTTTGGCCATCTCCCTTCAGTCAGGCATCTAAGAGTTTTTGGTTCCACCTGTTATGCCTTGATTCCAAAGGAGCAAAGAAACAAGCTTGGTGCTCGAAGCAGAAAATGCATTTTCCTGGGGTACGAAGAATACTCCAAGGCATACCGTCTGTATGATGAGGTAAACAAGAAGTTTGTTATTTCCAGAGATGTCATTTTTCTTGAAACTAATAAAAATGACCAATCCATTGAGAGACAACTTGATCATTTGGAAAAATATCCTCATCCAAAGAAATATTCTGAAAATGAATATGAAATTCCATACCTTGAAGGGGGGATTCCTATTATTGATCAACCTTTGGAATGCCCATACGAAGCACCAACTACCCCGCATGAAAAAGTTCCTGCTACTTCACCTGAACAAGAGGTTCAACTAGATGATGTGATTGAGAGAATTGGAAGACTCTCAATCAATGATGAAGCACCACCAGGTGATCAACAAGGACCATCATGGAAGATTCCTAAATGGGCCACAAAGACACTTGAGAGTGTCCATCCAGATGAAGTTGGAAAGACGAGAATGAGAAGTTCAAAAAGACATGAAGATGGAGGAGAAGCATATCATTCAGGTGATGACATAGATGTATCATTTGATTGTGAATTTAATTTATCTACTAACTTTGAAACAACTTCCTTTGAAGAAGCTTCTACTCGTGTTGAGTGGAAAGAAGCTATGCAGAATGAGTATGATGCACTCATGAAGAATGGAACTTGGAAGCTGGTTGACCCTCGAGTTGGAACCAAACCAATTGGTTGTAAGTGGGTGTACAAGAACAAATACAGATCAGATGGCTCACTTGACAAGCACAAAGCGAGGCTTGTAGCAAAAGGCTATGCACAGAAGGAAGGAATTGACTATGAAGAAACGTTTTCCCCTACAATAAAATGGGCTACCATCCGTACCTTACTCTCTTTAGCTGCTTAGAATCGGTGGAAAGTTCATCAAATGGATGTGAAGGCTGCTTTCTTGAATGGAGACTTGAAAGAGAATGCATTCATGTCTCAGCCATAAGGCTTTGTTGTCAAAGGAAAAGAACAAAAGGTATGCAAGATTGTCAAATCCTTGTTTGGCCTAAAACAAGCGCCTCGTGCATGGTATGAAAAATTAACTGAGCATCTTTTGAAGTTAAATTTTTAACATTTTGATCTTGATGATGCAACACTATTTATAAAGAAAGTTGGAAGATCTGTTGTGTATCTTATGGTGTACGTAGATGATCTTTTGATGACAGGGAACAATGAGAGCTATATAGCATCCATAAAGAAAGATTTGAAAAAGATCTTTGAAATGAAAGATATGGGACATCTCCACTATTACTTAGGAATTGAAGTCACTCAACATACTAAGTACATATTCCTATCTCAGAAAAAATATGTTGGAGAACTACTAAACAAATTTTGCATGACAGAATGCAACCCTATCTCTACTCCAATGGAACAGAAAATGAAGCTCACATCAATCGAAGGAAAAGAATTTGAGGACGCGACCAAGTATAGACAACTTGTAGGAAGTCTTATCTACCTAACAACAACTAGACCAGATATTTCTTATGTTTTTGGTGTAATAACCCTCTCCTATGCCCTGGAATATTTTGTAATTTTGCATATTATTGTACTTGTCTCGGTGAGGAGCTCAAGGCCAAGGCCCCACCAAGACAAACACCTTCTGGCTTTTAAAAGTTAACTATCTAAGTGAAAATACTTAGATGATAAAAATACAATGACACACCTGAACAAAAGGGCTAACTAAGCCCATCATGGATAAAAACTTATCCCAACTCAAGACGCCTAGTTACCTTGACGAGAGGGTTGGGGAGGGTTGAAGAAAGAACCAAGGAGAAAAAAATTCAAAGAACTAGAGACGTATAGATATGGATAGGATAAACAAAGGTATGATATATAGAAGAGAAGATATATATATGAAATGAATTATATAGTGAGAAAATTGGAACATTGCGCTTAGGGCAACGCTATATGATAGTAAGTATGGAAGTGGAACACCATATAGTAAAGAAACATATTTATAATATATAACGGAGGCAATTTGCTTACACATATATGTGCCTTATTACATATGGATAACCATCGTAGGAATGAATAACCTTATTAAAAAGGAATAAATATTTTAGCATCTCTCGAGTAAGAGTTATAAAAAGGTAAGGGTGGTTGGGCGCATGCCTCCAATTGATTACTACACCTCAAAAGGAGGAGTTTGCCGAGTAAAAATGAAGGCAAATTCAATTCCTTAAATGAAGGCATCTCTGCACACCGTAAGTAAAGAATGGTAACTGATTGTTGGTCTTTAATGGACAACAAAATTAAGGGGAAATATTCCTGACTATGAGGGATGGCAGTTTTAATTCAAATTCATGTACATCGAGGGGAATCTGGGGTTGAACCTTATTTAATCATGTATCAGGCTCTCTTGAGGGGGGGTGGAATGGCATCGAAGATAAGAGAATGGAACCAGCGTTCCAGGGAAGGCTCAGCGTAGGGTTTTCAGCTCTGCTTATCCGAAGTTTCTTAGGATCCAGCAACATAATAGTTCCACTACCAAATCTAAGAAAGAGTATGTGTTTCTGGCATTTAGAAGATCATTGTGATTTTTCCTGTATGGCCTAGACGTCACTGCATTTTTCCTGTAGAAATATTGCTGCTATTTGCAATGTACTTCCTAGAGGTCACAGGATATATAAGGGAGAGGAGCAACTTGGTAGAGCTTTAGAAAATGAAGAGGTCGTGTGAATTCGTGCTGGTGTTCCTTGAAAAACCTGGCATGAGTCGCGATGATTTTCATCGACATCAATGGGGGAATATCAAACCCCTTTTTCTCTGCGATTGGAAAATACTGCCCAAAGGTAAGATGTCACAGTTACTCCTCTTATTTTAAGCTTGAGGAAAAACCTATACATAAAACATTTATAAATAGCTATCTCGACTGCAATGTGTATTAAGGATTTGAAATAAGATATAAGGATAGCGAGGTGCCATATTAATTTGAAAATAGATATAAATACTGCAATATATATTAATTTATGCACATTAAAATAAGCGTTGAATTTTGATAAAGTTTGCCTTTAGACCTGCGACTTGTCTGGATAGAGTTGCCAGTTAGATAAGCGATATTGTCTTCATGAAGACAGCCCATCGAGATATGCCTGTTTTTGTTTTAGGCTGCTTTGGGGCCCTTTGATTTTTTTTTAAGTAGATTCATGACCTTTACCCTACCTCTGTCTATGCGTGGAACCTGATAAATGAGCGACTAGCAGGGACAGGTTTAAACCTTTTTAAAGAATACTCAAAATGATGAGAGGTTCTTAAGAAGATAAGAATGGCCAACACCTTTTAAATGATTTAGTTGTGGTTAATCTGAAATCACACCTTGAAATAAGAAAGAAAAATCCAAAATAAATGCAAAATAAGAATAGGTCGCTAACATTTAAATATTCACAGAAAGGCTGACTTAAGGTATCTTAACAAACGTAGGATTGGAGGCCGTGACTACTCTGGTAGTTGATTCTTTTTATTCATGTGGGCCTCAGGATGAGGTTTCCTTCTGTTATATAAGGAAAATGATGATACATCATTTATGATGTAGGTTTTACACCTTGATAGGTGATTTTATTTTTTATGCATAAACAGGTAGGCCTAACTTTGGTGGATGTAGCCTCATGGACGAGGTGAACCACGTGAATATGGTTGTCTCATTCTTGTATTCTTTATGTTGTGCATGCTTATTTCTTTTGATGTTGTTATGGATGCAGTATAAATGCTTTAATTGGTGAAAAGATTACTAACTTTTATTTTTGCAGACTTCTTGAATGGTTTGTAGCTTTAAGGCATCAGTGGTATTTTACATATGGTATCAGAGCCATCTACAACACTGGACCTCAACAATGGGATAACATGATAGTTTTGTAGGATTACCTTAGGAAGAAATTGTGGCACTCTCTCTTGATTTCGCCTTTTGCAGAACAGTTCACAGAAGGGGGTAAGTGCCAAGCTTCGAATACCGGTCTTTATTGTGGCACACATTTTAGTTCCCAGTGATTGTGTGAGCCGGAGTTGCTATTTGCATAGTAGTGAATCCGAGCATATTTTCCATGATCTGCCGAGCTAGGGTGACCCTTCATAGCCATGAGAGCATTGGTATGTGACCCTACTACAAAAGGTTCTCAGGAAGGAACAATCCTTACCTATTTATAGAAGTTGTGAGAAAAAAACACATTGGCAGCCATCACCCTGTGCCATCATCACGGGACAGGAATTCATGAACCTACGGCCATCAGCACGTGACGTCATCTCAGGTACAGATCTTAATATGTACGTAAGTCAGGTTACTGATATTTTGAATTTATTTCATATGAGTTTTGTGTTCTATCAATCTCGCTTGCAAATTGTTTGAATTGGGTAGGACCGAATCCTTAGCGTTCAAGGGATAGAATTTCTGCATTAAGGATTAAACCCATATAGTGGGGCATGCAGAATATAAAGCCTAAGATGTGTAAACCTTAATGTTGGAGTCTACAATTGAGTTTACATAAGCTAAAATCCCAAACAGGCCTACACCTGAATTCTAGAGGGTGCAATTGGACTAGGACCGAGTCCAAACTCGCCTATTATTGAACTGAGCCTAAGTTTTAATGTGATATGCCACCTGTCGATATGATTGTCATAGATATAAGTTGATTTCCATTATCCCTTCAGTCCCATGAAGGCAATCTGAACGTGTGAGCATATTAATGGTTTTTCATGCTAAGTTACAGATCGATATATGGTATGCGATTTCTTCCTCTGTGATAGTTTATCAGGGCATGTGTCATGATTAGTGATTTTGGCTAGGTAATGATCTGTTTGCATTTGGCTATAAATCATAGATCGGGCAATTGGAATACATAAAAAACCTTGAATACCTCGAACCTTCACTGCATCTCAGTGGTTTCAGAATGGACAGAACAGTAATGTATGATTACGTTTTTAACCCTCTCCGTGATGAGTTAGATAAAGGCTGTAAAGATCTATAGGGGCTGGTTTCATTTGAAACTTACTGTTTTCAGACTCTGAAACTAAATGATAGGGTATTGTGGTCGTCTCCCCAAGGCCTGCTTTGTTTTTGGATTAACTGTCACAACTAAACTGGTAGGATCTATATCGAGGACAGCAAATCTACGCGATTCATGCTCGATAGACAACCCTTATAAACTTGTGCCATCTGCAATAACAGCTTCAATTATTTACAGGGCATCTATCCTTAATTCATAAGAAAGGTAATTGTATAAGTGTACAAAAAGATAATCAGTCTATTAATCTTCTTTCTTATAATTTTATTTTTCTGGTGAGATTCTATTTTCTTATTAGGGAAAGATATAGGAGTGGCCCAAAGAATTTATACTGGAATAGGAGTTCTTCCTGCTAAGAATGTTTTTATAGTCCTTTGATATAATTGCATTTCTCCTTTCGTTGTGTGTATGCACTCCCAGGGTTGACAGTTTCTCCGCCCTTGTTGACTTTCCTTGACCCCTAAAAGAAACGTAGACTGCCACTGGGCCTCATGATGATCTACCCCAAGGGACACGGTGTGGCCATATTTTTCTTCTATAGCACCTGTCATCCGAGCATTCCTTAGGTAGGATCCAATTGACAATAGGAAAACTGTTTCCCTAATTGGAGTGTGAGGTTGCACAGGAAATTGAACTCCATGGCCACTTTTTTATCTTGGTTATGGACTCAAGGGACAGTTGGACACAATTGAGAAACACCGACGAAAATAATTATATTTTTATACAAAAAATTAATTTTTACACAACATGCTTACAACCCTCCATAAAAAGAGTCGAGTTCTGATTATTTGCTATGCACAATTAGAAATATGAACTTGATTGAAATGGTCCCCTAACAGTGATTCCTTTTAATTGTTAGGTGCTAATAATTATGTACCAATAATTGGATACTTATCTTGAGAGGCCTCTATCTTCTGTGTAAGACTGGAATATATGCACAGAGGATTTTTATTTAGCCAAGAATGGGTGAGGGAAATGATATTTATCTTGTGAGTTGCAGGCCTAGAGAACTGTTCAGCCAGTGTGCCAGGGTTTCCGAGAGCACACTCAGCTAGTTTTTATTGCTTTATAGGTTATTTACTAACAGGAAAAGATAAATATATAGCATGAACATGTTAATAACTGCTTAACATTAAAGAAGGATTAACTAAAAGAGGTTTAATCCTGTTTGTAAAAGATGAGAATGATTTGGTTATTTAAATTTAATGTTGTTTGCAAAATATGAGAATGCAAGACGTCAAGTTTGGTCATTTGTATTTATTGTTGTTCTCAAAGGATGAAAATGAATGCCCTAAAGAGTGGTTATTTATATTTATTGTTGTTTACAAAATATGACATTGCAAACCGAAAATTTTGATTATTTATATTTACTATTGTTCTCAAAATATGAGAATGCAAGCTGTAATGTTTGGTTAGTAATATTTAATTTTATTTATAAAAGATGAGAATAATTTGGTTATTTAAATTTATTGTTGTTCGCAAAGGATGAGAATGCATTCGTAAAATGTGGTTATTTATATTTATTGCTGTTTGCAAAAGATGAGAATGCAAGCCATCACGTTTGTTTAATTATATTTCCTTTGTTCTCAAAGGATGAG
The DNA here is from genome assembly GCA_001517045.1 of Pseudotsuga menziesii. Lineage (NCBI taxonomy): Eukaryota > Viridiplantae > Streptophyta > Pinopsida > Pinales > Pinaceae > Pseudotsuga > Pseudotsuga menziesii. Next base: position 46,992 of record LPNX010838857.1, on the reverse strand, counting down.
AATGCAGGCTGTAAAGTATGGTTATTTATATTTATCACTTGCAAAAGATGATAAAGCAAACCTAAAATTTTGGTTATTTATATTTATTGTGGTTTGTAGAAGATAAGGATGCGAGCCATAAAGTTTGGTTATTAATCTTTAATTATGTTCTCAAAAGATGAGAATAATTTGGTTATTTAAATATATTGTTGTTTGCAAAAGATGAGAATGCATTCATACGATGTGGTTATTTATATGTATTGTTGCTTGCAAAAGAAGAGGGACGGCCTCTAAATACAGGTCCCACATTTACTCCGGTAAAATTGTTTCTATTTGCTAGTTTAGGTGTAAAGACTAGAAGTGGAAAAGATGGTTTCCTTTGTTTTTTTCTTTAATTATATTTTTATTATACATTGTATTTTTTTCAAAAGGAAACTAAATCGCGGCTGCCTTTCCCCATTAGTACAGGATTATTTAAAATCAATCAATGTGTGTGATATCTTTTAGTATGGTAAGAAAAGGAATAAACTCTTCCCGTGGAATTCTAACTGTTAATAGAATAAGGACCTACTAGTTTATGAGTAAATTGAAAAGGTTTGTGGCTTTGTGTGAATGCTTTCTTGTCAATTCTAGTGTTAAAAGAATTGAAAAAGGCTCTTACTGATGAATGAGAAAAGGTTTGTGGCTTTGTGTGAATGCTATCTTGTCAATTCTAGTGTTAAAAGAATTGAAAAGGCTCTTACTGATGAATGAGAAAAGGGGTAAGGCATGATTTATGCTAAAAGTTTGATGTTCTTTGAGTTAATGATATGATAAACTGACCACCTATGGATTGATTGCAGGCATGGAAAATTATGGCCATGAGAAAAGGCTAAAGCTCCAGGACTATGATGAGTTAAATCTCATGTGTATAAAATTATCACCACGAGGGAGTGGTGATGGAGGTAGTGGTTAAAATCTACCTTGTTTTCCCCCGGGCCAGCGAGGGACCATTATGCATTCTGGGGACGCCTAGATGTAAGACATTTGGTTAAGACTCATTCTGCACACATTAGAGGAATGTCACATGAGTGGGGGACTCTGTGAAGAGAATAAACTCTAGGCGATGTAGAGGTGTGCGAGAACGGAGTGCCTCAGCTTGGTGAAGCACCCTGAAGAGCACAAAAAGGAGATACGCCTAAGAGGGGTACAAGGTATCTTCCTTGTGTTGGGTGGCTTGAATTGGCACTTGGTGTACTGGGATGAAGGAACATCCAAAGAAAAGAATAATGATAAAGCACCCTGAATAGCACAGAGGAGATACACGAAGGGTTGGTATTGTCCTTTTGTTGGGTGGCTTGAATTGGTACTTGGAGTACTGTTGGCACTTGATGTGTTGGGATGGAGGACATCCAAAGAAAGGGACAATGCGGAAAAAGGTATGTGCATTGCAGGTAAACTTGTACCGATGAGGTAATATGTTGATTAATTGACAGATAAAACTCACAGGTATATATTGGAGCCATTGTGGATTATAAAAATTGTATAATGGATTTCTAGCATTGACATTATTGATATAATGGGATTTCAATGCTTGTAGTCATGTTTTTATTGATGTATCAATTGCATTATGGAAAATAATTGGGTAATATGGCACCAATGAACACTAAAAAAAATTGCAGATTGCAAAAGAATCTATGCCTTTTGTTTAAGTTGAATTGTGATTTCGACATGAATTACTGAAAGGACTAAGCTGTAGTTATGATGCTGCAAAAGACTTGCTAATTACGTTCATGATGAATTGACTCTTATCTATGTGAAATTTGGGTAGACCCGATTTTTGCAGGTCCTACGAACCCACAAGGATCAGAAAAGAAAACCGAAAGAGAGATCCGAACAAGGTGAAGCAAGAAGAGATGACTCCAGAGAAGGATAAAAGTTCTGTCGAAGAAACAAGAAACACCGAGGACGGTGTTCTTTCTTTTAGGGGGGAAGGATGTAATATCCCTCTCCTATGCCCTAGAATATTTTGTAATTTTGCATATTATTGTACTTGTCTCGGTGAGGAGCTCAAGGCCAAGGCCCCACCAATACAAACACCTTGTGGCTTTTAAAACTTAACTATCTAAGTGAAAATACTTAGATGATAAAAATACAATGACACAACTGAACAAAAGGGCTAACTAATCCACCATGGATAAAAACTTATCCCAACTCAAGACGCCTAGTAACCTTGACGAGAGGGTTGGGGGGGGGTTGAAGAAAGAACCAAGGAGAAAACAATTCAAAGAACTAGAGACGTATAGATATGGATAGGATAAAAAAAGGTATGATATATAGAAGAGAAGATATATATATGAAATGAATTATATAGTGAGAAAATTGGAACATTGCGCTTAGGGCAACGCTATATGATAGTAAGTATGGAAGTGGAACATCATATAGTAAAGAAACATATTTATAATATATAACGGAAGCAATTTGCTCACACATATATGTGCCTTATTACATATGGATAACCGTCGTAAGAATGAATAACCTTATTAAAAAGGAATAAAGATTTTATCAATTCTCGAGTAAGAGTTATAAAAATGTAAGGGTGGTTGGGTGCATGCCTCCAATTGATTACTACACCTCAAAAGGAGGAGTTTGCCCAGCAAAAATGAAGGCAAATTCAATTCCTTAAATGAAGGCATCTCTGCGCACCGTAAGTAAAGAACGGTAACTGATTGTTGGTCTTTAATGGACAACAAAATTAAGGGGAAATCTTCCTGACTATGAGGGATGGCAGTTTTAATTCAAATTCATGTACATCGAGGGGAATCTGGGGTTGAACCTTATTTAATCATGTATCAGGCTCTCTTGAGGGGGGGCGGAATGGCATCGAAGATAAGAGAATGGCACCAGCATTCTAGGGAAGGCTCGGCGTAGGGTTTTCGGCTCTCCTTATCCGGAGTTTCTTAGGATCCAACAACATAATAGTTCCACTACAAAATCTAAGAAAGAGTATGCATTTTTGGCATTTAGAAGATCATTGCAATTTTTCCTGTATGGCCTAGACGTCACTATGTTTTGCCTGTAGAAATATCGTTGTGATTTGCAATGTACTGCTCAGAGGTCATAGGATATATAAAGGAGAGGAGCAACTTGGTACAGCTTTAGAAAATGAAGAGGTCATGTTAATTCGTGCTGGTGTTCCTAGAAAAACCTTGCATGACTCGTGATGATTTTCATCGACATCAATGCGGGGAATATCAAACCCCTTTTTATCTGTGATTGGAAAATACTTCCCAAAGGTAAGATGTCACAGTTACTCCTCTTATTTTAAGCTTGAGGAAAAACCTATACATAAAACATTTATAAATAACTATCTCGATTGCAATGTGTATTAAGGATTTGAAATAAGATATAAGGATAGCGAGGTGCCATATTAATTTGAAAATAGATATAAATACTGCAATATATATTAATATCTGCACATTAAAATAGGCGTTGAATTTTGATAAAGTTTGCCTTTAGACCTGTGACTTGTCTAGATAGAGTTGTCGGTTAGATAAGCGATATTGTCTTCATGAAGACAACTCATCGAGATATGCCTATTTTTGTTATAGGCTGCTTTGCGGCCCTTTGATTTTTTTTGAAGTAGATTCATGACCTTTCCCCCACCTCTGTCTATGCGTGGAACCTGATAAATGAGCGACTAGCAGGGACAAGTTTAAACCTTTTTAAAGAATAATCAAAATGGTGGGAGGTTCTTAAGCAGATAAGAAGGGCCAACACCTTTTAAATGATTTAGTTGTGGTTAATCTGAAATCACACCTTGAAATAAGAAAGAAAAATCCAGAATAAATGCAAAATAAGAATAGGTCGCTAACATTTAAATATTCACAGAAAGGCTGACTTAAGGTATCTTAACAAACGTAGGATTGGAGGCCTTGACTACTCTGGCAGTTTATTCTTTTTATTCATGTGGGCCTCAGGATGAGGTTTCCGTCTGTTATATAAGGAAAATGATGATACATCATTTATGATGTAGGTTGTACACCTTGATAGGTGATTTTATATTTTATGAATAAAGAGGTAGGCCTAAATTTGGTGGATGTAGCCTCATGGATGAGGTGAACCACGTGAATATGGTTGTCTCATTCTTGTATTCTTTATGTTGTGCATGCTTATTTCTTTTGATGATGTTATGGATGCAGTATAAATGCTTTAATTGGTGAAAAGATTACTAACTTTTATTTTTGCAGACTTCTTGAATGGTTTGTAGCTTTAAGGCATCAGTGGTATTTTACAGTTGGCATACTTTCAAGGTTCATGCATAAACCTTGTGAAGGAGACTGGTCAGCTACAAAAAGAGTTCTAAGATACTTGAAGGGGACTCAAGACATTGGACTCAAGTACTCTAAAGTGGATGACTTCAAACTTATTGGGTACTTAGACATAGATTTTTATGGCGATAAGGAGACATGAGTATCAACTTCTGGATACACTATGAGTCTTGGATCAGTAGCTGTCTCATGGAGATCATGGAAACAGTCAGTTCTGGCAGATTCAACAACAGAAGCAGAATATGTGGCTGCAGCTGAAGCAACGAAAGAAATAGTATGGCTTAGGAAGATACTTGAAGATATGCAAGAAAAACAAGAGAACTCCACTCCATTATTGATTGACAATACTTCTGCAATCAGGCTTGCTAAGAATCCTAGATTCCATGATCGAACCAAACACATCAACACAAAGTATCATTTGATTCGACATCATGTAGAGGCCAAGACAGTCCATCTTCGACATTGTTCCATAAATGATCAAGTTGCAGACATCTTCACCAAAGCGCTTGGACGAGAAAAGTTTGAAAGATTCAAAAACATGCTCGAACTTACTAACACCCCTTCGGATTAAGGGGGGATTGTTGGAATATAATCCGTTAGGATTATACATTAGTGTAAATAATAGGAATCTAAAGAGATTCTCGGATGTGTAATCCCAAGAGTCATTGTAAATGTATAAATAAATGCTTTGGCTATGAAATAAGATGAATTGGGAGTTATTTTACCCAACATTCACGAAAATTTTGGTCACAAATTTGATGCATCTTGCATTATAAGGTCATCCGCAATATTTCTTTGGTGAAGTCTTTGAATGTCCTTTGTGTCTTATAATTAGAGTCAGATGATCCATTCTGACATTAAATAGTGGGATTCAAGGTATCCATTTGTGACACATTGTTTTGGATACTAAAATCAGTTCTTTAGATCAAGATGGAAATGAACATTAAAGGCTTGTTTAGTATTTCACACATTTTAATCGAAATTGCACATGGAACAACTATTCAAATAAGAAAACATTTACTAAATGACGTCACCACTTGTATACAAGTTATTGCACCAAGAGGCACTCTACAGCCCAGTATGGGGGAGATCTTGTAACGTTATGTTGTAACGTTTGTCGATATTAAGTCGGCCAAAAAAATATTGCGGCCAAGAATAATAGTGTCGAGTATGAGAGAGATCTTGTAACGTTTGTAACAAATGAATAATATGTCGACCATGTATTTTCCCTTTGAAAGCTAATATATATATAAAGAAAAATCTACTGCAAAGATAAGAAAACCAATGAAAAGGAAAGCAAAATTTGTGGCAAGAACGCCATCGAAGAGGGAATCTGCTAACAAGTAAATTTATCACCTTAACATTATTTATCTCTAGCTACAGGATTAGGAGCTCCTCACCAACAATCACCTCTGATTCTATAGACCGTTGTCAAGAATAAGTAGAGAAACTTTGTTTAAATAGATATTATATAGTAGAAATAGGACACGAATTATTCAATGTTGTCATGGCAGAGTTCGATGAATCAAATCAAGGGAATTCAGAGGAATTACCATGTATTTCAGACGAGTTTTGTAAGAAGTCTATGCCCTTGTTTCATGTTGATCTTGATATCCCTTATTTGTCGTCCTCTTATTTAGATCAAAGCAATGATGGCAATAAATATGCTTCTGATAGTCAAAGCAATGATGGGAATACATCTGTTTCTAAAAGTCAAAATGTGTTTGTGGAGCTCGATGAATCTCAAGAAGTTAGAAATAATAAACGTAGATATGAAGAGATACAGATCGATGAATCTTACGAAAATCGAGACAAATGACAGAATAAAAATGCAGACACTGCTTATTACAATGATCAATTGGAAGAAAATACATATGAACAAGAACAAGAACATAATGAACAAGCCTACAGAATGATGATGAGTATCCTGCAGATAAAATCAATCAAGATAAGGAAGATGGATATAGTGATAGTGAGCAGTATCTAGCAGAAGATGATGAAAATTTGTTTTCTACTCATGAAAAGCATTTATATAGGATTATGTAATAAAATGATCTTCTGTCATATGGGTAGTGGTGGAGATTTTAGCATCGGAAGACCATCTAGTCCATTCATGGTGGAAAAAAATCAGGTAATGAAAAAGTTTCAGAGTTTTCTGTCAGATATTCCAGGCGAAAAATATGATGTTCTATATTTTCGATTAAGGTAAATGAAAGTTAGCACTTAGAACCCTACTATTTCTTCCCGTGTAATAAACCTCAATATCTTCTATAATAACCCTTGAATTGAAATGCAAAAATGATCCCCACGAGATCACAATTTCTCCGTCGAATGAGGATATTTGAGAACTCAGTACTATCGAAAAACTCTTCTGGGCATCAACACAAATTATGGACTCCTACCTTTAGTCTGGAAATTGATCTTCAAACTTCATCTAGAGTAGCTTTAATATTTAAAGTTAGAGTTTTATAGTCAAAAAATAAAAACAAATTTTAAATTTTACTAACCAATATCTACTAATCTCCATTATTTTTTTTTAAATGCTTAGGTGAATCCACTCTATAGAATTAAATTTTCATAAATTCCACCTTCGGGTATCAATTGCAACTTGCCTGCTTTGTCTTCACAATTGTCATCTGAGGCTATTTCCCAATGAAATCCAACAACGAGTTCACCAATGTTCTGCATACATGATAATCCTCAACATGCATGAACTCAGTGACTGGAGAGACGCAACGTCTTTGCAAATTCTAGAGGAAGCACTTGACAAAGAAATGAAAGAAGTCGATTTTAATATAATTCCTCTGTTATATAAGAAATATTTATTTGCTTTACTATAAAGTTCAGTATTACAATTGCTGATTATTTATGTTTTAATTATAAGTTATTCATATTAGTTCAAAATTCAAAATAAACAAGTATTAAAAAAAGAATATAAAAAAATAACTAGTATCTAACTAATGAATGGATAACTGGTAGCAATGTAGGGATAACTCATAGTTGATGAATGGGTAACCAACAATTCATGGCAGAAAATTAGAAGAATGTGAGATAAAAAATAAAAAGAATATAATAACTGATACTTGATAAATGGATAACAAGAAGAATGTCGGTGATAACATGTAGCTAGGCATGGATAACTCACATTTGAACCGTTTAACTAGAAGAATACGAGGAATATAAAAATTGTTTCAATTCCATAACTATCTCTCAACCATTTGATCCCTATAGATGTGATCGAACCACAAACTATGTCGGTGTGCTAGTTATTTGAGATTTGGGGTGGACTATGACCTATGCCTTTTCATATACTAACCATTTTGAGATTTGGGGTTGACTGAGGCCTATGCTTTTTCATTGCGGGCTCTACAGCGAAGTATGAGGGAGATCTTGTATAGATATTAAATATAAAACCATTAAAAACAATTAAAAAAACCTAACCACAAATGCATCTTTTCAAAAAAAAATTGTAAACCATGTCAACAATAAACTAAAGAAAAAAGAATAGAACATCAACAACATAAATTTCATGGAAAATATATACTCATTACTACAAGTGAGTGGCATATCATGACCTACCATATTTACAACCTTTAGAAAAATTGACTCCATGTAAATTTCCATTGGCTCTTGAAGATCATGAAAAAACTCCAACTGAGTTAAAAATTAAAATAATTTCTATGCAATTTTCGATCTATTGGAAATATCATGATCATGTTATGCTCCTTTGAACAACTTATAAACATCATACATTTTGTTACAATTAGGGGAACAACTAATCCTTAAAACTATTCATTAATTTCTTGGGTATAATTTTTTTAGTAGCATCCAAAATAACAATATTATCATAAGAATGAAGAATATGCAACACAATTTCATCAATACCAAGATGAGACACATCATGCTTAATAAAATCTTCATTCTGTTGAACTATCTATTTACATTCTATTTCAAGAATGCCAAATGTGAATTCATCGATTTCTTGAAACTCGTGTTCAACTGTTGAGGGGAAATAAATATTTGTGAACTAATATGATACCTCATCATATTCTAATGAATAAAATGCATAACTATCATAAACATGTTGGTTTCTGCAAATTTCTGTGCAAGTTCGAATAGAAATATGCTCCTTTAAATATTTTTCATACTCATCATATATGGCTTAACTGTCATTAACAATGATATGATTTTTTTCTTGACACTGCTAATAAGAATATTCAGTAAAAGAAAATGCCTCTAGATTCCCAAGTCATTTATGATCATCAATATCATTATACTCATCATAGATAGGTGGATCATAAAAACCTTTGTTTCTTGTCAAGAATGATGATCATAATTAAAAACAAGTTGCTAGTTTTCTTGAAATGATTCTTCAATAACATGAACTTCATTATAATTTGGGGAAAATAATTCACAATTAGTTTTATGGTGCTCATCTAGACACAAAATTCTTTAAAATAATTCAAAGTAGCAGCATGAGGATGTAGCATCTCTACTTCTTCAATTGCTGATTATATGTGGTCTTTAATAAACACTAACTTCTCATAAGAACCTAGATCAATATGACTCTGATCATGTGAATAACTAAAATCATTTTCTGAATAATTGTTGCATATATCAACATTATATCTTGGATAAGTTCTTCATTAGTAAATTCATCTTCCTCGTTGTTATAAGAACACTCTTCTCTATGCTGAAAACCTCAATGAAATTCTTCACAACAATTTTGAAATAAAAGCTCAGTTGGAAAATTTTGTTTACAGTGATTATGAAAATGTAATGAAATTATTTCAACGATAAGATTCTAGAAAAAGGTATAGATATGTACCATTGTCATGAATTTATGTCAAGGGAATACATAAGTAATTCTTCATTAACACATCTTCATGGGGAATACAAAACTGATACATAAGTTCATGAAACATAAAAAAATTCTTTGTAGGGTTGTGGTCTTTATCATCTCTGAATATTGGAATGAAAATTCCCATTCATCCATAATAGAAACATCATTTGGAAAAACATGGATAACAAAAAAAATTATAAGAGAAAACCTTGCAGCTACTATAGCATTCATTCGAGAATCAGACGGCAATGACATTATGAACTAGTGAATTTTCCAGTGGATTCTTTGGCCATGGAGCCTCTAGGTGAAATATCTCTAGAAAAATTTGTTATGAATATCACCATTAAATTCATATCTAATCATGGTCATTCTCCCAGGGGAAATCTTCAATTTCATCCCTAGAAATGATGCCAAAAGATGTTAGCACTAAAAGTTGTCATTTGACTACTTGAAGGGAAAGTTTAGCACACCTTTAGCTTGGGATAACATTAGTGTGAGAGTTCTTTAGTTTTGAAAGGTAGGTTAATGCCAGAAGGTAGTAAAATATATTATATTTAAAGCTTAATGGTATCTAAAAAAAAGGTAAAGTCTCACAATTCCTTGGCATCTTACTTAGAGATCAAACCAAATATAAAACAAAGAAAAGAAGAACAAATTTGAATACAAAGTAAAGTTTGCTTAACATTCACAAGAATATATTTTGATCTTTAAACATTGTTTAGAAGATATAGATCTTGCACTTAAAGCAACTTGCACCAACCAACCATAGGAACTCTGCTTACCTATATTCTTTAACATTTAGAGGCCACCCACAAGCTAGGCTATGCGGCCACCAGGATGAAGGAAACACCTACAGGATTCTCTCTCTTGTCCCCAAAAACGATATATTCTCTATGCGTAGCCAAAATCTCATTGAGATCTCTACATGGCTCTCACTCAACTCTCGTACCTTGCCTTCCATAATACCTTCCCCACACAACACCCTACTTGGATCATGAATCCCCTTCACTGATCAACAGTTCTCTTTGGATATCCATCTTGTTGAGTGCTCCTTCTTTGTGCACAGAAGAAGACTAACCTACTAAGGCTGCTAAAGAACCACCTATAGCCTCAATTCATGGATTCTTAAGCATCCACTAGCAAGAGAAAACAATGGGAAAGGCTCCCTAACTCACCCAACATCTCAGATCACCTACAACCATCGATTTTCCCTTCCAAATTTGCATCTATGTCCCTAAGTTCAATTTTTTTGGGTTATGCAAGTCATGAACAACAATACAGAGCTTTTAGTAGCGTAGATCTTCTTGAAAGTGTGCGTGAGTGAGGATTGACTCCATTAGGTATGAGAAAATGGTGAGAAGACAATTAGCATAACTTGTGACAGTAGAAGGAAGGACTCTTGGAAGCTACATACTGACTTCTAACAGCTGAAAAAACTGTCACAAAATGGTAGTCAGTCCCATACTTCAATAACAACATGAGATGACTTTTTCCACCAACCCAACACATGCATTCAATGATTGTAAAATAGCCAAAAAAATGAGATAATTGGCTTATTCAAGGCACGTGACATAATTTTGGGTGATTTCTAGTGTTGACACATGGAAGCAAGGATTTGGTCTCCCATGGCCCATCTTTCCTCTTCCCCTCTGGTGGAATCATAGCCTCTTTGGTGCAATTTACAAATCCATTCTTGGACCATTTTATTATTTATGCACATAATATTTGCATCCATTTCCAATTGGCATGATAAGCCAAACACAACTTCCAAATAAAATATTTACATCATACATGCATATCCATTCACTAGCCGAGCCTTGCCATTGAGCTTCACACTAGGAAGCCATAGTAACATATTTATATCATTTACATATTTTTGTTCAAATTCAATACAAGGAAAAACTAGGGGTATTACAAGGATAGACATCGAGTATCATGCCATGAGGCTAATAATGCACTGGATTTCTGCCTTTATGGGGTGCCATAATTGAGTATACAATATGGTAGCTGAAGAATGAAATATCGATAAGGTTTTTCAAAACATAAAATGGATGTGGAGATTAAATTGCATTTTTGAAATAATTTTTTTTCTTTTTTCAGAAAAGAAATATAAATCATTCGATGAATTGTATATGAATCATTTCACATTCCTAATCAACTGGTTCATTGATTGTGATAAGAGACACTCGTCCATTAAATTAATGGGATCCTACAGTGCTTCCATACTAATAGAATTGAACATTTGTTGTATAATTGAGTTTGATTCTTTAGCATTGACTTATTACCACAATGACCTTTTTCTACAGAATTGTAGCTCATTTTGTAGCATGTTGAAGAGTGAGAATGTCATTATACAACACCTTTATATTCAACATTTCTAATTTTCATTGTAGAATGCAAACTCTAGCCAAGATGAATGAATAAGAGTGCCCTCTAACAAAAATTCCTAATTTTTTTGGATTAAGAACATAGAAATTTTAGGTAGAAATTTTGAGTGCTAACACATACTATCTTTGAGTGGAATCTATAGACTCAATTTACGACTGAAAATAATAGATAAAGTGGGCCTCATTCATTCCTTGAATAATCAAATCCTAAATCAAAATATTCATGTCCATCTGCAAAAGAAACCTAGTTGATCAAGCATCCATGTAACTATGTATGAATCCATCGATAAGGACTTTATAATAACATGCCTTCCAAAGTATGATGCCACATACCTAACCATCCAATATTTACTTTTTTTTATCTTAATCTTTGGTCGCTTCCAACACCTTTGTGCAAGGTGGTTTGTTTTCCCACATACATTCAATGGCTAAATATCAACACATTGTAATTCACGATGTCCAACTTGGTGACAATGTTGGCACTATTTAGGTACACCATCCAAATTATCATCATCAATTTCATTTCCATCATCCTTTTCTTCATGTTACTCATCTTTATCATCAAGTTTAGGTACTTTCATCTAACTTGTTATCAATAATATGCCTTTGTAAATCATCATCAAGAAATCCAATACTCACAAATTTCACAAGTTTGGACTAATTAGGAATGTGAACAAAGTCAAACTTGGTCTTGTCATATCTTAGGAAAAAAAATTTCCTCTTGAATTGCAACTCTTCCTAAAGTATTATAGAATTACCTTCATTTCCAAACTTATCCTTACCTACCTTAGTCTATTTATCCATGGTATTTTCTCTCAGCTTAGTGTTTTCATCCTATTCATTATTTATCTCCATAATGCCTTCATCAAATTCATATGACTAATTCATAGCTAGATGCTGCTCAATATCCTCTTGTTCACTTTCCAAAAATGTTAATCGAAATAATGGATTACATTGAAGAAGTATGGTTTTAGAATCTTGTCAAAAAAATGCAATTCATTATTTATCAAGATATTATGAGTTTTGAGAATATCAATATTTTTATGCATAACTTATAGACAATATTGGTCACATCATTGAGTGAATGTTTGCTTATTTGAATTGTTGTTCCATGTGCAATGTTGATTAAAGTGTGCATAATATTGAACAAATCTTTGATGTTCACTCACATCCTGATTTAAAGAATTCATTTACATATCCAAAACAATGTGTCACAAATAAATACCTTTGATTCCCCTATTCAATGTCGGGCCATATCAAATGACTGTAATTACAAGCCACAAAAAACATTCAAATACTTTACAAAAGAAATTTTGTAGATGACCGTATTATGCAATATGCATCAAATTTGTGACCAAATTTTCCGTGAGGTTCAAATCGTGGCTTTCCTTTGCTTGCCTTCTTAGATTGATAATATTATTTCTTTTATTCTTGTATTTGTGTTTTTATAGAATAGTGTGCATGTGCTTAATTCATTATACGTCAGAGAGTTTCTCTCTAGAAAATAAAAATACCAACATGCACCAATATCCAGAAGGTCAAATTCCACCATGAACCAATAGACGAGGCACACAGACAAAGATTCTACAACCCCCTTATTAACTTTTTGGCGGATTTAGGACACAATATAAAAAATGTATTTTTTGAAGTATCTTCTGATAACATTCAAAGCACTTTAAAGTCCCAAAATCCAAACTTGAAAACATTATTATAATTAAAATTACAAATTACTCTCAATATGATAACTTGCACAAAATAAACCCATTGTGACTTCCAAACCACCTTACAACTCCCTACAATTTTGTAATGTTCACAGATTAAATCTCTATGAATTTTGGTTTAAAAAACATCTAAAATTACAATGCCGTTTATATCATGAGGTAACTCTATAACCCCCTTCCAATCAAGGATCACTAAGAATCTAGAAAATGGAGACCTTTAATATTTTAATTCACTACGACCAATAAAAAAATATTATAATCCCTTGTAACCTCTTAAATTAATGTTATAAATGTTATAAAGTACAAAAAATTATAACTCCATTACAAATAATCATTTTGAATACAAAATTCCATTATATAGACTTATATATCGATTTCGAAAATATTTCATATATTTCTCAAATTTCAATCACAATACTCCCTATAGTTTAACCATAATACTTTTCCAAATTTAAAGAAAAGTATTTCGTATAACTCCGTGATCTTAAAAGTACTTTGTTTTGTAACTCTCAAATTGAGAAACCACTAATTTCATCTAAGCTTCCATTGTTTTACCAAAAAGTTAGAATTATACCACTACACACAAAGGAAGAAGTAGTCGAAGATAGACAAATAACCATCTTTAATGCTCCACAAAACTAACCCAAGATAACAATAAGGTGGTTTAAGAATTAATGACTAGCCAAATTGCTAACCATGGAAAATAGGTGATGATGTCACTTAAAAATCATGGTTCTCAAATATTGTGGAGTTGAAACATATGGGCATAGAATAAGTAAAACGTTTTCCAATGAAATTCCAAAGAATCTTTGTTTGAGGGGATTGTGATGTCACTTGAAATGAGGAAAAAATACTCATTAGGTAGGTCATGCCTATTAAAATCGCCATATTTGAGAATTAATTTATTCCTTGAACTTTGGATAAAATTGGGATTCTTTAGGCTTTACATGATATGGTTGAGGGAAAATCTCTCCAATTGAGATGTGCATCCTTGTGACTTTTTATGATTCTTTGGGTATAATTAGTGATGATCTTCTAATCACATGTATGCAAAATTAGAAACGGACCATATGGGTCATGAAGTGGATATGGGGTTGATCAAGCTTACTCCTAAAACAAACAAAATAGAAACACTATAAGAGGTTAGCCCCCAATTAGATTGCTTGATATATCATATAATGTCCTAGAGCTAAATTCCTGTCCAACAACATTTAACCGTTGAAAGGATTGTTCAGCATGGACGAATGGGTTTGATTACGGGTCAATTCATGCTAAACATGCTTATTAAACATGGAAAAACATTGAAACAGTAAGGGGACCATTGAAAAGGATCTTTTCTTGATGATTTACTTTGATGAAGGTGCAACATGGTTAAAATAATTTCCATCCTTAATATGATCTTTTGGTCAAAGTTTGGAAGTTTTTTTACTCAAGTAGTGGGTAGTCTCGAGTATTTTCTCAAATGCATCAACCAAAGTTTATATTCATGGTCATTTTTCATAGGTGATTCCACTTCAAATATCCATCAAGAAATTATTGAAGCTTTAGCACCTTGATTACATGACAATTCTATTTCCACATATGGATTTAGTTATCTTCTTGAAGCTACTCAAATGTAAGCAAAGATTCAAGGCATTCTTCTTTCAGATGATGTACAATTACATAATTTTCCTTTTGTTTATCAATCTAATCTTAGCCGCAATCCGACTCAAATCTCTATCGAAGGAAAAATGCAATATACATAGACATCTATGCTAAAGCATTCGATAATGGGTGATTAAGGAGAAGACACAGTTTGTTGATTAGGAAACTTTCCAAATTGATTTTTTTTTAAGTAGAAGAATATTGCACAAGGTCAATTTTTTAGATACTTGGATATTGTCTTTGGAATTGATACATCTCTAAAGGACTTGTGGTATTAGGTCTTGAACAAGTTTGGGAGAATATTCCAAGATGGTTTCCCTTATACATACCATTTGTAAGAAGGATAACTATTGTATAATTTATTTGGCAATCATTCATACGGAGAAGTAGACAATGACTAGAAGTCTTCAATGGTTCTCGTGTGACATTTATAGTTTTCCAAGGAAGGTTGGCCCAATTCTCAATTTAATTGATATATGACACTAGGGAGAAATTTTATTTTAGCTATGGAATGGATTGTTAGGGTGACTAGTGTAATGGATCTTAACATATTATTGTACAACATTGCATTCAAAATGATACTCATCTAGCGGATATAAACATAAATTAGGAATTTGTAATATAGTTGGTAGTGGTGTTGCTTTCAAAAAATTTTGATTTGCAAAGATTGATAGTTAATGAGAAAAGAACTACACTTAAAGTTTGGATTTCCCCAAAAGAGAATGGGATCTCAACATAAAATCTATCTTAATTTTGGACCTTTCATTGAGATAGCGAACAAAGTGGTTTAATACTTTCATGAACAAAAGAGAATAGCCTAGAAGGCTCTATTCATATTAGCATAATTGTGCAACAAAGAAGACAAAATTGGTCACTTTGGAAGTTTAAAAATCTTTTTCAAAAGGGATACAAGCCACTTACAAACACACATGGGTAAAGCTTTGTAATATCAAACCTTACTCCATCCAATTCAATATTAATTACTTGTAGATCAAGTTGAAAGGATTGAAAATGTTCAAATGGAAAAATATTATGGGAAAAAAATATAAAGAGCTCAATTATGAGATATGGCCAAAACACCTAGTTTTAAAGAAACTTAACAAAAAGGGAGCCATGACGTTAAAACCATGTGTAGTACATGTTGTAATAACACAAAATCTTTCCCTTCTTGAAGACCAAGGTATTTGGTTGGTTGGTTCTTAATAACAACTCATCAACTTAATATAAGTCCCACCACTCAAGTGTAACAAATGCTTGATATGCAATTTCCTAGCAAGTACAAATAGTAAAACATGAGTTTAATTTGACTTTTCCATTGTCTTTGTAGCCCCTTTCACTAGAAAAGGATCATTCTTGGGGACAATTGAAGAATTTCTGGGAATGCAATAAGATTTATATAAGAATCTACCTTGCGAATGAGAATGGTGCCATAACTAATGGAGATGCCACCTGCTTTCCTCTAGGTTAAGTTACACCATTTAGATATTTTTCAAAGCCTCATTTTCAGCCAAAATTGACATGGTTAGAAAACATGTATTCCCTTGAGTTCAAGGCCAATATAGAGAATGTTGGCTCTACTTGACTATATAAGGAAGGGTACTTTGAATAATAAAACAATCACAAGGGGCAGTAGGGGGGAAGGGGTTCTCATCACCCCGAATGGAAAAATGGAAACAACTTACTCTTAGGGTCTAGGATGTGAAACAAACAATGTAGCGAAAGGGCTGGCCCTCTGGAAAGGCCTCCCTCTAGCGAGAAACCGGGGTATCAATGAGTTGATAGTGCTCATATATTCAAGATTAATAATCCAATCTCTCTCTGACAACTCATTACCGTCTCAGATGAAGATCCAATAACTGATTAGGAAAATTCAAAGTCTATCGAACTCTTTTCGTAAAATTGTTTTCTTCCATGTCCTAGGGAAACTCAATGGTAAAGTGGATCATGCTGCAAATACAACCCCTACCCTCGGCAAAGGACTCCTAGTGAAGAATGATTCTAGCACTTTTTTCCAAATCCCATAGGACTAGGGCTTATGGTCCTTAGGGCTCACGACATGCCCCTCCAACATGGTGCACCGTGCTGAGCTCCTCAACTCGTGGTGTATCTACTAGGTTGAGGTGGGTGCATGGGTTCACGCATGCAAACTGGTCCCAAGTCTTAAAGGGGGAGTATGGCTCTGGGTATCGTCCAAGGTAGTGACTAGTTTATGAATGCACCATGTCCCATCTCCTGTGCGTGAAGTCTGTGGCGTATCATCTGACAAATTTGGGAGCAATGATTGCGAAGGGTGGTAAGGTTATAATTCAGGGCTATCGCAATGCCCGCATACTCCAACTCTGTTTCGTCTACACTAGCATGGATTTCACTGATATTATTGTTATTTAGGTTGTCCTCACAAAAATGGAAATGTCCTCACAGTCCATGGCGTCTTCTGCACCAATCCAGTCCATTGAATCTAATATCAGGAACATAAGGAAGAAGATCAAAAGGATGAATCAATACCTCAACAGGATGGATACTGAGGGAGGGCATCGTCTAGAAATAATTGAGAGGGATATGGTTCAAATGAGAAAGGAATTTTTCCGTTCTATCTCCCTAACCAAACAGGAACTGACATGGATGCTAGAAAACTTGCAAATAAAATCTGAAAAGCTGGAACTGAATGTGGGGAAATTGGAAGTTGTTGCGTTCACGGGTTCTTCTTCTCGCCATGACGAGACAACAAATTGATTCAAGTTCTCATAGGAAGCTTATTTTTTGGTTTATCTATATAAGTTTATTTGTGCACAACATGTATCTAGAAGTTTTTATTTGTCTTTCTATGTTGAACTATATGGGCACTAGAGGTAACAACCCAAACTCTATAAGGGATGTATTTTTTTGAATTTTGAATGCCGCTTCTGAAGGGCATCTATGCACTCCGTGGTATTGTTTCCGTGGTTAAATCTATGCACTCTGTGGTACTGTTTCTGTGGTTAAATATACTGTTTCAAGGGAATCTATGTTCTCCGTGGTACTATTTCAATGGTTACACCACTGTTTTATATAAATATCAATCTAGCCGTTTCTGTCTAAAAAAAATAAAGCAATCACATCTTGGCTCAATAATGTATGATAAAATATAGAAACTAAATATAAAACAATTAAAACAAACACACACACAATAACATATAATTTTTGCAAGAACAAAAATGTTGTTGTAAACTATTTCAAAAATAAACTAAAACAATAAAACACCCTAACACTAAAACTTACAAATAACATATAAACCAATAATATAGTTTATTGCAACTCTTGTTTAAAACCATCATAGGATTACCTATTCATTTTCATTTTCTAAAACAAATCAAGCAATATCATAGTATTTATAAAATTTTAATAATAACTAACCATAACATAACATAACATAACATAACAAAACAAAACAAAACAAAAAACTGTCACATGCATAAAAAAACTTCAAATACAACACTCCATAACAAAACAAAAAGAAAAATTGTCACATGCATAAAAAAAACTTCAAGTATAACACTCCATAACAAAACAAAACAAAAAACTGTCACATGCAAAAACAACTTCAATTACAACACTCCCACATTTATATTTATGTATGCATTTTTGAAATTATAAACCTCAATTCTGGTCTTTCTCACGAAAACCTCAATTCTGGTCTTTCTTAAAAAGTTTATATCCCGCCTTTTCCTTCACTCGACGCGCCAATCCTGTCCGTTGGAACTGACAAAAGCTTCGGCGCGCTTGCTCTATCTGTTCAATAGAGACACGCGCGCGGCATGGGCTTATGAATCTGAAATATTCAGACATTTTCTTCTGTTTGTATGTGACAGAGGAAGAAGTTGGACTGGATAAGATATGGATTTGGAACTACTTCTACAACGCTATGCTCTGCTCGACGCTGGAACCGACTGTGTTCTACTAACTCTGGAATGACCTTTGCTTGGAGTTTAATGCCCTGAATTTAAGAGTGATAGAGGAATAAGGGAGAATGAGCTATGCTGTGGGACCTGCCTTGTTCAAACAACCTTTTCCCCGATGGAGATCAGTGCTCTTTGTTAATAATGGTAGGTATTACTCTAATTGACTTCTTTGTAATCATTTAGAGATCTCCACCATTTTGTATGTAACTGGAAAATACTCGCAGCTCATCCATTTTTTTTGGAAGCCCTTCTCCCTTCACGAACAGCTGAAACAAAGCTTTCTCACCATCTCTAGGGCTGTACAGCTGCGATGAAGCTTTTTCTCGAGTGCTGGGCAAACCCTTTGTTAAAACAAGTTTCAGGCAAATGGTACAGTTGGGATACAGCTTTTTGTGAAGTGTTGTACAAATCGTATTGAAACAATTTCTGTAATTGACTTCTTTGTATTGATTTAGACATCTTCATCATTTTGTATGTCATTGCAAAATTGTTTCCTCAATTCCTTTTTTGAGTAACAATACCAAACTAGCTTGCTCTCTTGTCCATTTTGTGCCAAGTCTATGTCATACAATGATCCTTAAATTACTTGATTCACAGAGACAAACGGTACAGCTAGGATGAAGCTTTCTGTCAAGAGCTGTGCAAACCCTTTATTGAAACAATTGAAAAACATTTTTGAATAGTTTCTGTATCTTTATTGCTAATTGTACTACCTGCTGTAAAATCCTTTTGTTTTAATTTTGTTTGAATGAAAAAATATCAATTTTTTTGTTTGCTTTCATTTTTGTTTGGATGAATGTGCATGTTTGGAAAACAATAATGATCATAATTGGTCATTGCTGCTTTGTCAATATTCAAATCTTTATGACAGATACTAAAATTTCAACCAAATTTGATTTAATTTATCTGTTGATGAAATACTACATTTTGAAAAACATGTACACTTTTCAAAGATAATTCTGACAATTTTAATTTTATGGTTATAGAAATCTTTTGAACATAATTTTGTTTTATGTATAGTGGTAAAGTCAACCAACATTTTTAAGTATTGTATGGTAAAACACATACACTTTTCAAACTTAGAGATAATTCTGACAATTTTATGGTTATAGAAATCTTTTGAACATAGTTTTGTTTTATATATACTGGTAAAGGTCAACCAACATTTTTAAGTATTGTATGGTGTCTAAGTTTTATAGAAAGCATAAAGCATAGTTTCTTTAGATGCACAGCTTTATTAAAAATTAAATCATATAAACATAAAAAGATATGACATGATAATAAAGTAAATAAATGAGTTTATAACTTCTTTACAAAGATATTTGTATTTTAATAAATATTTATTAGATATATTTCATAAAACTATCATTTCATTAAAATAAATAAAAACTCTCTCTATATATTTTTAATATAAATAGTCAATTATTTTATAAAGTAAATAAAATATATATATATTTTAATATGAATAGTCAATTATTTTAAAGTATTTAGAGAGTTGTGTGCATTTTGCTCAGAGGGAGATGGTTATTGCGACACTGTGATCTCTTTTTGATATAAGGGTCTTGAGCCTTTGTTAGAATAATATTAAACTTTCCTGAAAAGTTTTGATGAAGGTCAATTGCTTTTTGCTTTTTGTGATATTCTTAGAGTACATGGAGATTGTTCTTATTGTTATTTGCGATAGTGTAACTGCTATATTTTTGATACAAGGTTGTTAGAGAGATTTTGTTTGAAGAGTGTAAGCATGCTACTTAAAGCATCTGAAAAATGTTGGATCAAATTTTGTTTTTTTTACAAAAAAAGTATTGTATGTTAAATAAAAAAAATTATTGAATTTTTAAATAAATTATGGATATATATTTTTAATTTAGTTTTTTAAATGTCATTTACTATCAAAAAGTTTTTAGTGTTGGAAAACAATTATAGTGTTATAGCAAAAGGAAAGTTGTATGAACCCTTTATTGAAACCACTAGAAAACACTAATAGACTTGTAGCTAGACATTGTTTCTCTATACATGTAGAATATTTTTGTTTCAATTTTATTGTGTATTACC
>LPNX010838857.1:7186-26022 GCA_001517045.1 Pseudotsuga menziesii | reverse complement strand
AGGGGTGGTGGTTAGAGCTAGGGGGTAGGAGGGGGATTAAGGATAGAGAGAGATGGGTATTAGGGGTGGAGAGAAAGAGAGAGAGGGGGCGGTGTTAGGCTTAAGTGGAGTGAGAGAGACAAAAAGAACTAGGTGGGGGGTCTTAGGGGGTTGAGGTAGAGATATAGAAGGGTAAGTTGTGTAAGGGAAAGGGAGAGTGAGAGGGGATTAGTAAATATTATGGGAAGGAGGGGAAAGAGAGAGAGACAGAGAGAAGGGTATGTTGGAGAGAGAGAGAGAGAGGAGGGGCATGAGGAGAGACAAACAGAGGGGGAGGTTAGGCGTAGGGAGACAGAGAGGGGGGGTTCAAGACCCAATCCTCCAAGAAGGATTTCCAAGGTCTAGCATACCACGATTTGTATGCTCTAAGAGGTATTCACTTCATTATATTGCAAGACGGGTTCAATAGACTTAGAAAAGGGTTTCAATAGCTTCTCCATGGTTTCTTTACCAAGTACAAGTAGAAGTGGACTTTATTAATAAGAGTGTGGTCTTCATGACTCAACCATATCCAAGGGTTCCATGACCCTAAGTTGTTGTAAGTATTTTCCCTAGTCATTCACTTAGTTTTCCATATCATCAACAATGTCCATCAAGCAACAAGCAGAGGCTTCAAGGATTTTGAATTGCATCAAGGTATTCATCAAGTGGAACCTATCTAGTTTGTGGGCTTCATGACCCCATCATTTGGCTTAAAAAATGTACAATACCAAAAAATTTATTTTTATGAAGTATCTTTTGATAACGTTCAAAGCACTTTAAAATCCCAAAATCCAAACTGGGAAACAGCCTTATAACTCAAATTACAAATTACTCTCAATATAATAACTTGCACAGAATAAACCCCTTGTGACTTCCAAACTACCTTATAACTCCCTACAATTTTGTAATGCTCATAGATGGGGTCAAGGATCTCATGACAGTGAAATTTAATTTATGAACAAAACATATTTCTAAATTTCAGATTTTGCTATTAAGTACTATTGACTGTTTTGCTGATTTAGAATTGTGTTAATCTAGGTGTGGTTGTCCAGGTTTTGGAAGCAAGCGAAAATTGATAGGGGATACATGCTTCCACTTATAAGAGCCAAACAATATGTGGATGAGCTCACAGTTGCGAAATCTAATTTCTGCAGGAAAACATAATTACAAATTCATATTTTGATTCGATTACCAATGTTACTGATTGTTTGATGTTTAGGAATCATCACAGGTGAGATTATGAAAACATGCCCTTGGGGAAAATGTTGTCTATTGAACTGAAAATTTAAACAGAGTGACAAGTGTGGCTTGGAAATGGTTGATACATGCCTGATGAACCTAGTCGACATACTAGCCCGACATTGGATTAATTGGATGTTGTGGTGCAGCTAGCATGTTGGCTTGAGATCTGTTTCATATGTTTTCACAGGTGATATGAGGCTCGCAAAAACTGGATACCTTACGATGCACACCTTCAAAATCATGCAAAGGGGTGGTACACTCAAGACTTTGAGTACCATCCTTGTGTGGGGTGGGGCAAGTCTTGTCTGTTCCATCGTTGTCTAAAATCAAATTCAGATACTTGTGGAGCTAGAGAAGATGCTTATGCAAATAAGCATTCGATCTGTTTAGCATCTTCTTGTTGATTTTATGTGATTATACATGCACGATGTTGCAGATTAAAATTGTTAATTTTAAATGAGATGCACAAACCTCCTTATGCAGGACACCCTGGTTACCAAAAGATGATAACAACTCTCAGGAAGCAATTATTTTGGCCCATAATTAAGGTAGATTTAGTTGATTATCTATTTAAATTCTTGGGGTGTCAAGAGGTGAAGGTCGAACATTGACACCAAACAAGTTTGTTACAAAATTTTCCCATTCCTGTATGGAACTGGGAGGTAATATCCTTGGATCTCATCACAGGTTTTCCATTAACATAAAATCAACATGATTCAATTATGGTTGTAGTAGAATAAGTTAAGCAAGTCTGCTCTTTTTCTCCTATGAAGTCAACTTATAAAGTTGTCAATATGGAATAGATATCCCCTGAAAGAAGTATTTTGACTTTGTGGAGTACTGAAAATGGTAATTTCTGACCAGGATGTTAAGTTACATCCAATTCTTTGAAATCTTTGTTACAGGGTTAGAAACCAAGATGAGCTTCGGCACTAGTTATCACCCTCAAACAGATGGACCAATAGAAGGAACAAGTCAAGTCACCAAAGTCATGCTAAAATGTGGAACATGTATACAATTCTTGATAGGAAAGAAACAGTAATTCGGAACCGGGTCATCACTCGAAAGATGGTGCAATGGAAGCACTCAACTTGGAGGAGGCAACTTGGGAATTAGAAGAAGCTTTGCGAAAGAAGTACCCTGGTTTATTTTCGAAAGCTATGAAAGAAGACTAAGAACACCGTGGATAGTGTTGCAATAAGAAGGTGAGGATGTAATATCCCCCAGCCAATAAACATTTTCATGTAATATTTTAATTTACTATTTTTTTGAAAGATTGGTTGGTTCTGGAAACCGCCAACAGGTCCTTGAAGGACAGATGTAATCAAAACGTTTTTTCTGAATGAAACAATGAATGATGGGGACAACCATGTTAAATGAGGGAAATATGTGTGTGAGAGTGTGGGAAGGTAGAAGGGTTAACCTCAAGAAGTACAGTAGGTGTCGGAACGCCATGAT
Source organism: Pseudotsuga menziesii (assembly GCA_001517045.1). NCBI lineage: Eukaryota > Viridiplantae > Streptophyta > Pinopsida > Pinales > Pinaceae > Pseudotsuga > Pseudotsuga menziesii. The sequence goes on along the minus strand of LPNX010838857.1, from coordinate 23,301 downwards.
GGTGTACGGCACGCCTTGGAAAAAGAGGAAACACAGAGGTTGATGGAGATTCCTTTGGAAATGGGTTGTAGCTACAAAACACCTAGAATCAAAACTGTAAAGAGGGGAATACGCAAGGAGGAAAGGGAATTGCGGAGCATGGAGGAAAGTAGAAACCCTTGCAGGTGAATACTCTGTGCTAGGAAGTGGTTTCGCATTGAGAAACTAGATCTGAGGTTGGTCACCTTTGCTCTCGGCACATTTAGTTAGTTCAGGGGTGATTGAGGACAGAAAACATATGTGCCTAATCTATGTTTGGGTGGAACATGGATGTTCCCTCTTCAATCGGCTCTCTTTCCAAACAGGTTCCATTATTGTGTTCATGTTTCTACAAATCTATTGAGATCAGGATATATCTGCATGTGTATGAATGTCTATTTCAATGTCCATAAAATGATAATACGAGTTCTTAGGATGGATGGATGTGTTTCTTAGGATGTGGTGTGATTCCCCTGTGCTGGTTTAAGGGACTGTAACTTGCATTGATTTCATGGCTTGATAATGGTGTAACACTCATGCTGTATATTTGTATGGCTATGAATGGATGGGTTATGAAGTTTACTAATGGGGGAAAACCCCTTGCTCTGTTTTAAGTTAACCATGACTGCATTTGATATAGGGTTTACCAAGGCTGATTTCCTTGTTGTTTTTTAAGTTAACCATGATTGCATTTGACATAGGGATTACCAAGGGTGAATGCACTGCTATGTTTTCAGTTAACAGTGACTGCATTTGATACGGGGTTTACCAAGGGTGAATGCCCTTCTCAATTTTAGTTAACTATGATTGCATTTGATATATGGGTTTCCAAGGGTGAATTCCCTGCTCTGTTTTAGTTAATGGTAACTACATTTGTTATATGGTCTACCAGTGGTATAATACCCGTGCTCTGTCCTAAAGGATTGGGACTGGTCTTTAGTCATATGGCCTTAGTAATAGTGTAATACTATTTCTATAATGAGTTCTTGGATGCTTTATTGCTCTACTATTAATGACCAATGTAAGGGACCCTTGTGGGAAGTCTAAGAGCTATTTGGGTTTAAACCCTTCCCCGTACAGTGAAGCTCTAGTGTGATATTGTTAGTCCTTAGATGAATGGTAAAGTTGTGAAGGAAAGTGTGGCAGTGTAGTTTCCTAGGAAACTGGCTACTAAACCCCACTATGACCTCCTAATATTGAAATTTTTTTAAGTAAAGAAATCGGCCTGAGGCTATGAAGCCATTGAAGGTTGATATCCCTTGGTTTTACCCAAGAAAACAAAGAGAAACCCAAGTATGAACCTTGGGCCAAAATGCCTGCGGAAACATAAAACTGGTGAAGAACTTAAGCACTTCCACAAGCCGCAATCCACATTGCGGTAATGTCACCTCACGACCCCAAATCAAAAAATGCAAACCTAGTACTAGGCACCATACATTGGTATATATATATATATATATATATATATATATATATATATATATAGTCAAATCAAGAGAATTTGGTTTTACTTATAGAAGGAAAGGAATTTTGTTTTAATAGTGAATTATGTTATTAAAAAAGAAAAAGGAATATGGTTTATATGGTGTAGGAATTTTATAAGACCTTTTTCTTCTTAAGCCCTGGTTTTGGAAATGTCAAAATTAGAAAAGAAATGATTGTAGCATAAAGGCAAATGCTTATTAAGTATGCATAAGATATTTATAAAAAAAAGGAAACAATATGACATTGGAGGCTTTTTTCCTTTTAATAAAATCTTTTAGTTAGTATTAATGGAGTCTCTGCATGATAATTAGCATGGGGGCATGAGCCTGCTTGGGAAAAGGTGGGCATCACTACATGGATGTCGGCATGCATAGTGAAAATAGAAATAGAAACATATTTAAAAACAAGGAAATGGGCCGATTTTTATGGGGGCCTTGACAGCTGTAGGAAAAATCCTCACCTTTTGTCACAGTGATTTTTCCTATATAAATGGGGTGAGATGACAAGGGAGGCATGCATTCCAGTTTTGGATTCTGATCCATAAACTTGAAGGGAAATCCATTGCAAATCATGGTGGAGCTTGCGTTGAGTATGAGATTTGTTTCATATAAAACCTCGTGTGTGAATAGTTCTGGTTTTTGCTCCTTTGCTGGATGATCCATTTCCTGCGTTTTTTGTCTTATCTCTTTAAATGGAAGCATTTTATTTTAAAAGGATTGCTATCTCAATCAAAATTGTTTGGGATTTTAAAAAGATGATGGCGATCTCGAAGGTCTGCGTTGTTATTTTAGTGGCGATTTCATTCAAAGGCTTATGTTTTATAATGGTAGATTTGATTAGATTATTTGCATAAACCATTTCTCATGCAATGTATTTTGAGATCTTGAATCTAATTCTCTTGACTCCTGACGGATATTAGATATACACTCTAATACGGCCGTGTAGTTTATTTTAGTTCTGGTTATCAGTTTAAAACTATGAATTATACCTATGATTTTGATAAATGCTCAGCTGGAACTCAGTGCTTGCGATTTGATAAGTTTTGTAATCATCTAAATGATACCTGCAATTCTTTTTGTACCTGAAACTGAATATATATCCTGTAATTTCTAAAATGTCAGGGATTTAAATGTTTACCTGTGACTTTGAGTAAAGGTACACCTATCTTACTGTTTATGCCCACAGTTTTCAATAGATTTTTGACCTACGATCTATAGTGATCTGAAAATCAATCTGCTAGATTTAATCCTTGAATTCTTCTGAGTTAGGATCTCTCGGCATTTTGAGTTAATATCACTCTGTGTTTTGGGATGAGATCTCTCTGTAGTTGGAGTAATGATCTCGACAAAATGTTGGCTTGTGTTTGATCAATACCTCTAATATGTCTATAATTCCTGGATTGGATTGAGATAAGGAAACTTGTATGCTATGGCCTGCTCTTGAGTTTAGGTCTCTCCATGTTAAAAAATAATAATAATAAGGAAAAATATGATTATGGACTGCGTTCTATATTCTGAGCAGATATGAAGATCACAACTGAACCTTGAATGTGTTTTAGATCTTATGAGCAAATTCGATAGTCGCAACTAAAAATTGTCTGTGTTTTGATTCTTATTGAGCACTTTTGAAAGTATGATTCATGGGCCCTGTGAACGATTCACTGTGTGCATTTTTATTTTCAATTTGTTTTATCCATGATATGAATAGCGTTATAAAACTTTAGGGCCTACGTTATGGAATGTTGGATCTGAATGTATCGCTCTATTCTTGGGCATCATTGCTGCCCTGTATTTTATTAATACTTAATGAATACATGGTATTATGATAATTGTCTGATTTTTGTGATCTATCCAAACGTTCGACTGCCTGCGCATAGACAGGAAATACCCCGAATAGGTATTTCTTTGTGTGTGTTGATGCATTGACGTTGGATCTAGCATTTTGTAGGTTTTTATTGGAAGGATATTGCCGGTGTAAAATCGATGAGTGATAGCTGATCGAACTCTGTCTTTATTCTATGCCACAATTTCGTGAATAGAACGATTTGTGGATTGAGTGATTGTTTGATTTTATGCTTGGAAACTATGTGTTTTCTTTTCCATGAATTGCAGAAAAGGAAGCAACTGGGTTATGTCTTGGCTTGAATATTGTTTTCACTAACACTCTATGTTTTTGTGTAAAGAATTCAGCGAGGAAATCGATCTGGAGTTTGATATTGTTCTCTGCCTTCTAAATGCCTTTATATTTTTTAATTATGTATTAATTTATGGTCGAAAGATGGATTTTTAAGATGGTAGAACTAGATATTGAAAGTATTTCTGATCTAGAAAGAATAGTGGACAAGCAGTAGGCTGTTATAGAGTTTAAGTTGTTTTGGCCGGGAGCTCATAGAATCGGTATCAGTTGTAAACTAACTAATGGTGTAGAGTCAAGGCTAAATCGATTTATATTAGATAAGCCGCATCATTGTACCCCTTTATGGAAGAATTAATAAAATGACTAACAAACCTTGGTGGATGTAGCCTCATGGACGAGGTGAACCATGTGAATATGGTTGTCTCAGTTTTTGTATTATTTTTATGTTGTGCATGCTCCTTATCTTTACGTAATGATGTTAGTATAAATGATTACTCATGAAAATGGTTACTAAACGTATTTGCAGACAGTCAAATTCAGAAGCACACTACATGGATGGTTTAAATATTTAATAAAAAGTTTTGTTTTCTTTCTTACCCATCTTATCTAATTCTGCAACAAGGTATTTCAGGGACGTCACATATGGTATCAGATCTAGCTACAACACTGGACCCTTCAGAATGGGCTAACATGATAGTTTTGTAGGATTACATGGGGTGGTAAAATCACACTCACACACCTTTGGATCGATGTGGAGATCTAAGTTGGTATCCGACCTAACCCCCTGCATCCGATTCCAATTGTCTGCAATAAAGGTATGATTTCATTCTGGATATTATCTTCTCCCTATTGCTTGGTATTCACTGAAAAAAAAATGGATGTTCCAGATCCAGTATGATGTGATCCTTAATGGATTCAGTGGGAATTGTTATATACCAAGTTGATATGGTTATCTGTTCTACATTTTATTTGTTGTCGTCATTCAGTAATAATGAAATGTAAAATCCAAACCCATTCTTGGGAGACCCTCAACACATTGATTTTAAACACTATGGATCGACAGATTCATTCTTTTGTTAACCTCATAATGTAGATTGTATTTGCTGAGTAATTCATCATATTTATGTAGAGATCAAAATTGTGAAATGACCTAACCCTTGCGTGTTGTTTCCATTTATCTGCAATATAAGATATGATCTAACCCTGAGTGGTAGTTTGAAATAGGATTATTGTTTGATATGAACTAGTTCGGTACTATATGCTACCTTCTGCGTAAGGGTTTGATTCAGAGTTTGCTATGTTTTCTCCAATTTCTGTGAATGGAAAACTTTCTAGCATTTTGACGCAGGTCCTTTGCTTGATAATGAAATATGGTTGCATTTGGTTTTGGATAAAAATGTCTACCTTAGATGTATCTTAAGAAGATCCACTAATTAAGAATGTACAACATTGTCTGCTTTTTTTTTTGAATAAGATCCAATTCATTAAAATGTACGCGTGACCCTGCGATAATGGGCTACCAAACTATGACCCGCGGTTGATTTTCGGACAACTATGTGTATTTTTGTAAATAGATTGTGACTGTACAATACTTGGAAACAAACCTTCCAGCATGTGGATGTTTTGTTTCTCGTGTATATGATCCACATCTAATACCTGATCGTGTGCAAGTCTGATGTGTAGCTTCTATTTGAATCATTCGACCCATTAATACTCATTCCATTCTGTGTTATTAGTCACTGGATATATTAATACGCTTGCATGTAATACTTATGGGGACTACTCTACTGGAACCCTTTATTTTTAAATAGCACATATAGAAGAAAAAAATGAGCGAGTTTCATTTTGGGAAATCGACCCTTTAATACTCATTTTTTTCTGTGTTATTAGTCAGTGGATATAATAATAGGCTTGAATGGAATACTTTTGGGGACTAGTCTATAATAGAAAACTAAGGAAAGGGGACTTAGTAAAAGAACATGGCAGGAATTCGTATTGATTTAATGAATTTCAAAAGAGAGGAATTCCTATTAATTTAATATATTTTAAAAAGAGAGAATTCCTATTAGTTTAATATATTTTAAAAAGAGAGAATTCCTATTAGTTTAATGTATTTAAAAAGAGGGGATTCCTATTAATTTAATGTATTTATTAAAGGACCCAAAACTCTCTTTTATACTCATGTGTTTCGTTTTCATTTGAGCGTAGAACCTAATAGCTAAAACATAGATTGTTGCATATAGTTAATGGAGTCTTTATGGCTTTATAGAGTTTATATCTTTATGAGTTTAATTTGATTCCTAGAATAAGATATGCATTGAGTTTATTTTATATGCTATTAAAATCATGAACTTCATCATTCATACTTATATTTATAAGTATGTTATTGAGTTTTGAGAAAGGAGAGCTCAAATACTTTTAAGTATATCTAATGGTGTAGTTTTAGTAATGCAACTATTCTTAGAAAACGAAAAAAAAATCAACTAAAGTGACCAAGTATAAAGTGACCGATATTGTATACTTGGGAAGGTATTTTGGAAGTAGAGCCTCATATTTAATAGCCAAGTTTTTAATTTAAACATGTATTTGCTCGATATTTGATAGGTAAGTGTTGAAAGCAAAGGTGTCATTTATGAGAGAGAACTTGCCGAAAAAGGAAAGTAAATTGTTGCGTAAATGTAAATATCTTGTGGAATTAAGTGAATAAAAATGATTTAGTATATAATTTCGATTCTGATTTCAGCTATTAGACGTCCTTTGCTCGACAAATATGCTTATTACGACCACCTTAATTATTAATTTTGATGTCATTCTATTGTGCTCATTTTACACCTCTCATGGAATATTGGATTTCTATCTTTATTTGTGAATGATTTAAGTGAGTGGAATATAAGTTAGTAGGAACTTGTACTTTTTATTGAAGTTTGATGAAGGGCTTGATGGTGTTGATATTATGGTATTAGTAAGCAAGCTAATGGTAGTAATTAATGTTTGATGGAAGGGGTTATATGTTTGGTTTAAAGTTGTAACAGTATTAGTATACAAATATCTATTTATTCAAGAATCAATACTGTATAGTTAAACATTGCAAGGAGTATTATTTGAATAATGTAGCCTCTTTTGTGCAAAATGATTTTGTTGATTTGAGTGGTTTAGGGCTTTAGTATTGCCCCCTCAATTGCTTGAAGTTGTAGGTGGTTTGAACAGCTGAGTGCACCAACCGTTATGGCATGGCTTGAAAGTTGCTTTAAATTGAAGCGAGTAATAGAGGTTTTGTGGTTAGAAAATTATTGAGCAAATTTCGTTGAGTTTTGTACTCCTTAATGTGCAGTAAAATTCTTTTTCCTGTCTTGAAATTGAACTGATTCATATGTGGTGGGACTTTCTTGTTTATTATTCGTTCGATGAATATGTTTATTCAACTTGGTGTTGAACATTCAATGTTAATTTGGATGAACTTGGGACTGCTGTTGGGGTATTTTTGCGCAGATGGCATTGTAGGAAATGTCTAATAGTATTTCCAGACACTAGCTTCGTGGAGACAATGCTATTGTTGAGTTTTCTTACAACTGGTGATATCCACTTTATCTCAGGTTTTTGTTTTTGGTTGGTTTTGAATATTTATCAATAGTTCATTGAGTATGCCCATCTCTGTGTTTGAATTATTTTAATTATGTATATTTTAGAAGGGGAAGTTCAACTAAGATAGTTGTTTTAATTGGTATTTTAGATTGGGATTTTCTGACATTTATTGTGGTGAGGCTTATTGCAGGAAATTTACTTTGTCTAGAATTGCTAATAGGTTTTGGATGTTTGTCTTTGTGGGACTCTTTCTTGATTTAGATTTCTGAACTTTGGTCATTGCAGCCAATTTACTTCTTACTAAATTTACATTCATTATTAGTTTTGGGGATATTGCTAACACTCTACGACTGACCTGCTTGACATAAAACAAATGGTAGAGCTATGATAGCACCTTGTTTTCAGTAACCTGGCTCTTCCCTTGGGTTGGTTTATTAATGTTTTCACCATTAGTTAAAGTAGAGTTAAAAGTAAGAAGTTGGTTTGCACAGAGGTAGCTCTAATCGAGAGGGCATTTATTTAGTCTTTTATAGACTTATTGAGGCCCACAAGAATTCTATAATTTGTTTGGAGACTTATAATATCTACTAGATAAAAGTTTAGATTTAGTATATATAAATTGCAACAGCGAGTGAATTTTTTATTCTGTTGTAATAAATTGAAGTTAATAAGTGGTTGCATTATCAAAATTCTCAGGTTTTATGTGTTTTCTTGCGAATGGTGTTGGTATAAGAAATTGAAAAGGTTTTGTGGCTTCTTGTAAATGCCTTCTTTTCCATTCTGGTGTTAAAAGGCTCTTATCCGATGAATGAGACATGAAGCATGGGAAAATTGTGGCCCTTAGGAGTGCTAAAGCTCTAGGACAGTAATGAGTTAAGAAGATATGAGAAATATCTCATGCGCATGAAGTTGTCACCACGAGGAAGTGGTGATGGAGGTAGTGGTTGAAAGCTACCTTTTTTTTCCCCAGGCTAGCGAGGGACCACTATGCATTCTGGGGATGCCTAGATGAAAGACATTTTTGGTTAAGACTCGTTCTGCACACATTGAGAGGACTGTCACAAGAGTGGGGAACTCTGTGAAGAGAATAACCTCTAGGAGTTGTGTGGTGTGTGAGAATGGAAGTGCCTCAGCTTGGTGAAGCACCCTGAATAGCACAAGAAGGAGACACGCCTAAGGAATGGTATCATCCTTTTGTTGGGTGGCTTGGATTGGTACTTGCAGTACTGTTAGCACTTGGAGTGCTAGGATGGAGGACATCCAGAGAAAAGAATAATGCTAGGAAGAGGTATGTGCATTACAGGTAAACTTGTACCCATGAGGTAATATGTCTATTTATTTGGCAAATAGAACTAACATGTATATTGGAACCACTGTGGATTGTGGAAATTGTATAATGTTGGACTTCTGAGTTTTACATTGTTTCAAATTCGATGCTAGTATACATGCATACGTATGATTTTAAATGCAGGATGAGGAATCGATACCCTTAATCATAGGGATTAGGAAATATAAAAGAAAGTAATGAGAACCGAAGAAATAAATAAATAAATAAACAAGTAACACCGAGGACGGTGTTAACTCTAAGGGGGAAAGGATGTAATGTCCACTCACGACCCCAAATCCGAAAATGCAAACCTAGTACAAGGCACCATATGTTGGTGTATATATATATATAGTCGAATCAAGAGAATTTGGTTTTACTTATAGAAGGAAAGGAATTTTGTTTTAATAGTGAATGATCTTATTAAAAAGCAAAAAGGAAAAGGTTTATATGGTGTAGGACTTTTATAAGACCTTTTTCTTCTTAAGCCCTGGTTTTGAGAATGTCAAAATTAGAAAAGAAATGATTGTAGCATAAAGACAAATGCTTATTAAGTATGCATAAGATATTTTTTAAACAAAAAATGGAAACAGTATGACATTGGAGGCTTTTTTCCTTTTAATAAAATCTTTTAGTTAGTATTAATGGAGTCTCTGCGTGATAATTGGCATGGGGGCGTGAGCCTGCTTGGGAAAATTTGGGCATCACTGCATGGATGTTGGCATGCATAGTGAAAATAGAAATAGAAACATATTTAAAAACAAGGAAATGGGCCAAGTTTTATGGGGGCCTTGACAGGAAACCTGTCGGAAAAATCCTCGCCTTTTGTCCCAGTGATTTTTCCTATATAAAGGGGGAGAGATGACAAGGGAGGCATGCATTCTAGTTTTGGATTCTACTCCATAAAACTGAAGGGAAATCCATTGCAAATCATGCTGGTGCTTGCGCTGACTATGAGATTTGTTTCATATAAAACCCAATGTGTGACTAGTTCTGGTTTTGCTCCTTTACTGGATGATCCATTGCCTGCGTTTTTTGTCTTATCTCTTTAAATGGAAGCATTTTATTTTAAAAGGATTGCTATCTCACTCAAAATTGTCTGGGCTTATAAAAAAATTATGGCAATCTCGAAGGTCTACGTTGTTAGTTTAGTGGTGATTTCATTCAAAGGCTTGTGTTTTATAATGATAGATTTGATGAGATTATGTGCATAAACCATTTCGCATGCGATGTATTTTCAGTTCTTGAATATAATTCTCTTGACACCTGAAAGAGATTAGATCTACACTCTGATATGGCCGTGCAGTTTATTTTAGTTCTGGTTATCAGTTTAAAACTATGAATTATACCAACGATTTTGATAAATGCTGGGCTGGAACTCACTTCTTGCGATTTGATAAGTTTTGTAATAATCTAAATGATACCTGCGATTCGTTTTGTGCCTAAAACTGAATATATATCCTATGATTCTTTTTGTGCCTGAAACTGAATATATATCATGCGATCTCTAAAATGTCAAGGATTTAAATGTTTACCTATGACTTTGAGTAAAGGTAGACCTATCTTACAATTTATGCCCACAGTTTTCAATAGATTTTTGATCTGCAAACTATAGCGATCTGAAAATCGATCTGCTAGATTTAATGCTTGAATGCTTCTGAGTTAGGATCTCTAGGAATTTTGAGTTAATATCACTCTCTGTTTTGGGATGAGATCTCTCTACAGTTGGAGTAATGATCTCAACAAAATGTTGGCTTGCGTTTGATTAAGACCTCTAATATGTCTATAATTCCTGGATTGGATTGAGATAAGGAATACCTATATGCTATGGCCTGGTCTTGAGTTTAGATCTCTCCATGTTAAAAAAAAATAATAATAAGGAAAAAGATGATTATGGACTGTGTTCTATATTCTGAGCAGATATGAAGATCACAACTGAACCTTGATTGTGTTTTAGATCTTATGAGCAGATTCGACAGTCGCAACTAAAACTTGTCTACGTTTCGATTCTTAGTGAGCACTTTTGAAAGTATGATTCATGGGCCCTGTGAACGATTCACTGTGTGCATTTTTATTTTCAATTTGTTTTATCCGTGATATGAATAGCGTTATAAAACTTTAGGGCTTGCGTTATGGAATGTTGGATCTGAATGTCTCGCTCTATTCTCGGGCATCATTGCTGCCCTGTATTTTATTAATACTTAATGAATACATGGTATTATGATAATGGTATGGTTTTTGTGATCTACCCAAACGTTTGACTACCTGTGCATAGACGTGAACTACCCTGACTAGGTATTTCTTTGTGTGCATCGATGCATTGGCATTGGACCTAGCATTTTGCAGGTTTTTATTGGAAGGATATTGTTGTTGTAAAATCGATGAGTGATAGTTGATCGAACTCTGTCTTTATTCTATGCCACAATTTCATGAATAGAACGATCTGTGGATTGAGTGATTGTTTGATTTTATTCTTGGCAACTCTATGTTTTTTTGCCAAGAATTGCAGAAAAGGAAGCAACTGGGTTATGTCTTGGCTTGAATATTGTTTTCACTAACACTCTGTGTTTTTGTGTAAATACTTCAGTGAGGAAATCGATCTGGAGTTTGATATTGTTCTATGTCTTCTAAATTCCTTTATATTTTTTAATTATGTATTAATGTATGCTCGAAAGATGGATTTTGAAGATGGTAGAACTAAAGATTGAAAGTCTTTCTGATCTAGAAAGAATAGTGGACAAGCAACAGGATGTTATAGAGTTTAAGTTGTTTTTCTATACCAAATGCTAACTCTGGGTGTTTTGGCCGGGAGCTCATAGAACCGGTATCGGTTGTAAACTAACTGATGGTGCAGAGTCAAGGCTGAATCAATTTATATCAGATAAGCCGCATCATTGTACCCCTTTATGGAAGAATTAATAAAATGACTAACAAATCTTGGTGGATGTATCCTCGTGAACGAGGTGAACCACGTGAATATGGTTGTCTCTCCTTTTGTATTCTTTTTATGTTGTGCATGCTCCTTATCTTTACGTAATGATATTAGTATAAATGATTACTGGTGAAAAGGGTTACTAAATGTATTTGTAGACATACACATTTAGAAGCACACTGCATGGATGGTTTAAAGCTTTAATAAAAAGAAAAAGAAAAGTCTTACCCATCTTATCTAATTCTGCAACAAGGTATTTCGGGGACGTCACATTTGCGAAAGGAAAGATTGAAAATATTTTAGGGATTTTTGCATTGCAGAACTAGAAAATGGAAAGTCAGTGTTGTAAAGAGTTTAGAGGTTTCTGCAATACACAATCCGCATTGTGGAAGCAGAAGTTGGAAGGTTATTCTGTAAGAAAACTTAAGGTTTTCGCAATCTGCGATTCGCATTGCGGAAGTAGAAAGTAGAGGGTAATTTCTAAAGAACCTAAGGGTTTCCACAATCTGCAATATAATATGGCCATCTAATAAAGTTGTGCATCTAAAGAAACTATGCTTCCTATAAAAACTTGATACCATACCATATATCTAAGGAAACTATGCTTTCTATAAAACTTAGACACCATACAATACTTAAAAATGTTGGTTGACCTTTACCAGTATATATAAAACAAAATTATGTTCAAAATATTTCTATAACCATAAAATTGTCAGAATTATCTCTAAGTTTGAATTATGTTCATGGCTCCCTTTTTATTAATTTGCTCTAAAACTAGGTGTTTTGGCCATATCTCATAATTGAGCTCTTAATATTTTTTTCCCATAATATTTTTCCATTTCAACATTTTCAATCCTTTCAACTTGATCTACAAGTAATTAATCTTGAATTGGATGGAGTAAGGTTTGATATTACAAAGCTTTACCCATGTGTGTTTGTAAGTGGCTTGTATCCTTTTTGAAAAAGATTTTCAAACTTCCAAAGTGACCAATTTTGGCTTCTTTGTTGCACATTTCTACTAATATGCATAGAGACTTCTAGGCTATTCTCTTTTGTTTATGAAAGGATTAAACCACTTTGTTCTCTATCTGAATGAAAGGTCCAAAATTAAGATAGATTGTATCTTGAGATACCATTCTCTTTTGGGGAAATCCAAACTTTAAGTGTAGTTCTTTTCTCATTAACTATCAATCTTTGCAAATCAAAATTTTTTGAAAGCAACACCACTACCAACTATATTACAAATTCCTAATTTATGTTTATATCTGCTAGATGCGGATCATTTTGAATGCAATGTTGTACAATAATATGTTAAGATCCATTGCACTAATCACCCTAACAATCCATTCCATTGCTAAAAAAAAAAATTCTCCCTAGTGTCATATATCAATTAAATTGAGAATTGGGCCAACCTTCCTTGGAAAACTATAAATGTCGCATGAGAACCATTGAAGACTTCTAGTCATTGTCTACTTCTCCATATGAATGATTGTCAAATAAATTATACAATATTTATCCTTCTTGCAAGTGGTATGCATAAGGGAAACCATCTTGGAATCTTCTCCCAAACTTGTTCAAAACCTAATACCACAAGTCCTTTAGAGATGTATCAATTCCAAAGACAATATCCAAGTATCTAAAAAATTGAACTTGTGCAATATTCTTCTATTTAAAAAAAAATCAATTCGGAAAGTTTCCTAATCAACAAACTGTGTCTTCTCCTTAATCACCCATTATCGAATTCTTTAGCATAGATGTCTATGTATATTGCATTTTTCCTTCGATAGAGATTTGAGTGGGATTGGGGCTAAGATTAGATTGATAAACAAAAGGAAAATTATGTAATTGTACATCATTTGAAAGAAGAATGCCTTGAACCTTTGCTTACATTTGAGTAGCTTCAAGAAGATAACCAAATGCATATGTGGAAATAGAATTGTCATGTAATCAAGGTGCTAAATGTTCAATCATTTCTTGATGGATATTTGGAGTGGAATCATTTATGAAAAATGACCATGGATATAAAATCTGGTTGATGAATTTGAGAAAATACTCGAGACTACCCGGGCTGATGCACAATCATGGAATCCTTTAAGGACACTTTAGATGCCACATAATAATAGAATAAACGAAAAACTCTGATTTTAGGTGACAATTAAGGGTACTTCCCTAGCTTATTTGAAGATGAAGTAAAAAGAGAAAAGATAGGTAATTGAATTAGATTTCATAATATATAGGGATTATGCAGAGAAAATGTGTGCAAATGATTATAAAATTAGTTTCCGTGAAAGTGGGTTTTCAAATTTTCAGCACATCTTAACATATATGTTTGTACGGGTGCAACAATATATGAGGTAAATGATGTCCATTTGGGATAAAATCTTGCAGACATATAAAGGACATATGGGCCTAGTGCAACACTATTTATTCGGAATTTGTCATGAATTATTTTTTTTATTATTAATTATTGAAGTCAGAAAAGCTTGAAATTAAAATCTTATGTGCGGGTGCAACACTTTAGTGAAAAAAATTAATGAAATCCTTGATTTCTTAATATAACATCACAGAGCTTGATCTCGTCTAGTGCACCATATAGTTTTTATGGGAAACGGTTATGGAAATCAAAAGTTATATAAGAAACAATCGATGTATGTATTCTCAAAAACTAACGTGTGTCATTTAGAAAAATAATTATAAATAAATAAAACATAGTTTTGAAGGAAAATATTATATATTCAGAATCATCATTTCATACTCTACAATATCGTACATTTTCATAAAAAAATATTGTGTATGTCATATCAAAACACGGGATCTAATCTGAGCATATTGATAGAGTTCTAAAAGACTTGAGCAATAGCCCTAGTTGATTTTTCCTAGCCAATAGGTTCGGTATTCTTAAGCTAATTCCAAACCTAATGCCAAACCTTAATCCCGACAAATATTTAAATTTTCAAATAACACATATGCGATATAGCTTATCCATATCGCATATGTGATATATCACATGTGCGTTATATCGCATATGTGTTAATAGAACATATGGGAAATGTATTGACCATGGGGAGACATATCAAATATTAGTGAGATATATTGAGCAGATTACCATCACATTACATGTTAAATCATCTAATCATCCTTAGTGAACCCATAAAGTAAAATATGCATATAAAAGTCGGAATCCATTTAGTTCAACCACTACTTTTGTGTGTTGGTAAGTAATTGAATAACCTATGTTTTCTATCTAAATATTGCATCTATATTGATTTAACGACTTTCTTAATATTACGAATTCATGGAGGTGCATGGGGTAAAGGTATACCTTCCTTCTCAATGATTTGTTGCTTCAAAGACGCAATCAACATCAAACCCTCTTTAGTTGTTTCTACCCATTCACTTAGTGCTTATATTATTGAGAAATAAAGTTCCAATCTTGAAAGTATCAAAACATGAATTCTTTGATCTACTCTCACACTAAGTATCTAATGTGTCAATATGTTGATTTGATGGTTTATTTCCTTCTATCCATGAGTTGTACCATTGCATTTACTCTATTTGTATAACAAATTACAAAGTATATATATATTCTCAAAAGTTCTCTTAGTTGTTCATTTTATAAACATTGCTAAGTTTTATGAGAAATATTTAGTGGAGGGGGGACAAATTTGGGAGTAGAGCATTACTCCATTGTTCCCAAAAATCATCCCTATTATGATGAATTTCACCTCGATGCTAGTTTGATTTTGCCTCCCAATTTTGATTCCAAAGAAAAAACATGTATTTAATATTCGAGTGTATAACAAAAAATACATTATGTAGTTGGTAAGGAACATTGATCTACGATTCATGGCTTGATAGATATAATAGAAAATATCATAGGTGATCTACGGTTCATGGCTTGATAGACCTACCCTCATCCTCATCATCATCACCACCCTCATCCTCATCATCATCATCATCACCCTCATATCATCATCATCATATTCATCATCCTCCTCATCATCACCATAAACCTCATCATCATCTTCATCATCACCCTCATCCTCATCATCATCATCACCCTCATCCTCATAATCATCAACCTCGATCCTCATCATCATCGTTCATCACCGTCATCCTCATCATCATCATCATCATCATCATCATCATCATCATCATTGTCATCATCATCATGGTCATCATCATCATCATTGTCATCCTCAACATCATCAGCATTCTCATCCTCATCCTCATCATAATCCTCATCATCATCATCATCACGTTCATCACCGTCATCCTCCTCCTCCTCCTCCTCCTCATCATCATCGTCATCATTGTAATCATCATCATGGTCATCATCTTCATCAAAACCCTCATCCTCAACATCCTCAGCATCCTCATCATCATCATCATCATAGTCCTCATCCTCATCATCATCATGTTCATCACCCTCATCATCATCATCATCATCATCATCATCATCATCATGGTCATCATCACGCTCATCCTCATCCTCATCCTCATCCTCATCATCATCATCCTCATCCTCATCATCATCATCATCCTCATCCTCATCATCGTCATCGTCGTCATCACCCTCATCATCATTAGCTTCATCATGGTCATCATCACCATCCTCCTCCTCCTACTCATCACCCT
>LPNX010838839.1:1487-163025 GCA_001517045.1 Pseudotsuga menziesii | reverse complement strand
AGCAATGCAGTAGAAGAACTAAGAAAGACAGTGAAGAAAACAAAGAATGATTGTGCTGAATTATGTAGGAGAGTGCTCCTAACTTATAATCGGTGTTAGACCTCGGCTGTAAAGAGAATAGAAGAGCTTCTAGATCATGAGATGTTTTTCAAACAATTACAAGAGAGATGCAACAAAGATGAACAAGCCATTCAGCAAGTCAAGCAGTTAGATGAAAAGATACTTAAGACTGAAATAGCACATGCGCTGTGAGTATCCACTTGCTGGAAGACCATCTGTGCTTGATTCCTGCCAGGATAGCGTGTGTAAAGGCCCGGGATGCTCAAAATGAAATTACTATAAGATTTCTTGAACCTTTTGGTTTTGAGAATATAGCAGCAGAGGAAAATGTATGGAGAAAATTTATGAATGAGTAGGTTGGACCCTCTTAGGTGGAATGTCTAGCACTTTAATAAAGAATGTAATATATTGTATTTATCTTTTTGTTCACAAGCTAAAAGACAACATTTTGTATGGGAAAGGTTGGGGAAGCCCAAAAGGCAACGAGGGAAGCTCAAGAGTTTTTTTCTTTTTGTATAAATATAGGCAAGCTTGATGTATCAAAGGACCTTTTTTCAGACTATTTTTATGCAACATTATTGTAAGAAGAACTATTTCATCTTATAATAAAGAGTTATATTTTTCGGCTGGAGAAAGCACTATGGGGTTTCAAATGCTTGACATGGACGTGTTGGATGTGAACTATTTCTGTTTTAGCTTGTTTTCATGAACTGTGAGATCGTTCTAACTTATGAACTCTTTCATGTTATGAATGTGCTCCTGTTTATTTCTGTGAAATTTCCACAATTGTATTTGAGTAATGATTGTTTTAATTAACAATGAGCTATCTCTTTGTTTATTTGTCTATTGATATGCATGTATTCAGAAATATTAACAGCTATCTGTAGTGTTCTTTATGCATGTTATCCAATACATTAGTCAGCATTAATTACAGTATTGCTCCCTAGGTATAAGTTAGAGGATTTTAGTTAGTTTTCTTTGTTTACGATTTAGAAGCGAGAGAGGTAAGACGAGAGGTAATAACCTACGCATCACATTGTGACACTCCTTGTTTTCTCTATCAATTGCATTTATCTAGGCACTTGCATACCATACCTAAATATAAAACTAAAAAATACACCTAAACGGTGGATTGGGCCGCAACTAGTAAAATAAGCTTTAACCATTACATGACCTACGGTAGTCGGACCGTAAACTAGATGGATTCCTCATACCAAACACTAATGAGCTAATTAGGAATGTTTATTGGGGAGAATCCCTACTGTTGTTACCTGTGATTTTCCAGGCCTCAACAGTTTTGGCACTAAAAGGAGGGCCACTAGTGCATGGTTGGGTGAGGAAGTCTGCTTTCTCGAGATTACTCCACTGGTGACAGTTCTGAAACCAGTTTTCCTCAGAAACCCACTCCTAAAGAAACAGGAAAGGGGTATCTCTATCCCATTGATAACGAAGTGGTTGAATATTTAAGGAATATTACCAAGGTGTATGCGAAAAAAACTGGAGGGTTACCTATTATCCATGTTCTATCTAGAAGAGAGTATTAGAAGAAGGACCGTCCTCAATTGGAAGATTCAGTGTTGGTAGAAGATCTTGAAGAATTGGTAGAAAAAACCTTACAAGAAGTTGTCCAACCTTTAGATCAGCTAGGACCAGATTCCCCTCACTGTTCACCTTTTCAGACCCCTATTCAGTCTCCACCTCATACTCCTCCCAGAATCATGGCCAATGTGAATGCAAATCAGCCACCTCCATAGCCTGCTTGGAGATCTAGATCTCCTTTAAACCTGACACCTCCATTGCATGATATGCCTCAGAGTTTCGACAAAATTTTACCCAAGTTTGAACCCAGTGAAGGAATTCTTATGGAGGATCACGTGCAGATTTTTTATCTAGATTTAGAAGGTCTACAAGTAACTAAACATGAAGGTGTAGTTTACAGACTATTCCCACATACCCTAAAAGGGAAAGAAGCTTCATGGTATTTCTCTCTACCTACAAATTCAATCACAAATTGGAATATTTTTGAGAGACTGTTCAGAAACAAATATGGAATCTAGAAAACTCACACAGCTTTAATGAAAGGATTGATTTCCTTAAAGAAAGAAAAGAAAGAGAGTGTACATAATTTTACTCAGAGGTTTGTTGCCTACCTGAATAACTTCAGTGCAGCTGATAAACCATTTGAGCATGCTCTAATTGAGTACTATACCTCAGCCCTCAAGCCTGATCTAGCCATGTTTTCCAAGAGATCAGTTAGGACTGTTACCACCTAAGTTGTACTTAGTGGTTTTTTATCAAGTGAGCCTAGTGAACCAGATAAGGATAACTTGTTCGGACTTCAGAAGACCTTCAATCTTGCTTCTTGGAAACTTTGTTGTACTATATCACATGTTCATACCCCATGGGGGAATTGTAATAATGTTCTAGCATGATAGTGTCTGTAAAAGACTCAGTCTCTTAGACTTTATTTGTGAATCCGATCAGCCCAAGGTGTTTTTTCCCTTGGTTATTATTGGTTGTTGAATAAACGACTGATAATTTTTGAGTTTTTCACTCAATAGCTCCAAAGTTGGGGTGGTCGGCTTGGCATTTAGGCCTATTGAGGTTATTAGAGTCTATGTGTCAATCTATAAACATGCTAGGCATCATGGTCGAGTCATATGAACATGTCTAAGTCCCCCTAGGTTTTTTTAAATTTTTAAATCTTTTCAGTGTTTTTTATTAAAATTTATTTTTTCCAAAACTTAGGCTATTTTTTAATAGTTTAATTGGAAAAATTGGTTTTGTAATAAAAGTGGGCTCAGAAGTCAGATTCAGTCATGTAGGTGCTCATTTTCAAGCTAAGAGCACCCAATAAACCTATAGACCCATTATTTCCTAGTTTTGAGTGATTTTCCATCACTCAGGTCAGAAAGCCCCAAAAAATAAATTATTGATTATTTTAATTAATAAATTGATGAATAATGGAGCAAATCCAAAATCCTAGATCAATGGATTCTCAACCGATTTGATTGAAATCGGTCTCATCGACATTAGATTGACTCGATTTGACAAATACTTGACTGAAGGAGGTGATATGGGTGGATCTAGAGTTGAACTTCAGCCTCCTTTATGGGGAATTGCACACTCTCTCTCTCCTCCACACGCGTGGGCTCTTCTGGGAGCTCTTTGGTTGATGATTCACTCAACAGGTTGATGTGTCAACTCAATCATCCCCCTGATTAACATTCAGACTCGGTAGAAGCTCAATTCAGCTTCAAATTAGGCATTGATGGACTCTCCTTCAGCTGCAATGGTCCATCTCCTTGGGATTTGCGCCCCCTTTGGCCTGGGGTTTCAATTTTGTGTATAAATAAAGCATGGCTGCCTCCTTTCCATGTTAGTAAGAGTTGGATTGATGGGCTATTGCTGTTGTAATACTGTGTAATATCTTTTTCTATTGGAATAAAGTGAAGCTTTGGAGGCAAGATGGTGTCATGTCATTGTATGTGTGGATGAGCATTGCCATGTTTTATTGAGGAAACCTGTATCTGTGTTCATAATTTGCTGATTATTTGTGGATTCATTGCTAAGATTGATAATAAGTTTATTATAATCTTGATAGGAAAGGAGTTTGTTAATAATTTTACTGGCCATATCTTTCCTTTTTTATGCATGTTTAGAGATCTAGATTCAGCATGTTTTATAAGTTTATATGCATGTTATTCTGAAATATCTATGTATGTATTAACCAAATCTAACAAGTATTTTGAAAAGTCTTTGGATTCAGTTGCAGGTTCCTATATTGGAGAGGATGCTGATCTAGTTTGCTTCTTCACTCTCTCCAAAACCATTCAAAGGCATAAGCTCCACGGTTGATCTTCAAGGCTTCCAGCAACAAATGCTCTTCTTTTCCTCTTCCTCCTTCAATTTTTTCTAAAATTAGTCCGATTACTTGTTTGCGGCTTTAAAATTGTTTAGATCTATCAATTTCAGAGTTTATTTTACATATATCTTTCTGCCTTAAAGCTCATAAACTAGATCTCATTCCTAAAAGAAAATTTACAAGCATTCTAGATCTAGTTTTAGGGAAAATTGTCATTTTTGAAGGCTGTGAAAGTAGATCTAAAACTTGTTGAATTCATGGTTTTTTCCTTCGAATCTAAAAATTTATATTCAGAAATTTAATTTCTTCATATTGTCTTCCCCCAAAGCAGGCCAAGATATCAAGGAAATCTTGCTTTCCTTGGTTCCTTTTCTGCTTCTTTAAAAACTAGTTTTAACTTAGAATTTTTGGGTAAAAAGTTTATTCATCGAAAATTAATTTGGGAATATTTAATTGTGATAAGATTGCTTGTTGTTATCAAGTGTAACAAAAAAGAGGAGGGGAGGTGTCTGGAAATCATTTTTGGACCATTCGAAACCCCCAGGGGGTCTCCGTCTTCCCAAAATTTCAAAATTTTGCAATTTGTAAACCTTTGGTCTCATTCTATATAACGACCAAGTGGATTAATTTCAGTTTGCTGATATTTTAATTGCTTCTAATAAAAATAAAATATTTTTGAATAGGCTCTTTCGAGCCTATTCACCATCCCCCCTAGGGGGATTCGCATCCGTGTTCTTTTTTACATTGTTTCACCTTGTTTCTGTTCTAGTTTAGTATTGACATGCATGATTGCATACTTTGATAATATTTCACATTTTTCCATTTTTTCAATTCAAAAGTAATCATACTACTTACCACACAACTTCCTGATTGACTCGCAAGGGGAAAGAGATGCGTGGTAGGACTAATTAGAAAACCGGTGTTGTGCATCTCTAATTTAATTTTCATTAATTGTTTTAATAATAATAATAAAATCAACCCCTCCTTGATTCCCCAATTGAGATACACTTGTACCGAAAGAGGTTACTGGAGGGTTTTCTTTTTAATAATAACACCTCTTTTAAAACTTGCTAAAAATAACAAAGATTCCAGTGTGTATGCTCTATACTTGGAAGCGGTTTGTCCAATCAGTCAAGCCGCATCAAAAGCACTTGAGAGACTAGATTAATTAGTCTTCACCTCCCAAATTGACAAACCATCAGGCAAAAATCCAACGCCTCGAACGAACTGTAAACGGTGGCAAAATACCTAAAGGAGTGGGAACAACAAGAAAGTGACCTTGAGGCACCGATATCTGTCACACCTTGATGGGTGCGTTACGAACATTAGTCTCTGAGACTCCGTTCCAGCACACAAACCCCTTGTGGGTAGCCCTGAAAGTTAACTTTTGGACATACTCCAAGTACCCCTCGGTTATATCTGGAGTCCCCGTTTCACCTAATTTAATTCATTCACATTCCACATTAATTTAAAATATACCAAGAGACATTTGCAAAACATTCATTCAAGCACATGCAAGCACATTATTTTCTCTGTTGACTCCATTTAAGGCACTGGTGATTTATTTGATCATTTATTTCAATTATATATATATATATATATATTGAGTGTCATTACTATGCTTATCTGCTTTAAATCTTGCATTTTGTTATCTTTTGTTTCCACTGGTTAATTTTAAACAACTCCTAAACAACTTAATCAATATAATACCATCACACTAAGTAATTTGCCTTAGTAATTTAATAGGGTCTACCCCCCTTGGCTTCGTTAGGAGTTAGCCTGAATAGAGGAGTCAAGAACAAGGTGACAGCCTTGACTCGAGACTTGCCCCCAAGGACACACCGAATAGCTTGAAGATTTTTGCCATGTAATCCAGGTGTGTGAAAGGCGGCAACACCTTTTAGCGCCGTTGCCGGGAATAAATATTTTTATTCCCGGAGTATGAATTTTTCTTCCTTTTTTTATTTTTGCTTTGTTTGATGAATGCTTAGAGTAGATCTTTATTTTTCATCTGGTGACTCCACTGACTTCTTTCAGTTTTTATTTTTACAAAGAAAAGAAAAAAAATTCTTGTGAGAGTTCTTAAATGTATATTTTTATTCTCACATGGCGACTCCATTGAAGGGATAAAACCCTGTTATCTCATAAACTTGTGATGTTTTGTTGTGTGTAGATGAGACCATGTGACATGTTAAAACCTTTAAATCTCATCACTTGACAGCTCCACCTTTTCAGTACAAGGTTTAATGGTTATATCAAATGCATACTATTAATTTTTGATATGGATGAATTAAAGGAGAAATATGGTGCCCAGATAACCGGACTTTTTCAGCCTATTGATTTCTTAAACATCCTGGGTTTTCCTAACTATTGTGATGGTGTGGGGGATGCATATAAATGGCTTCCATTATTTCATGGAAATTATGGTGATTCGGCCATCTGGCATGTCAAATATTTCCTTCAGTTGATGGCTGACTCCAATGTGCTTCATGAAGACAATATGATAGAAATGTTTGTTGGTACTTTTCAGGGTGAGACCTGTTGTTGGTTCTATCAGGGCATTCCTAATAAATGTATAACCTCATTTCCAAGCTTCCTTTGGATGTTTTTAGAGCAGTGGCATGATGGTAGGGGTAGTATGAATGGTTTGAAAAAGTTCCTTGAAAAGATCTTTACCTTCTACCTATCAGGGATAGAGTATCACATGGAAACATATGATGGACCTTTTTCCATGATACAAAGTATTGAAGACATGGAATCACTTCTTGAAAATTTAAGTGAAGAGGAGATCCATGACACTCCCATCAAAGAGCATCCTAGTAGTTATTTAAGAAAGGAAGCAATTAAGCAGCTTTTTAAAGAATATAAGGTATCTCTCATTACACAACAAGATTCTGAATATGGAAACATCCATGACAATCATGTTGGAGAGCTTCACAAGGAACCCATGATTGAACACATTGTTGAAGACTCTCCTCATGTCACCATAACTGAAAACATTGAAGATTTGAGATTTTCTCAAGATTGTTGCAATGCTTGTCCAGAAATCCCTAGTGAGGAAACCATTACAGAGATTGACACTTATGAAGAAGTTTATTATGTGTATGATGATACTCCTCTATGTTCATCACTTAGGGATGAAGTTTTGGAAAGTTTAAATTCTCATAATATCTTTGAAACCAAAACTTTGAAGGATGATTATTATGAGCAGGAGGAGGGTAGTTATATCTCAGGATGTGATACCAGCAAGGAAGACTCTCTCATATCCAACATAGATGGGAGTGATGACTATTGGAATTTCATAGATAATCCAACTTGGGAAAATCTTATTGAGAACCCCATCCATTATATGTCTAGCAAGGAGAGTGTCTATTCAAAAATTTGTGGAAGTCCAATCTACAATACATCCATAGAGGGGAGCATGGATCTAGATACTTGGGAAAATCTTAGTATGGAAGAGGAGAATTCAGAATTTTCACATGATCATTCAGAGTCATATCATGCAGAGCCACACAAGGGTATCAGTAATGAAGACATTGAGAAGCACTGTTATGAAAAGTCAGATGTGATGTAGTCAGTGGAATATTAGTCTCAACCATCTTCTTCACATGTAGAGGTTCCTTATGATTTGGAGCAGATTGGTGCTTATACAATGAGTCATCATTTCGTAAGCCTTGATGAGCAGTATGATGATATAGTCAGTCTGCCTCATCATGCTGATTGGTATATCAGTCCTATCCAGTCATGGATAGAAGTAGCCTATGCGAGTACATACCAGTTTGGGAAGAACTTTAATGAATTTATTCATGCCTATGATTTCCCATCCATCCCACCCATTCCGAATCATCACGCATGTTTGCAATTTCTAAATAAAGTATCCTTACTTTGGCTAGTAACCAAAGACAAGCAAATTTTTTTTTTTTATGTTAATAAAATGCTTAGGTGGTTACATTGGGTTTCTAATTACACTTAACCCTTTTTATATCATGCTTAGAGTAGGAAAATAAGCTCCTTAAAAGAGAGCATTTACTTTCTGCATTTCTATTTTGTACTTAGCTATAATAATAATAATAATTATAATTAGTTAGTTACATTTATTTTGTTTAAATAAATCAACTTAATGGTTCATTTGGTTTTTTATAAAACTTGTGCTACTGAGGTTTTCTTGTCAAGTTGAGATGTTTTTACAGGGTATACAAACTAGAGATTCTGGTGTTCTCGTATCCTCTCCTTGCCTTAAAGACCAGATCGAGCACACATCCCACAGTTGGAGCCAGATGTTACCACCTAAGTTGTACTTAGTGGTTTTTTATCAAGTGATCCTGGTGAACCAGACAAGGATAACTTGTTTGGACTTCAGAAGACCTTCAGTCTTGATTTTGGGAAACTTTGTTGTACTATATCACATGTTCATACCCCATGGGGGAATTGTAATAATGTTCTAGCATGATAGTGTCTGTAAAAGAATCGGTCTCTTAGACTTTATTTGTCAATCCGATCAGCCTAGGGTGTTTTTTTCCCTTGGTTATTATTGGTTGTTGAATAAACGATTGATAATTTTTGAGTTTTTCACTCAATACCTCCAAAGTTGGGGTGGTCAGCTTGGCATTTAGGCCTATTGAGGTTATTAGAGTCTATGTGTCAATGTATAAACATGCTAGGCATCATGGTCGAGTCATATGAACATGTCTAAGTTCCCCTAGTTTTTTTTAATTTTTAAAATTTTTTCAATGTTTTTAATTAAAATTTATTTTTTCCAAAACTTAGGCTATTTTTTAATAGTTTGATTGGAAAAAATTGTTTTGTAATAAAAGTGGGCTCAAAAGTCAGATTTAGTAATGTAGGTGCTCATTTTCAAGATAAGAGCACCTAGTAAACCTATAGACCCACTATTTCCTAGTTTTGAGTGATTTTCCATCACTCAGGTCAGAAATCCCCAAAAAATAATTATTGTTTATTTTAATTAATAAATTGATGAATAATGGAGCAAATCCAAAATCCTAGATCAATGGATTCTCAACTGATTTGATTGAAATTAGTCTCATCGGCACTAGATTGACTGGATTTGACAAATCGTTGACTGAAGGAGGTGATCTGGGTGGATCCAGAGTTGAACTTCAGCCTCCTTTATGGGGAATTGTGCCCTCTCTCTCTCCTCCACACATGTCAACTCTTCTGGGAGCTCTGTGGTTGATGATTCACTCAGCAGGTCGATGTGTCAGCTCAATCAGCCCCCCGATTGACATTCAGACTCGGCAGAAGCTCAATTCAGCTTCAGATCAGGCATTGATGGACTCTCCTTCAGCTGTAGTGGTCTATCACCTTGGTATTTGTGCCCCCTCTGGGATGGGGTTTCAATTTTGTGTATAAATAAAGCATGGCTGCCTCCTTTCTGAGTTAGTAAGAGTTGGATTGAGGAACTATTGCTGTTGTAATACTGTGTAATATTTTGCTATTGGAATAAAGTGAAGCTTTGGAGGCAAGATGGTGTCATGTCATTGTATGTGTGGATGAGCATTGCCATGTTTTACTGAGGTAACCTGTATCTGTGTTCATAATTTGCTGCTTGTTTGTGGATTCATTGCTAAGATTGATAATAAGTTTATTATAATATTAATAGGAAAGGAGTTTGTTAATAAGTTTATTGGCCATCTCTTTCCTTTTTTAATGCATGTTTAGAGATCTAGATTCAACATGTTTTATAAGTTTATATGCATGTTATTCTGGAATCTCTATGTATGTATTAAGCGGATCTCACATGTATTTTGGAAAGTATTTGGATCTAGTTGCAGGTTCCTAGCTTGGAGAGGATGATGATCTAGTTTGCTTCTTCACTGTCTCCAAAACCATTCAAAGGCATAGTCCCTTGACATTCCACCGGAAAGCTCCACGGTTGATCTTCAAGGCTTCCAACAACAAATGCTCTTCTTTTCCTCTTCCTCCTTCATATTTTTCTAAAATCAGTCCGGTTACTTGTTTATAGATTTAAAATTGTTTAGATGTATCAATTTTATAGTTTATTTTACATATAACTTGCTTCCTTAAATCTCATAAACTAGATCTCATTCCTAAAAGAAAATTTACAAGCATTCTAGATCTAGTTTTAGAGAAAATTGTCATTTTTCAAGGCTGTGAAAGTAGATCTAAAACTTGTTGAATGCATGGTTTTTTCATTAGAATCTAAACATTTATATTCATCAATTTAAGTGCTTCATATTGGCTGCCCCCAAAGCAGGCTAAGATCCCAAGGAAATCTTACTTTCCTTGGTTCCTTTTTCGCTTCTTTAAAAACCAGTTTTAACTTAGAATTTTTGGGTAAAACGTTTTTTCATCCAAAATTAATTTCAAAGTACTTTTGGGAATATTTAATTGTGATAATATTGCTGGTTTTTAGCAGTTGTAATAGAAAAGAGGAGGAGGCATTGTTCGGAAAGCATTTTTGGACCATTCGAAACCCCCAGGGGTTTCTGTCTTCCCAAAATTTAAAATTTTTGCAATTTGTAAACCTTCGGTCTCATTCCATATAAGTACCAAGTGGATTAATTTCAGTTTGCTGATATTTTAATTGCTTCTAATAAAAATAAAAATCTTTTCGAATAGGCTGTTTCGAGCCTATTAACCATCTCCCCTAGGGGGATTCGCGTCCGTGTTCTTTTTTACATTGTTTCACCTTGTTTCTGTTCTAGTTTAGTATTGACATGTAGGATTGTATACTTTGATGGTATTTTGCATTATTCCATATTTTCAATTCAAAAGTAATCATACTACTTATCACATGACTTCCCAATTGACCCGCAAGGGGAAATAGATGCGTGGTAGGACTAACTAGAAAACTGGTGTTGTGCATATCTGATTCCATTTTCATTAATTGTTTTAATAATCATAATAAAATTAACCCCTCCTTGATTCCCTAGTTGAGGTCCGATTGGACCGAAAGAGGTTCCTAGAGGGTTTTCTTTTTAATAAGAACACCTCTTTTAAAACTTACTAAAAATAACAAAGACTCCAGTGTGTATGCTCTGTACTTGGCTGCGGTTTGTCCAATCAGTCAAGATGCATCAAAAGCACTTGAACGACTAGATTAATTAGTCTTCACCTCCCAAATTGACAAACCATCAGGTGAAAATCCAACGCCTCGAACGAACTTTAAATGGTGGCAAAATACCCAAAGGAGTGGGAACAACTGGAAAGTGGCCTCGAGGTACCGATCTCTGTCACACCCTAATGGGTGCATTATGAACAATAGTGTCTGAGACTCCGTTCCAGCTCACAAACATCTTGTGGGTAGCTGTGAAAGTTCACTTTTGGACATACTCCAAGTACCCCTCAGGTATATCTGGAGTCCTCTTTTCGCCTAATTTAATTCATTCACATTCCACATTAATTTAAAATCTACCAAGAGACATTTGAAAAACATTCATTCAAGCGCATGCAAGCACATTATTTTCTATGTTGACTCCATTTAAGGCACTGGTGATTTATTTGATCATTTCTTTCAATTATATATATATATATATATATATATATATATATTGAGTGTCATTACTGTGCTTATCTGCTTTAAATCTTGCATCTTGTTATCTTTTGTTTCCATTGGTTAATTTCAAACAACTCCTAAACAACTTAATCAATATAACACCATCACACTAAGTAATTAGCCTTAGTAATTTAATAGGGTCTACCCCCCTTGGCTTCGTTAGGAGTTAGCCTGAACAGAGCAGTCAAGAACAAGGTGACATCCTTGACTCAAGACTTTCCCCCAAGGACACACTGAGTGGCTTGAAGATTTCTGCCATGTAACCCAGGTGTGTGAAAGGTGGCAACAAGGCCCACTTTGGTAGATACTTATGAAGAAGCTAAGAAGGTAGAGGCAAAATTGGAGAGTATAGAACACTATCCTACGCAGTTAGATGAAAAAACTTATGGAAACAAAATGCCCCTATTATTAACTAAACCTAAGGATGAACGATCACAGGAGTTAGATGGGGTAGTGAAGATGATGTAGAAGTTATCAAATGGGGTGATTGATTTGGAAAAAGAACAGGAGGCTCATAAACAATACAAGCCTTGTTATAAAAAGAGAGATGATAATAGTTAACCGAAACCTCCTCCACACAGTCCTTTAGCAATGAATTTGACCGATGTAGGAATGGATAATTTTTGCACTTTCCATCAGCAACCTCATTTTGAGAAAAATTTCCCATAGTGGATTAATTCTATGACATTAGTAATGAACCAATTATTGGATTCCAAGTTGACACAAGCTAAGGAAGAGAAAGGGAAATATCATGAACCTACAGAAACACAAGAGGAAGACACCTTGTTTTTATGGGACTGTGGGTCTATCTTCAACTTAGAAGATGAATATTTCCTTGACAAAGTAGAAACATTAGAGACACATGTCACACCAAGGAGTCAGAATCCATTAAAAGAATATAACTTGATACTTCCAAAGATCAAGAAACTCCAAGAGAACATTTAGAAAATGAAGAGTAATACTTCAACTGTTAACATATCTGAGTTTGTCATTTCAAACCAGAACCCTAGAAAAGTCAATACGCCTATAAATCCTACTGAAAATAAAACTGAAAATGTCAAGAAGAATCGGGATGAACATGAGATGGGATATGACATTGTGGAAGACATTAAAAAGGCTAAAGCAAATATCTCATTGTTTGAAATGTGCAATCCACCTCAGCAGAAAGAAAATCTTTTGAAAGCACTTGAGACACCTAAGAAGGAGCCTCCCAATGACAACCAACCTGAAGAAGAGATTGGTGAGGGGAGCTTAGGAGGAAGATCTAAGTATAAAACTCCAACATTTCTTCTAAACTTTGAGATTTTCGACTATAATGTGCATAATTGTTTAGTAGAATCAGGAGCATCAGTCAATGTCATGCCACTTTCAGTATGTAAGTAATTAAATGGTCAACCTAAACCTACTATGGGCCAAGTTCTTCAGTTAGATAGAACATCAGTGAAAGTGATAGCAGAGATGGAAGATGTTCTAATCCGTTTATCCATAGATGAGAGGGTATGTTAGTACATAGAAATTGTCGCAGCAGATATCACAGATGCTTATGGTTTGGTTTTGAGTCCGGATTGGTCAGCGAGGTTAGAAGGATATTTTGCATCAGATTGGTCACATTTGTGGTTTCCTTTTAAAGGATGTAAAAATCAAGTAAAAGTGTTAAGAGAGCCTCAAATGAAATATAATGTGACTCAGTTGGAGGGAAAAAATGAACAGTAAACTCTATGTTGGGAAATTATTTTCTTGAACCGGAATCGGGAAATTACCAAGCTGAAGAAGCCAGCAGTATACTTGATATCTAGCCTGATCTCCTTCGATTTTCACGCGATGATGAGTTTGATTGTAACATAGTAGATTTAGTTTTAGATGTAGTTAGAAATTCAATTTCAGTAGGAGTAGAAAGTTTTTGGATTCTTTATTTTGATGGTTCTAAAACATTGGAAGGATCAAGAGTTGGTTGTGTCCTGATTGATCCAGGAAAAAATAAACATTTTCTTTCATGTATATTAAAATTTGAATGCACAAATAACACAGCCGAATACGAAGCTTTAGTTCAGGAACTTAAAAAAGAAATAGAATTAAAAGTAAAAAAATATGAAAGTATATGGAGATTCTGAAATAATTGTTAAACAAATTCGGAACAAAATACGTTGTATTTCACCGCATTTGAAAGCTTACCAAAATGAAGTTTGGGATTTACTGATAAATTTTCATGCATTCAATATTGTGTCAATTCCTAGATTAAAGAATGCATTAGCTGACTTATTAGCTACCTCAGCTGCAAGATTAATACCTTCAAATAATAGATGCTCTATTAAATTTCTTTTCAGGCCTTCTGTTCTAGACAACATCACAAATCTAAGGGTTTTTGAAAATGATCAACAAATATTGGAATGTTTAATGAATGATGATACTTTCAAAGGAGCAATAATAGATGACGAAGAACATCAAGCAGAATTATAGTATGGAAATTTCATTCCAAAAGGAGTGAGGAATTTAGAACAAATGTTTGATTTAGACAACAAATTCAGAAATCCAGTGAATGTCAAGACTCATAGCTTGTCTTTACAATTCGAGCTGATAAATTTAGGGAAAAAAGATGAACCCAAATATGTCAATTTGGGGAAGTGTTGTTCACTCGGTGAGAGGGGTAAATTCATCAGCTTATTCAGACAATATAAGGATGTATTTGCTTGGACTTACGAATACCTAAAGATGTATGACACTAAAATTATACAACATGTCATTCCAATCAAGGTTGGAGTCAAACCTTATTAGTAGCCTCTGATAAAAATGCATCCAAATCTAGAACACCTAATTCAAAGTGAAGTGAAAAAGCTTCTAGATGCTAAAATCATATTTAAAGTCAGACATTCAGAATGGGTCTCTAATTGGGTACCATTGTGAAAAAAGTCTGGAGAGATCAGACTTTGCATAGATTTCATAAATCTTAATCGTGCATCAAATAAAGATAATTATCTTGTCCCACCCATGGAACAAATACTACAAATGGTCTCGGGGTTCTGAACTGTTCGCTCTATTAGATGGATTCTCCAGTTATAATCAAGTATTAGTAGCAGAAGAGGACAAGCTCAAGACCACTTTCAGAACCAAGTGGGGAACTTTTGCGTATAGGAGGATGCCCTTTGGACTTGTCAATGCTAGAGTAACTTTCCAGAGGGCTATGGATATATATTTCCGTGGTTTGATTGGCCGTAGTGTTGTGGTCTATCTAGATGATGTTACAATATTTTCAGAGAAGAGAGAAGAACACACTTTTCATTTGAGACAGATTTTTTAGCACTGTAGGAAATATGGCATTTCATTAAATCCTAAGAAATGTGTGTTAGCAGTCACATAAGGAAAGCTACTAGGTCATGTCATTTCTAAAAAAGGGATCTCCATCGACCCGAGCCATAGAATAGATCCCTTTACCCCATAATAAAAAAAGTATGCGATATTTTATGGGGACAATCAATTTTGTGTGAAGGTTTGTGCCAGACTTTGCTCAAATCGTCAAACCTTTGCAGAAAATGGTTAAGCAGAGTGTGTAGTTCAAATGGACTAATTTGGAGAAGAATGCATTCAACAATATCAAAACATTTGTTGCTCATGCACCATTACTAAAAAGTCCAAATTTTGAAAAGGATTTTATTTTGTACACTTTCGCTTCTGATGATTCATTAGCAGCTGTGCTTACACAGAAAGAAGATGGGGGAGATGAGTACCCCATATCATTTATGAAACTGGTCTAAAGGGGGATGAATTGACTTTTCCTATGGTTGATAATCAAGCTTATGTAGTTTTTAAGGCGGTAAAGCAATTCAGGCCATACATACTTAAGAATTGCACCAAATTAATAGTCCCACACCCAACAGTACGATCCCTTTTTGTATAAAAAGAACTGGGAGAAAGTAAAGGTAACTGGGTGACTATTTGCAAGAATACAATCTTGAATTCAAACCAACAACTATAGTTAAAGGGCAAGGGCTTTATAAACTAATGGCTGAGGGTCAAAACAATGAAGATAGCAGTTGGGATAATGAAGCTAAACTACACATGGTGGATGTATGTCCTCTATTTATAACTCCAGACTCCTGGTATTGGGATTTCGTTCATTATCTTCAAGATGGATATTTGCCGAAGCATTGGAGTCCCAAGAAAAGAAGGGCATTACATCTAAAATCAGCATTATACCAGATTATTAATGGAGTGTTGTTTAGAAAGAATTACGATGGAGTCTTCCTAAGATGCTTGGAAAACAAGAAGATGCAAAGAAGGTTGTAGCAGAATTACATCATGGACCTACTGGAGGTCACTTCTCAGAAGACACAACAGCACATAAGATTCTCAGAGCTGGATAGTATTGGCCAACATTGTTTAAATATGCTCATGATCATGTTAGAAAGTGTGGTACTTGCAAAAGAAGCAGTGGGAGACAAGTTAAAGCAGCAGGACCATTGAAACCAGTGATTATCTTGGAACCATTTGAACAATGGGGAATCGACATTATCGAAGAAATAAATCCAAATTCCTCATTGTAGCATAAGTATGTTCTGATGGCAACTCATTATTTCATTAGATGGGTAGAGGCCATACCATTACAAAAAGTAAACGAGGATGCAGTTATAGATTTCTTTCAGAACCACATTATGACCAGGTTTGGGGTTCCAATTTCCCTGGTTTTTTATAATGCTTCTTATTTTTCATCTTTTAGATTAACTGCATTTTCTAATGAAAGAGGAATTAAGCTACACTATTCTGCAAACTACTACCCACAAGGAAATGGTTTGGCAGAATCCACAAATAAAAATCTGATTGGAATTTTAAAGAAAACAGTGATAGAGAATCAAAGGAGTTGGCATATAGCTTTACCTAATGCACTTTGGGCCAATAGAGTCGAACAAAAGAACCCCTTAGGTGTGTCACTCTATAGTATTGTCTATGGGAAAGAACCTGTCCTCCCTCCTAATATTTTGTTGCCATCTTCCATACTAGCCCAAGAGTCTAGGGGTACTGATAATGAAATTATGCAAATCCGAATTTATAATCTGTTGAAGTCAGAAGAGTCTAGGTCCAAAGCTCGGGAAAGGTTTAAGCATCAACAAGAAATGGTGAAGTGTTGGTTTGAAGAACACAAAGCTGGGAACAAAGAATTTGAAGTGGGTGATCTGGTTCTTAAGTGGGATCACCCGCATGATGAGAAGGGAAAGCACACTAAGTTTCAGCAACTATGAATAGGTTATTTTCAGATTGTAGCAAAGATAGGCCCCTCAAATTACAAGTTGCAATACTTACAGGGGTGGGAGGAGAACTTACCAGTAAATGGTTTAGTTCTCAAGCCTGATTTTTCTTAATGGTTTTTTATTTTGTTTTCTTGTACATAAATAAATGATTTGATTTGTTTTCTTACTTTATATTAGTTTAGTTGTTTGCGTTTACTTGCTTAGAGTTTTGATCGCAGGTAGAGTTTGGTTTGTTTATGTTTCAATAAATCAGCACGACTTTTGGTTTTTTGGAGTTCATCAGAGTTCTGGATAAACTTAAATCTTTGGTCAAAGACTGCCTCCTATTTATGCTTACAATGCTTAAAGATTCTTCAAGACTAGCATATTTTCTAAATGGATTATGAACACATTTGAAGTCCTACTTAATCCCTGTAAAATAACTAAGGATAGAAAAGTCAAGAGTACTATTTTGAGGCTCCATTCACCTCACATTAAAATATTCCCTAGGGGGTAACAACAAAAGACCCATGGAAAGGAAGAAAGGTAAATAGTGTATTATATTTAAATGATCCCATGCCATAAATTGAAATCCAAAAGGCGAATAAGAGTCAAAATCTCCTAAAAAGCAATTTGTACCAAAAACACATACTGAACCACATTAGTATGAATGAGATTGCCAAATTTCTTCTCCGTCTGTGAGTTAAAATTAAAATATCTATCACACAAGAGGAAACTATGGATAGAGGAGCCTGAATTAAAATTTAGAAAGAAAGCAATCAGGAGGACTCAAAACAACTAAAGTCCAGAAGCATCAAAAAGTGCAAATTGGCATGGGAATGAGGAACAAACGGATATATCTGTTTACCATATGTTACGATCCTGTGGTGTCTAAGTTGGAAGCCACCCAAAGGTAGAGGTAAAATAAAACTCATATCTTTAGCCTCAGAAGAGTTATCCAGACTTTGAAATCATGGTTCCCCTTCTTAAACTTGGTCTATCATCAATGGCTAAAGTTCATAAATCTTGCATTTTGGAATCCAAATATCTTGAAGAAACCTAATAAAATGATATCACCAAAACAGTTTGTTGTATCAAAGAATAAGTTGTTCAGAGATTTGTGTTCGCCAGGAAGTCGCCAATTGTTGCAGCTGCAACATTTTCCCCGAAAATTTTGATTTTTAGGGTCCCCGCCTTTTACTTTTAGTATCTAGACGGCCTAGGAATGTTTTATTTTTACCAAAGTTTTCCTAGGGCTCAACTGTTTTTGAAAAAAATTAGTCTTTTTGCATGTCCATATCAGGTGTCTAGTTGACTAGCCTTCCGACACAGCGGAGGCATAGTCCACTATCTTTTCGATGTGTTTATCTGAAGCCTTCTGAGGTCTAAGCCACTATATCGAGAGTAATTTTGTCTATGATCTTGGAGATAGTTTGTCGAGGTTCCAATGTTTTAGTATAAAGTGGATCTGATGGATCGAATGCCCCTTCGACTATTGTTTTACGATGTCCGGTGAAGTTGGCATTTTCGTCGTCGATTTTTTGTTTCAAAATGAACCGAGAGATTTAGTTTGTCTGCCATCCGATGTTGCGGAAGGTTAGTGTTGAGTTGATCCAGAGCTTCATGATGTTCTCGCTGATACCGAAGAGGTTAGTCTCCCCGACTTCCGATGTGTTTTTCCCATCTAATTACCAGGTAGGTAGAGTCATTCTTGCCCAACGTTGCGGATGTCTTCAGGACTATATGTCTGGTGTTTGGTTAAGATTTTTCCCGCTAGTGTTTCGCTCCTGGTTGAGGCTTATAACCCCGTTTTGAGCCCATGAATTGCCATTTTCACTGTGGTAGCCATCAAACTTGATTGCAAGTAGCTGTCAAGCTTCTATACGTTCTCGTCTACATCCGCAGAAGTTATCTCCTATCCGTTGTTGCTCATTCTAGTAGTATAGTAGGAGAAGGTTCAATGTCAATTTCTGAAGTTGAGTTAATTCCTTTCATTCCCACTGAAGGGGGGGAGGTGCTAGACTTTAACACTATCTTTTACGAAAAAGAAAAAAAGAGAATCGTCAAAAGAACTGAGAAGAAAGTGGACACTGGGGGTAAGCCATTAACAATGGTGACCGATAAGACAATGGTTCACAACACACACAAAGATCCACTATTAATAGCAAGGGTTGGGGTAGCTTTAACCATAGCCACTGAATATAATGTAGACAAAATCATGCCAAACCTAGAACAATCACAAAAAAGGGTCACATAGTTGAAAGAGACTTTGAGGAAAGAAAGGAGTGAAAGTTAGAGTTTGAAAAGGAAGTATGAGGATATGATTGGTGAAGTTAAGGTATCAAAGGAAGAATGTCAAACTCTACAGGCCGAGAAAGATGCTTTGGTAATATCTATAGGAAATACAGAGAAAAATTCCCAGACCACCTTGTTTGATTTTGGAAAGCTACAGCAACAATATCAGAGTTTGGAAGTCGAGAGGGATGAGCTTAGGTTATTAGTTGAAGAATTGGATAAGGAAAATGATAGATTGGAAGGTCAAGTGGCAGAGCTGGAAGTACAGAAGACCACCGCAGAAGGTAAGGCTAAGCTATATGAAACTCAAATAGTAGCCTTGGAGGATCAAAAGAATTTACTAGCAGCTTCACTGAAGTCAACTATGGAGCAGAAGGTTGATATTGAACCTTTAAAGAAGCATGCCCTTACGCTCCGAAAGAAGATTCATCAAATGTAGCTACAGATGGTGGAAGAAAGATTTAAAGTTCAATAGATAGACATCAGATTAGAAGAAATTGTAAATACATCCTCTTATTTTTTGGATAGGACACATGATATCCTAGAGACTCAGCAGGGAAGGATGACATGGGTAGAAACGGACAAGGAATCTCCCGCAGAGACACCTGTCAAAGACTTGGAAATGATAAAGTTGGACTACGAGCTGATTGAGTTTGCTAGCAACATAGTAGAAGAACTAAGAAAGACAGTGAAGAAAACAAATAATGCTTGTGCCGAATTTTCTAGGAGAGTGCTCCTAACTTATAATCGGTGTTAGACTTCAGCTGCAAAGAGATTAGAAGGGCTGCCAGAGCATGAGATGTTTTTTAAAACAATTACAAGAGAGATGCAACGAAGATGAACAAGCCATTCAACAAGTCAAGGAGTTAGATGAAAAGATACTTAAGACTGAAATAACACATGTGGCTCTGAGTATCCACTTGTTGGAAGACCAACTGTGCTTGATTCCATCCAGGATAGCGGGTGTAAAGGCCCAGGTTGCTCAACATGAAATTACTATCAGATTTCTTGAACCTTCTGGTTTTGAGAATATAGCAGCAGAGGCAAATGTATGGAGAAAATTTATGAACGACCAGGCTGGACCCTCTTGGGTGGATTGTCTACCACTTTAATAAAGAATGCAATATATTTTATTTATCTTTTTGTTCATAAGCAAAAAGACAAAAAATTGTATGGGAAAGGTTGGGGAATCCCAAAAGACAACGAGGGAAGCTCAAGAGTTATTTTCTTTTTGTATAAATATAGGCAAGCTTGATGTATCAAAGGACCTTTTTTCAGACTATCTTTGTGCAACATTATTGTAAGAAGAACTATTTCATCTTATAATAAAGAGTTATATTTTTTGGCTGGAGAAAGCACTATGGGGTTTCAAATGCTTGACATGGACTTGCTGGATGTGAACTATTTCTATTTCAGCTTATTTTCATGAACTATGAGATCATTCTAACTTATGAACTCTTTCATGCTATGAATGTGCTCCTGTTTATTTTTGTGAAATTTCCACAATCGTATTTAAGTAATGAATGTTTTAATTAACACTGCGTTATCTCTTTGTTTATCTGTCTATTGATATGCATGTATTCAGGAATATTAACAACTATCTGTAGTGTTCTTTATGCATGTATCCAATACATTACTCAACATTAATTACAATATTGCTCCCTAGGGATAGGTTAGAGGGTTTTAGTTAGTTTTCTTTGTTTACGATTTAGAAGCGAGAGAGGTAAGACGAGAGGTAAGAACCTGTGCATCAGATTGTGACACTCCTCGTTTTATCTATAAATTGCATTTAGCTAGGCACTTGCATACCATACTGTTGTAGCTGCAACAAATTTCCCAAAATTCCAAAAAATTTTAGGACCCTCCTGTTGCTTGTATTAGTTTGATTGTCTTCTTGGATTTGGTTTGAGAACCTTTCAGAAAGACTTGCTTATGCTTGTATTGATCTACAGCTATT
Organism: Pseudotsuga menziesii; assembly: GCA_001517045.1. Classification (NCBI taxonomy): domain Eukaryota; kingdom Viridiplantae; phylum Streptophyta; class Pinopsida; order Pinales; family Pinaceae; genus Pseudotsuga; species Pseudotsuga menziesii. Next base: position 142,092 of record LPNX010838839.1, on the reverse strand, counting down.
TGTCAATTTTCTAAAATGATTAAGAATTTCAATGATTGATCAAACCTTCATCATTTGCCTTTAATTGCGTTTGAAGCATGCTTGAATTGGAAGGTATTCTATTTTGATCTTCTGCCGTTGCGGGTGAATCTTCGTTTTAGTCTTCCACCGTTGCGAAAGGAAATGCGTTTTCGTCTTTCAATCCTTCGGTCTTTCACATTGGTTGATTTTTGGGTTTAGATTAGAAAGACTTGTCGTTTCTTTCCTCGCCGTTGTGGATGGATTTTAGTTTTAACTTTTACTTTACTCTCGATTCGGTTGGCGAGATCGGCTGGGTTTTGGTTATGCATCGGAACCATTGTCACTTCTGCTTCCGTCGTTGCAGATAAATTTTTGGTTTGACTTCGATTAATTTTTTCCGATTCTACGACGGATGCTTTTTGTTTCACATCGGAAGTTTTTATGACTTTTTCCTCCACCGTTGCGGATGACATACCATTAGCTCTCCCGATTACTTTTGGTTTCCGACTCCCAGTTATCCCTGCCGTTGCGGAAGGATTTTTGGTTCGGCTTTCCGCCGTTGCAGAGCAAAATAAGCTTTCAGCCTTCGATTCAGAAACTCTCTGACGTCCGATCTTCTAGGTTTTCCTGCCTTGCACGTCTCTGCGGCTGGATATACGCTTTGGCCGTTCACCGTTGCGGAAGGACGAGGGCTTTCAGCCTACGATTAGAAAGCGCTCCGACGTTTGATTTTAACTTTTCCCGCCGCTAGGGTTTGACCATGTATATATATACGGGGTTCGAAGGTTATTTTTTTTATTGTTATTCTCGACTGCTGAGCACTGTCATTGTCGTGCATGTCATTCTCATGAGTTGCGAAGGACCCCTAGGTCGGTGTACCTGCATCCAGGTGGCAATTGTGGAATCCTGACCGTCATCGACCCACCATACTCGCCGTATTGCCAGGTAGGCTCTTCATTTCTCCCTTTCCATTTGAACTGTTGGTGGTTTTCTATGATGGTTTGCTTCCCCGGTCGTCTTCCTCGTCCCGTTCAATTAGACGCCTATAAAGGTGGAGTTTTATCCTTTTGACCGTGGGGTGGGGCATTTTAACCCCGAAGCATTTTTTTGCCCACGGATTTCCACTTGCAACCTCGCGTGTAGTGGATGGGGGTTTGGTGTAGGCGGTCGTTACACTGTCTGCACCAAGCCACCCTGTGTGTAATGATAGGCTCGCAGGGGTAGGGTTTTGTGGTTTTTTGTAGCATTTGGGGGTTGCCCTTTTACCCGTATCCTCGAAATCTAGCCATGTTTGCCTACGCGGTCCCGCGCAACCCAAACTCTTGCTCAGTTTTGAACCCAGGCCGAGGAAGAGGGCATACTGCGTCGCATAAGTCTTCACCATAGTTTGTACGGGGGGATTTTTCTTTGATCAGGCTCGCCCTAGAAACCCACATCCTCGAATAGCCAGCATTTAGCCCCACTGTTCCGCGTGTAGTTATATTCTAAACCCTAACTTGTGGAGGGGATGCGTCGCGGCGTTTAGTTTGTTAACTAGAAGTCGCAGGGGTAGTGGTGTTGAAAGCTTCATTTGAGGGCTTGCGTAGTTTTCCCCTATCTGTCCCGCGCAGTGTTTTGATAATGGCACCCGCAGAGAGCGGGAGTTTTCTTCACGATAATATAGATGTTTTTCCATCCGATTGCATTGTGAGAAATGTTTGGTATTGGCAAACAGTGGTAGCTTGCATAATCTTACTGCATATAACTATTTTCAATCATGATATACATAGACTAATTCATTGAACAATGCGCATCATGTTTCAATAGCTCTGTTAGTAAGGTCATACACATATGTTAGCTTTGCTGTCATGATACACATAAAAGAAGTAAAACGCTGCACATTGTCATATAAGTGTCTGCAACTGGAATTGCTTAATGTTACAATGTTATATATGGCAGGAAGAATTCGAGCTCACGATGTCAAAGAGACAAAAGAAGAAGGCCCTTGTGGTCGAAGAAGATCCAGAAGTAGAAGTGGTCACCAAGACAGAATACGTATATGAAGACACTAAATGCATTTCTGGCTTGGAATCTGAATACCAGTGGGGGGAAATCTATAGACTGATTACCTGAAGAGAAGTTCCCGACATGGTTTTAGAAGAATATTCCATATATGCAAACATTGAAAGATCTTCCCTTATGAAGGTCGCCACCAGGCCAGAGTTGTTCCCATGCTCTGAGGTAATTGGCTGGATTCTGCCCCGGGCAGATGTAACCACAATGATTCTAGAAAATGTTGAGAGACACGGCTATGCTGCATTTAGCCCTGGATATGTGGCGTTGGCTTATCACCTGCCAGAAGCCCAAGCATTCTTATCCGATGATTGGCTGAATAACATTAGAATGGACTTGGTAGAGACTCTTAAGAGAATGATGTTGCAGAGAAAACATTACCGATACAGACCCACGGGCGAGTATGATACAGTGAGCTTGAGGGCTCCTTACAGATTTATAGCTCTGATGCTTAATAGGGTCTTTGGGAGATCCCATGGCAGATTCTTCAAGCTAGAGTGGATACCCATCATTTTTCATGTGGCAACCCAAGGGACAGTCTTCAATTGGGCCAGCCTTGTATCAAACAGTCTTTCTTCTTGCTTGGCCTCAGCCTTGGAAGGAGAGTCCCAGAAAAGGTCTGAATTTTATATGAGCTCAATACTCATAGACTGTATATTATGAAACCAACCTTTCCCTGGTCTCAGGTGCATCTGGGACATGGAAAGAATGCCTGTCTATGCTGCTTATAGACCATTGTGGGCACACCAATACCACAACCATTACAGAGAAGTCTGTGAGCATTTCATTATGCCACTATACACACTCATTTTCCAGAAAGAGTGTGATTGTATGTCAGAGGAGGCCATGCAAGTGATACAAGATTATGCAGACTACTATTTAACCGAACATGGCATGTACTTCAGAATGTTTGGAGGCTTGAGAGCACCTTCCCTACTGCCAAAATACGCAACTGATTACATTGTCCATAAGGAGGCAATTAGACAAGTGTTCCTAGATGGGATAGGCAGCTTCCTATTCGAGCACAAGAAGACTGCTTATCCTCCCTTGCCCTTTAGACTAGGAAGCTACAGGTTCACTAAGGTGAAACAAGCTGGTGAATTCGTAGAGGAGCTGGAGAAGTTCCACTTTGGCGAGATGCCCTACCACAGGAATGAATCCCATGGTAAAGTTGTGGAGCATTGTAAGGAAAACAAGGTGCATTTTGAATATACCCACCATTTTGATAGGGATGAATCTGTCTTCCGAAATGCCCCGAACATGGCAGCACTGAAGAGGAGATTCACGAAGAAGATCACCACCAAAGGTGGGAAGGGGGGTGAATAGGCTAAGGCTGAGGAAGAAGCCAAAAGGAGGAATGAAGAAGTTCAAAGGTTGGCAAAAGAAGCTGCAGAGTGGTGGCATAGTGAGGAAGAAGGGAAAAGAAAAGAAGCTGAGAAAGCCCAGGAAGCAGCTAAAGAGGCAGAAGAAGCAGCTAGGAAAGCAGCTGAAGAAGCAAAGAGAAAGCTCGATGAGGAGCTGCAAAAGCGGGAGGCAGAGAGGTTGAAGCTGACACAGACTGAGACAGAACAGTCAGCTTCTAACATAGCTGGAGGGCAGACCCAAGATGTTGAGAACCCTGAGGTTCAGGACCCACAAATACCCGCTGCCAGCACACCCATGGTCCCCACTCTCAAGCTGGTTCCTTTTGTCCAGAAAAAGGGAGAAGAAATTCCCGATTTCAACACTGTTTATTATGATAGGGCAACGAAGAGAATAATGAAGAGGACAGAGAGGAAAGTAGAAGCACGAAATATGCCCGGCAAAATGATAACGGATACGGCTATTATGTTAAGAACAGACCAAGATCCAAGGCTCACCCTGAGAGCTGGGACTGCACTTCTCCATGCCTCAGAAGATAACATGGACAAGGTAATAACTGACTTGGAGCAGTCCAAGAAATCCTCTGCCCAGTTAAAAGACACATTGAGGAAAGAGAGGGAAGAAAGAAACAGGTTCAAGAGGAAATATGAAGATATGCAAAGGGAAATGAAATCCTCAAGAGCCGAAGTACAGACCCTCCAAGGAGAAATACAAGTTCTGGAAACAACACAAGAGTCTCTAGAGAGAGTACAGAAAAAATATCAAGAGTTAAGAACTGAAAAGGAACAACTACTGGCAAAGGTGGAGGAACTGGAAGAGCAACAAAAGATCCTTCTGGAAGCCAATACGCTGCATACCCAAGAACTGAGAAAGGAACATCAAGAACAGGTCTCTTCTTTAACAACTGCTCTGGAGGAAGCAAGAGAACAATAGGTTAACCTCCAACCATTTAAAGAGCACGTCTTGGCCCAAAATACCAAGATGCTGCAGTTACAGACTGCTGTTGAAGATGAGAGATGTAGAGTGCTGCACATCGATGGCAGACTGGAAGAAATCTTGGAAACTGCATCTTATTTTGTGGACAGATCTCAGGATGTCCTCGAGGTCCTGACTGCGAGAATGGCGAGGTTGGAGAACAATGAGGAAACTCCAGCAGAGCTGCCATCAAAAGATAAACAAGCCCTCAAGCGGGATTACGACTTAGTAGAATTTGCTATTAACACCGCTGAGGATTTCAAGAAAATAGTCAAGAAGACGAAGGGATCCTGTACGAAATTTTTTAGGAGAGTCCTCATCACATACAACCGGTGCCAAGTAGAAACCGAGCAGAGGCTGGATGATTTCCCGGACCACAATTCGTTTATGGAGATGTTACAGAAAAGGCATCAGGAAGAAGAAGCAAGAGTGCAACGCATCAAGGCCATTGATGACCAGATGCTGAGAAGTGAAGTGGGCCATTCAGCAGTTAGTGTACAACTTTTGGAGGACCAACTTCGGTTGAGCGCAGCCAGAGTGGAGGATATAAAGAGCTAGGCTGAGAAATTTGAAATCAATATCCAGTTCTTGGAACCCTGTGCATTTGAGGGCATTTCCACTGAAGCCTCAAAATGGAAGAAATTCCTTGACACCCAAGCGGGGCCCTCTTCATAAAGGAATGGTCGCTTTTGTATTTTGTAACACTTTTGTAAATCATTTAAGAAAAGTATAACGTTGGGAAACGAGAGGTTGGGAAGCCCAAAGGTCACTTTGGGCAGCCCAACAGTCTCACCCTTTTGTATAAATGTAAAAGACTTAGAGGGAAAAAGGGGCTTTTTCCCAGTGAGACTAGAAAGCTATATTGTAAGAAGAACTATTTCTCTTTGCAATAAAGAAATATGGTTTTCCTGTTGGAGGAAGATTGGTGGAATGTCCAAATGCTATGCTGTGGATGGCTGAAAGATGAACTATTTTGTTTTCCAGTTTTTGTCCATTAACCGTGAGATCGTTCTAACCCTTTGAACCTATGTTCTTGTTTAAATGATTTCTAGTTTATTTTGTGGAATGACCACCATGAGTAATGTATGCGGTTCATAAAACAACTGGCTATCTGGTTGTTGAAATATCTTTAATCGTTCATGCATTGTGGAAAGAAATATCAGCTAAATGTAGTTTCTCTTTATATTGCATGTACAATACACGTTACTCACAAATAATTTACAGTTTGCTCCTCGGGGATAGATAGGTAGATTGATAGATATTTAGTTCATTTCGTTGCTGCATATGTGATTTAGATGCAGGTGAGTCTAAGACGAGATGTAAGAACCTACGCATCATGTTGTGACTGCTCCCGGCATCCGAATCATCCTGCATTGTTAGTTAGGCATATGCATCTCATACATAAGTCAAAAAATACAAAAATATACATGGTGGACCGGGCCGCAACCGGTAAAACATTTGTTTTGTTACCTTGACTTACGGTAGCCGGACCGTAAACCGGACGGGTTCCCTATACCAAATAGTCAACGGGCTAGTTGGGAACGTTGACTGGGGAGAATCCCTTTCTGTTGTCGCCTGCGAATTTTCAGGCCTCAACACATACCTAAATATAAAACTAAAAAATACACCTAAACAGTGGACTGGGCCGCAACCGGTAAAATAAGCTTTAACCGGACGGATTCCCCATACCAAACAATAACGAGCTAATTGGGAACGTTTATTGGGGAGAATCCTTACTATTGTTACCTGCGATTTTCCAGGACTCAACAAATACTAACAACAATAATTTCAAAATGTAGTTAAATATATAATATTAACAACAATAATTACATTAATAATAATGTGTTTGATATAAGTTTATAAACATATATTTGATATACTTTATATTTGAAAACATTATTAATATGTTAAATATAAACATATAAAAAACATTACTATTATTAATATGATTATTAATATGGTTATTACTAATTATGTTATTATAACAGCTTTATAAAAATTAAATAAATTTTTTAAATCACCCCATAAAAATTAAAAATTGAAAAATAAAAACTTCACTATCTGAAGTTTAAGGCAAAGATATTAGTAAAATCAAGAACTTTATATGAGAAATATTATTGTAAAAATAAAATACTTGAACTTTATACATATTGATTACCTGAATGAGACATAGGGTTTCGTGAAAAAATGAAAAGCATAAGAAAGAAAATCTCATTTCAACATGGGGTTCGAGAAAGAAAAGCAATTGAACGAAGGAAGGCATCTTTATTTTTGTTTACTTTCAGTTTGGGTGGGAAAACAAAAGATGATTTTCGGCCCCCCAAACCTTTAAAGATCAACACACAGAAGAAGCGTACAGGATGCCTGTCTTCGTCTTCATCTTCTTGCGGGTCCAAGATGATATTTTACCTATCAGTAGTTTGCATATGAAACAAAGGAATGCATTTTCTTTTTCTCTTTTTCTTTTTCTTTTCGTAAGGTATTTTTTTTTCTTTTTCTTTTTATAAGGAATCTTCTTAACTTTTTTTCCTTTACATCATCTTCAGGCATCCATCACTGGTTAAAGCTGATGGATATTGATTTGTTTTTAATTTTGGTGAAAATCAAGTTTGAAAATTGCAATTTGTTACAATTTCAACTATCACAATCATAATAGTTTTATGTAAAATAAATAACACACTTAAAACTACCTAATTGTAATCATTTTACTATTTGAGTAATAAAAACTGCAATTTCAACAAATTTGTTTCTGCCCGGATAAGGGGCATTTTGGTCGTCTATTATACTACTCCCTCTCCATTTCCTTTGCGAAAGCATCTTCATTATATTCTATGTACTATTATTCCTGTTTTTTTCATTGGACGTACGATATGAGATTGGACTTGTACTTTGTTTACTTGCCAATGAAGGTTTAACGTTCATACCTTAAACTATATCCATCTCTATCTTAGACTTCGACTTTTCATTCCGAGTAGAAAAGGAAAAGAAGTATATCTTGTATACCCATATTCAAATTTCTACTTATATATATTCTTCACAAACCTTGTTGGGCATCTTTGGTATTCAAATGGAAATTTGAATATGGGTATGATGGAAGAAAACTTGAAATTGGAATATAATTTACTATTTATATATATAAAGTGAAGTGATTAGATGAGGGGTTAGTGAGGAGGGTCACCTGAAGACTAACAACACTCTAGGGTCTAGGGTTTCGAGTCTGATGCCATGATATATCTAGATAAGTTCAATATTAAAATAGATTCTATACTTGATATGATGCTAGATTTGAGAGTAGACAAAGTTAATTCATCGTCATCGGAATTTGTTCAAGTCCCACAAAATGAAGCATGGGATGGGAAGATCAATACATTTATTGGGGGTTCTCTTAAGTGACTCCTTGATTCTAATGCTAATGATTCATGTGACCCTTTAGTTAACACTCATAGCTTCTGGGAGGTCGGTTAGATTTGAGTGATTTCATGAGCCTATGTCCACCAACATCCCTTGAAAGCCTGTAAAAACTATGCAACATGATTTGTTAATAGGGTGATGGAGCAGCTTTGGCCATTAGTGAAAGTGTTAGTGTTACAAATATTGTAGACTTAGAGGGATGCGTTCTAGTTGGGATTTTTTGTGGAAACTTGTGTTCAAGATCAATTTGTGTCAGTAGTGGGCTATAGCCTTGTTATTCATTCATTGTCGAGGGAGTGATTAGGGTTTATATTAAAAAAGAATGAAGATGGATAATGGATTTTCCATAAGTGTTGGATTTTGGAGAAATATATTTCGATGTTAAAAATGTGGCATCTCTTTTTCGACCCCATGGATGTATTCTCATATAGTATGTGAACTTAGGTTAAATTACCTAGAATCTCATTAGAATCTTCGATGAAGATGGGTTTGAACACTATAAGACATAAGATTGGTAAATTTGTTGCATTGGATGCTAGCTTATGGGATAGCTCTAAGTGCTTGGAAATGCAAATTTTGGTCAATTTAGAGATACATCAAGGTTTATACAAATCGATGGAATTGTTCGATGGAGAAAAATCATATACTTAGACATTGGGTTATCTTAATGTACCCTTTAGGTGTGCTCAATGTCTCCATTATGGGAATGTTGTTGTCGATTGTCTCCTTGGATTCCAAAGGAAATTATGGAGGCCAAAGTGACACGCATATCATCAGAAGAAGGTCTAGGACTTGAAGGGATCCTGAGCTCACTTTGATGTTGGTGAGGAGATGAGAGGCTGACATGGTCAAGTAGATGATTTATTATATGGGAAACAATGATTCAACGTTAGAAGAAAACACCTCTCAACATATCCCAGTTGGCTCTATATCCATTTCTCTAATTTATAATTATTGGACATAGGGCTCAAGTTTCTCATTAAGAGATTGTTCGTAAATATTTGGTGAGGTAGATCCTTTTTCCAGGTAGTGGGTTCAATTGAAACAATTCCGATAATAAAGGGTTCAAGTATGGATCCTTAAAATTTTCCCTGCAAGTAAGTGTTTTGCATACTTGATTGATTTACCTATTCTTTAATTTAAATCCAAACTCCATTTTGATTGTTTAGCCTATATTGGTTGGTTTCTCTACTTCCTTCGATACAACTGGGGTTTTTGGGGAGGGAGGAGTCTCTGTGTGTCTATAGGTTGAGGGTTATGTGGTGGTCCCATCAAAGGACTCAAATTCTTTATTTTGTGCTCTCCAAAGCCAAAATTCCAAAGATTCCAATCAAACTTCTTTTAGGTGAGGGAGGGTAGTCTTTGTTGACATCTTCGGTCTAGTCTAAGGAGTTGGGAGAGTTGAGTAGTATTTGTTTTGACTATCCAAAGGTATTAGTCAATACCATAGAAGGTTGGAAATCGACCATCAAGCATGCTCAAGAAGCATCCATTATGGAGGTTAGTTAAGGTTGGAAACCATTAATTTATGGGGTCCCTAGAGCAAGGAAACCCCTAAAATGAACATGTAAACAAAAATTCAATAAATTAATGCTAAATGTAGGGTAAAATTCTTTCCATCAATCTCCATTCTAATTTGGAGAAGTCGAATATGATTTTGATTCAAGAATCTATGGGTAGGGGGAAGCAATGGGTGTTTGATCTTTGTAAGTGGTTTAAGGATATGGTTTTATCACATTGGACTTAGATGGACACTGTGGGGGTGCATTTATAGGTTAGAATTATCATATAACTTTATTAAAATTGTTTTGCAATTAATTCACACCTAGCTTCAAAGGTTTGTAGAAAGAGTTTGGATAGAACATTTTAAATTTTAATATTTATGGTTTGTATGAGAGGAAGCGAGTCTTTTGGGATAGAAATTTTAATCTACAATCTTTTAAGGTTAGCAACCTTACTATTAGGTGGGGTATCAATATTACCATTAATAGTGAGGAAATTTGGGGAGATTATGCTAAGGAAGACTGACTTGATCGTTTTTTTGGATAAATTTGAAGGGTGAGTTATATTGATGTGGAACCATGTTAGCTTTGGACGACCTGGTACAACAATTTTGTTGGTTTGGATGGTGTAGTATTTTTGGGAAAATACCGTAATGGATATGGTTTGAGCCATCACAAATAGGTCTCCCATAAAGGTAATACATACAATCCTTTTAGAAATGAAATGAAATATATTTGCAATTATATAGTAATTAGAAAAATAGGAGATCAAATTCCAACCTCTTGTCCAATGATTGTAGAAGATCTCTCTTTCAAACTCGGATTGAATTATATTTCCGATGACTTGCATTCACCAACATAAACAAGAATAAAAGCATAGAACTGCAAACATAAAAAAATAACTTCAAATAAATGTGTTAAAATATGAAGATTAAACAGAAAGAAAGTAACACCCTATAGGATTGGAAATACAATTCTTTAGAGAACAATAAACAACAAGATACAAGATAGATGCTAGTTGTTATTGGATGCGACACTATTCTAAATCGGAATATGAGTTCCTCCACTTGGGCCACACACTTACACAACTCCTATGTGCTCCAGAGACAATACCAAAGAAACAAGACTATTTCTTGGAAAGATAATGAACGTAGACAACTAGAAATCCATATTTCTAGATATGGGGGAATGATTTGTAGATACGGGACTTAGGGTAATGGATTCAATATGGAAAATTTCATCATAAGGATGCTATAATGCTCTCTCCTCCTCCTCATGATTTCCTTTTCTTCTTTTATACTTTTGGGATGGAAGTTAGGGATTTTTCGGTAGTTAACTATGGGAGAAAGAAGATCGAAACCCATAACACTCTTTTTACTTTTTTTGGAGATATTTTTTAACCTTAAAAAATAGGGTAGATGCAAGTTGTACACTAGTAGGGTGCGTATACAATGTTAATCACTATCAAGCCGCGAATGTGCATGAAACAAGGGTTTTTTTGAACGTTTTGGATGAAAGGGGATAATTATATTAAACCATAAAATGGCAAGGAAGCATGTAAAGGGTAAATATAGGAAAAAATAATAATTTTGGAGTGATGCAGAAAAATATGATATAACATATGCCCCTAATGTGTGAGGTCAGAAGTTCAATTCATTTTCTAAATGCATTATAAATCTTCAGAGTATGTGCATGTTGGACCAATAATAAGTAGTAAAAAAATAGCCATAATGGAAGTAACCTACAACATAACAAGTTATAATTTTCTCTTCTCGAGGTGGGCATACCCATGCTCAGGAGTAATAAGGAGCATGGCCGCAAAATAAAGTACACTGTAGATCCATGTGATATATAAAAATAGTGATCATGGCCATTAAAAATGAATACTCTATGGATACATGTTAAAAAAGATCATATCCATGAAGTAATACACAATGGATCTATGTCTCATAATCAAATGAGGATATATGTAAATAAGTAGCGGAAATAACACTATCCCGTAAGAATTAGTGTCATAAAATGAGTAAATGGCAATCCAAATCAACTCGAGATATAGAAAAATATGTGATGATATATAATGGACACATGGTATTCAAACCAACCAATATGGATACAAATATAAACCATGTGAATAGATGTCCTAAAATTGAACATAGTAACACGATCCAACGTGATGTATAGTGTTAACAAACGAATAGATGTCTGTTCATTGATGTATATTATTAACAAATGTTATCCAACTCACTGATAATGATAATGAGAGGCAATGTACCTATTAAAATATAACAAGCATGAATAAATGTTTTGATGTCAAACACTTGTAGTTTCTAACAAATATGCGAAATTGATTTATGCCCACTATTGGTAGTGAGGAAATATACAAATGATGATTGGAACTTACAAGGCACTAAAAAATGATCTAGAGTGCTATCCAACAATAGATGATTTGAATTCGATGGGAAGCGATCCGCTAGAACGAGGGTGTTAAGGAATCCACCATCATCTGACATGAGGTAGTAGTAGAAGGCGAAATATTTGGTGGAACAAATTGATTGATTATGAAACATACTTGACACTTTGAAATGTCGACATACTAAAGTCAAGAGTTCTAAGGACTAGTCGACACATGTTAAAATTTTCCTCGAAGATAAGCACGATACAATAATTGATTGTAGAAACATAGATTCAAGAATGAACAAGACATAAGCATGTGCCATGTGAGACATCAATAGAATTATCCGTAATGATTGGAGGAATAAATAGTTGAGGATAATGCATAAAGTATTTCATCTTTCTAAATCCATACTAAAACCCAATTTGCTAAGAAAATAACTCAAGACAATGTTCTTTGTTCAGGGGCAATGTAACTACTGCTAGGCATAAATAAGAACTGACTCTTTCCAATATGTTCTTTGAAATATTTGATTTGTTTTTTTAATATTTTTCGTATTATAAAAACCTGAAAATGAATAAAAGAATGCTAAAAATACATGGGAGGAAATGAGTGTCGAGGACAAGTGAGCTAGTTCCAAGCACAAGGAACAAACCTATGCATAATGCAATGAACATGATAAAGATACAAACACTCAGGCTGTGTTTCCTTTCAGTAACCGAGTGTCAAGATTCAAAGGAAAATTGATGCAAGGGTTAACAATGATGAGATTGTAAATAAGGGATTATAAATAGATGGATGCTGGAAGCCGACATGAGGCTCAAAATCACAAGTGGAAAAAATGCAATGCATTTACAACTTAAAAAAATAGTGAGTGTCCCCCATAAAAAAGTTCCCAAAAAAAAAACATAAAGAAGAAGAGTCTTCAACATAAAGTCAGGCAACACTTGCAAGGGCCTCTCAGTCCTACAAATACAATAACATGGGTACCATAAGACATAGATGATATAAGCTAGGGAAACTGTGTGAAGGGAGGTTTATTCCGAAATAAATAACATATATAAAGTAGTAAAATATTTCATGTCATAAATTTGCAAACAAATCATAGGGAATTTCAAAACTAAAAGGTATAATGCATAATGTAAAGGAAGAAAAACTTATCCATATGCTAGTTTATGAAAATATTTCTTGTCAAATTAATGCGGCAGCCAAAAAATAATCATTTCCTTGTAAACCCATCAATATAATATTCCCAATAACCCTAAAACAAATTCACCATTAGTCGCCAAAGACAAAAATTATATCCAACTATATAAAAGTGTTTAAGAAATGAAATAAATTAGGGTAAAAATTCATTTTTTCCCTGCCATTTTAAAAATTGAAAATTTTGAGATTTTGTTGTGCATTAGACCTTCATCCTCAAGTAATGATTTTGAAGGATATAAGTAACTGTTCGAGGTGTCATCATATCTAGGTATAATGTCTTACCCTCCTCTTTCACTTCATAGTCCTTTTCCTACATTTCATCTGCCATTTGTCAAAACTAGCATACACATGCTGCTTTGGCATGAGGCATTTATGAGCTAGTTCATATGCATGTTGGTACACTACAAGGAATGTACATATTCTCATGTGTACACTATAGCACATGTATGTCTATGCAAAGGGGTAAAAAATAAAATGTGGACAAAAAATCGACTTGAACCTTGTAAGATAGTGAAATAATGGAGGGGATGGGAACATGAGGAGATTGATAATCATGTTGTTGAAGACTCCAAAGTGATGGAAGTGCTATGTACTTGCTTATTAATGAATTTTATTAAAGTGAAAAATATCTGTGCTTGAAATTTGTTTTTACAACTTTCGATATGGAACTAGGATCTAGAGGCAAATTCCTTCATGCTTGATGATCAAACTCTCAAAATAGAGGTTGAAGATATTTACTTTTTTATCGGAACTCCCACAAAGGTGAGGTGCTAAACTTCAAAGCATGTAGTATTGGAGCGATTACCATTGATGAATATGTGGTAGTGTATTGGATAATAGGGTCACAAAATATTGGTATATACGTGCCAATAATAGACATTGAAGATATAATCCTCAAGGCCATAGTACCTACCATTGTTCACATTATGGGGTTGACATGAATATACCATGCCTCTCTTCCACATATGCTTTATGATGTGCAATGTTTTCTTCCTATAGTATATGATTAGTTTACAAGACTATTGGGATGTGTGAAATCTCACTGTGACAAGATGTAAAATATGAAAGATGAAAATGTTTTGATTCGGGAGCCTCCAATGTTGCTTCTTCTTCGAGTGAGTACCTTCCATCATCCCTCAAGTATATGTACATTATGTCATGGTCATATGGATAGGATGGATGTTGGGATTAGGACAACGATGCACTCCAGGTCCATATGAGGATGACTTCTTCACTTGGAGGGAGCATCGAATCATAACCATTAATGACTATCCCTATGCATGAATAGACTTTAGCAAAGATACATATATGGTAGTCCATCCTAGAAGTGCACTGGGTGCAATTGGTAAGTTCCTTTTTAAATCATTTTCGTGATTATAATTTTTTATTTTTTAATATATAAAAAATCAAAAACTTTATTGGTTAGTGGATACTAACTAAACAATGATCTTGTATAGATATTTAAGCAGTCTAACCTGAAAGGTTCAAACATTATAGAAATAGGATCCAAGTGGAGTTTAACCCATAAATGCCATTGTGGCATTAGCCAATTTCCTTGGAAATATAACTGCATTTACCAAGTAGGTGTTGATGGTAGATATCAAGGACCTTCCAAAGAGGATGCATAGATAAGTAGTAGGAGTACCTAATTCTAATTGGGTATGACTCTTCAAGAGGGTGGCTAATGCCATTGTATGTTACCATGAGCAACACGGACTATAGATGGTCCATATGGATGTTTTGTGACGATGATAAATAATGTGACTAAAATGACTTATTTTGTATACTAGATCTACCACTTTGTATTTCGAGAGACTATGCAAACCTACACACACACACACAGACACACATATTCCTTAGTCGCTTTACTTATATCAATGTATTTATGCATGTGTTTTTATGGTATAGACAATGTTAAATGTTTGTAATTTACAAATGATACAAATAATAATCTAGAATCTAGTTAGCATAACCTTCTGTAACCATGTTTTTATTTCTTGAAACATGTGAATAAGTTATGAAAATAAATTATTGTTCAATAATCCTTACCCGTAAAAATTGTCAAAGTAACAAACGATATCGAACTTAGTATTGCCTATTCAACTGAGAAATGACCAACTAAGAGTCAAGATGATCTTTGAGACATTGAATTCCATGTAAATTGGTGTGGATTAAAATTTCAATAACGACACTATGTTCAACAACATTATTGGTTGTTTGTCCAAGATAAGAACCTCTTTATATAACTAACTAGTTTATATGAGAATAGATCACTAGTGTAGTTGATACCATACTCCTAGTATGACTACTAAAACCATCCACAAACCCTATGTAAGAAACTACTTTGAAAATACAAACAACAACTAAATAATTACGAGCAAAAGCATCTATAATACATAACAATTTATAACAAATGTATATAATGTACATAAGATTTATCACCTGCCTAAGCATAATATTTCTTCAAATAGAGTCCATATCTATACTACAAAATCTTATTTTTCTTGGAATCAATGAAATCATAAGAACTGACTCTTCAATACTTTAGTAACAATGTATGGTCCAAGCCACGTAGACTTAATCTTTCCTTCCCCTAAGGGATCTTTATTGTGATCATATAACAGGACAATATATCCTTTAGAGAAAACCATAGGATGGACAAACTTATCATATCGAGTTTTCAAACATTTCTTATGGGATTCATTTTCCATAGCAGCATTTGGACGTTGTTCATCAAGATGTTGTAGGTGAACTAAACGTTCCTCTAAAGTTGAAGTATAAGGTAAAATTTGAATAGATAACATCAACAAGGGAGTATCATACTCGATCGGAAGAACTAATTCAAGTCCAAGACTGAGTTGAAAAGGAGAAAAGTCACTATAAGTGTTAACTGAGGTATTCCCACAAGGTGGTATGTTGCATGATATGCCAATTAGACCTACTAGTGTTAATTTCCTTTGAAGCATGGTCTTTAATGTTTTATTAATAACTTTGACTTGACCATTTTCTTAGGAGTAAAATGGAGAAGAATATTCTTACCTAAACTCTAGTTTTGTGGTCAATTAAGTTATCATATTGTTTTGAAAATGAATACCATGATCAATGACTATCTCATGTAGAATACTAAATCTAGTTATCATTTTATTGAAGATTAAGTAAGCGACAATCTTCCCATCACTAGAAAATGCAGGAATGGCTTCCACCCATGTCATAAAACAATAGATGGTCACAATAATATACTTGTTCCCCCCATATGAATCTAGACAACAAGTCATAAAACAACCCCCCACTAGATTGTATTTATGAAATAAAACTATGTTGATTGTAGAGTCAGATGTAGCCCGATATAACAGAATATATTTTGTGTAATCTGGAGGACTAAACAAATGAGTTGTGATAATATCTTGTTTAATAGCTTCAAAATATCCTTTAGTAGCTTCATCCCATACAAGCAAAAATCCTTTCTTTAATAGATGCATGAAACCTTTAGTTATCTTCACATAATTGATGATAAAATTCCTGAGAAAGTTTGTTTTCCTTGTAAACTATGATGTTGGTAAACATTGGAAGGATGAAGTAAGTTGAAAATGGATTTGAGTTTTAAAGGGTTGGACATAATCCTTTTATTTTATACAATAAATTGTAGAAGCCATTCAGACTTTACACAAAAAAATACACGTGTGAGGATTCAATCGAATCTTATAGTCACTTCATTACTCAAACACAAGGTGAAGATGGGATGGACGATCCCATATATTTCGAGAATTATTTGATAAATCATCTAAATAGGATTAAGGAATGTGCATGATGTGATAAAAAGTGAAATACATCCTGCTGAAAGGTAGCTCCAACAATTTTAAGGCCAAAGGGAATTTTATGATATGTGAAAGTTCCCCAAGGGTATATAAATGCAAATTTTTGTTAACTTTTAGTATGGATTTGAATCTAGTTATATCCAAAAAAATCCATCCATGAAAGATAAGATTTATTTATTTGGAAATTCATTAATAATTTGATCGATGAATGGCATTGGGAAATTTCCCTTGCGATAAGTCTTGTACAAATATTGAAATTCAATGCATACTCATAGGTTACCATAATTTTTGTCAAGAGGAACAAGATTGGATACCCTTTCAATTAACAAAACAAGACAAATAAAATCAGGCTTTAGAATTATTCTTACTTCAACTTTGATAGCTTCCTATTTCGAGGGTTAATACACAAGTACATTTGGGTCCATTTCTCGATGATAGTTCTAAAATTTCACATAAATTCCATCGGTTTAGAAACCATCATAATTCAAACAAAAATTTATTTTCATCAAAATTTTGATGAAAGTTCAGAAATTTGATATACCAACTTTGAATTTTCGACGAAATTCCCAACTTTCATTTGAATTTCGATGGTTTCTAAACTGATAGAATTTATGTGAAATGCCAAAACATTCATACAAAAATGGACACAAATTTACTTTCAGACGAAGTTTATGTCAAACAGGTTTGACATTTTCAGAGGATTTAATATCGCATTCAACAATACATGGGTGAATGACTAGGATCTCCTCATATGATGAGGAAGATACATTGCAAAATTCTTTAAAAATACCGGTATAAATATGAAATTCTTTCGGAGAATAGTTTGTACCAATGTATACATTTTTCAAGACATAAAGGTTGCTCGAGATATTGATTGGAATGGTTTCAAAAAAATTATCCATATTACCTTCGGCGTATACTCCCTGTGGAACCAAAGGTGCAATGGTTCATCAACATCTTCAAGTATAACTACAACAAAACTATGTGATTAACGTCCACTTTTGCTTCCTGTTTTGCGTCTAGACCCATTTTTAATGTGTTTTTCTTCATTTCCTTGGCCACGTAGGCACAATTTCTTGGGTTGGTGTTATTTTAGGCTTTTTTCTACTCCCTTTTGCTAAACTCGATGCTAAATCCAATGCAAATTGCACCGATCTTAGCACCAATATTAGTTCCTAATTTAACGCCAAGATTAGCACCAAGTTTTGCGTCGGGTGTTTCACCTCATTTTGCGCCTAGATTTTTATCTACTCTTGTTGAACCCCTTTTTTCATCCATGTTTTCCTCCAATTTTATGCCCATGTTTTTGTTAATTTTTTCATCCTTTTTTACATCCTCATTTTCATCTACTTATGCTTCTTTTTTTGCAACCCTTTTTGCATCCCCTATTGCACCAAGTTTATCATCGGGGTTTACGTCCCATTTTATGTCTATCTTTGTATCTGCTTTTGTTGGATTGACTTTTGCATCCATTTTTGTGTCTACTATTGCATCTTTTTTTGCACCCATATTTTCATCCTTTTTTGCATCTCATTTTGAATCGATGTTTGCATCCTTTTTAGCATCTACTGTTGCATCCACTTTTGTATCCACTTTTTTTGAGCCCTACTTTGCACCCAAATTTGCCCCTAGTTTTGAAGCCACTTTTGCTTCATCATTTGCATCATTTTTTGCATCCAGGTTTGCATCTACTATTGCATCCCTTTGTGCATCCACTTTTGCATCAAGTTTTCCATTGAGTGTTGTGTCTAGTTTTCTTCTAGTATTGCATCTACTTTTGTTGCATCCACTTTTACATCTAATTTTGTCTCCACTTCTGCGCCCATGGTTGCATCCACTTTTGTGTCTCTTTTTGCATCCACTTTTGTTGCATTCCATTCTGCAACCACTTTTGTGCCTGCTTTTGCACCCACTTATGCTTCCACGTTTGTATCCACTCTTTCATCCTCTTTTTCATTTAGTTTTTCGTCCACTTTTTAATCTAGTTTTATGTCCGTTTTTTCATCTAGTTTATGCCTAGATGTTGAAGATGACGATGACGGTAATGATGGTGATATTCACAATGAATACGGTGAAGATTATATTGTTGTTGTTGATGATGAAAATTATGGAAATGATGGTGATTAAAACAAACAAAATGATGATGATGGTTATTATATTGGCAATGACAACACTGACGTCAATGATGATGATGGCGATAATGAAATGAATGATGATGATAGTGATGATAACAATGAAAACAATGATGATAATGATGATGATTACAATGAGCACGATGAGGAGGAAAATGAAAATGATGATGATGATCATCTTTCAAACTAGAAAGCGACACAATTAAAAATAACTAACAAAAATGATTAATTTAGTCCAGGAATAAAACTATGACTAGCTAACAACTACAAGAATGTGGAATAGTCATATGTTTACATTACTCAATTTTAATGGTGTCACTCCTGAAATGGAAAATTTCAATTTTGATAATGAATTGTTACAATTTACTAAATTTTAACACTACATATGGATTTAGAGAATCCATCTAAAATGTCATAATTTAATAAATTCTAACATTGTAGATGGGTTCAAAGAGGATATGTGTGGTTGTTTGAGATAATTTTCATTGCTTTATAGCCTAAGAAGATTCATTTAGGGAATAAGGTACTTGGTCTCCTCTCTTATCCATGGTACAATCCTTGAGATCCATTATTTTTGTGCAACACATTCTAATGATGGATATATTCCTAGTTGGAGGCAAAAGATCTCTTATAGAGGTCTTATGTTGTTATTGAAGGACTACTTCATGAAGCTTGATCTTGAGAATATTTAAATAGGGAATTACCACTTTGTGTTCCTTCCTTAACCATTTATAAAACCTTGAGTTCCATATGTGTTGCACAAAACCTCCTATTGGCACTTAGGCCTAACCTAGATATCACTAAACCCAACTGTGATGAAAGAACCCCCTACTGGGACCCATATACAACATGAAGGCTAGAGATCCCTTAGAGAAGATCTATGTTGTTATTTGATTCCTTTTTCATGCTTGGAAATACCGAGAAGCTTTGTTTAGGGCCTATGACCCTTTTTTCATCCATGATAAAAACCTCAAGACCCATTTATAATTATATAAAAATTTCAAAAATGTCAATTTTTTTTTGTTTTACATACTCAAAATTATCATGCATTATATTAACACCATCCAAATCAACCTTAATATTATCTAATTTATAGATTGGATATTTCCAATGTTATTTAGATAGACAAATACAATATTTTAGGCTTCCGCATAAATAATCCAAAAATTTCATTAAATTTACGTAACAATCCTATTGTATTTTTTAGTACATAAATAGTCATCGATCTTAATTCATCCTCTTTGCTCAATGGAATCGAATCTATTTATTTACTATAATATACATTTATCCCAATTCATTCTCATCACTGAATGACATAGATCTTAATTCATCCTCTTCACTCAACATAATATCACCCACACCTTTAGGTGAAATTTTTTACCAAGTATCATGTTTTAAATTATCATGCAATATTTTTAAATCTCAAATTCATTAAATTTCAATGCAAAATAAAATCTATATTATAAAATCATGTGTTTTAATATTGAAAATGTTAACATCAACACTTCAAGATTGAATTATCAAATTTTCAATTTTAGTTTTCAATACTAATAAAATTTATATTCTAAAGTGTGAATTTTAATAATTTTAAACTCAAAAGTGAAAATTTTAGTTGGAAAAGTGTTAGTTTTGTATTCTAAAAATTAGAATTTTGATTCCAAAATGGTGTTTTTCAAATCCAAAATTATGAATTTTGAAACATAAAAGAGTAATGTTAGATTTCAATATTAAAATGAAATTGCAAATTGCATTCAACATAGTGAAAGCACATTAAAAAAAAACAAAACAAAACTTTGGGGTCGAGAAGGAAGACAATCACTTCCCTACACAACATTTTGGATTCCTTTTAAATGCTCATAATGCTAGGTAAAACAAAGTAAAGTACCTTGGGTGCCTAACAATAATACAATCTTACTTGCAACAACATCATTATTCTTAGTTAAAAATAAACTTTTATGATAACAACATTTATAATTTAAAGACTTCAATATACTAAAGTATATCCAAATTCCTAAAAAGTGACATTGGATCACCTCATATTACTACTAACTTTTTAGAATTTCCTATTCCTTCTTTGCCATTAATAAATCCTACAAACTACGAAAGGGTAAATGAGGCCACTATATAAGTGTCAAAATATTTTCAACTTCTTCAAACTTTTTATATAAAGAAAATTCCACATTCCTCTCATATTTTTTCAAACATTTGAAATCCAATGATTAAAACTCCAATGGATCTAGTTAAGTCTTTAAATAAAACCAAATCTTCATTTTTAGTTGTTCAAGTTGTTGAATCCCCTCTATGTGCAATTAAAACTACCCCATGAGGAGATCATCGAGGTCGACTCTATAGGGACATTGCAACCATAGGTTCAACAATCTATACATGGTCAATGCAAACACAATTCTTTGGATGAAATAAATGAAATTTTGAACTGTACAAAAATACAATGGGAACCCTATAATTTCATGCTAAACCATTAGCCTTCCCAAAGTTTCTCAATATTGAACATAGTTTTAAAGAACCCTTATTTTACCCAATATTGATTTTTTCCACAAATACATTCATGGGACAATTTGAAGGGAGCAGCCCCTCATCCCAATCCAGATCAACACAACATTCCTCCTAAGGACTTGACTTCTCATTAATGTATCTAGCTATTAGAAGCATGCGGATCTATAGTTAATGTATTTAGCTATTAGAAGTTAGTTAGACCTACATTGAATGTGTCTAAATGTTAGGAGAAGGTTGACCTTGCAAAATTTGAGTGGAACTATTAAAAGGTTCATTTGTTTAATGAATATAAGGAATGCTATTTGACTCTTATGCATGCTTTTAATGTGAATTTTTTTATATTATGCATTCAGTTTCCTCTATGTATATATATAAATCATATCAATTGGTATCCAAGCTTTGATTCGACATGATTCTTCACTAAGAAGTCAGGTTTTTCCACCCTCCCAACCTCAATAGAGAATACTCCATATTTTCATTCTCCATTCAGGTTGCATACACAATATTGGATACTCACATCAAAATTAACAGGAAGTAGAAGCATAGATCCTACTTGGTGGGTTAGAAAAGCCATCCTTTGACTCAAGCTAAATTTTTGTCCTCAACTTCCTTGCAATGAAATTCTCCTCATCTCATGGCGGAAGCAGCAACAATTTTGGACTTAAACATGGAGGAATTGGGACTTGATGTGAGCGTTGGTTTGTAAGTGTCAATCTTCAGAGTTGTCATCTCTCCTTAGCATCAAGTTTTGTCTTCTTCTGTGGTGGATGTTCATCAACATCAGGTGTTGATGCATGTTTCTTTCTCTTCCTTTTCCTATGAGGACACTGAGAAACATAGTGACCAAATTTGTGACAATCGTAGCACTTGATCTTGGAAAGATCTTTCTTCTTTTGTTTTGGAGATGACCTTCTACTTAGTTCAAAATTGAAATCTAATTCCATAAATAGATGCTCCCTCCTTAGTCGACCTCCAAAACACATTTTTTTAGTCCAATCTGTGGAAAGAAAAGTTTAAATTGGAATCCCTAATTCTTTGATTCCAACATAAATTATGTCAAAATTGAATTTTCACAAAACTGATATTGCTTCCATAGAAAATTGTACCATCCTAGGGTGATCTCCAAAATGTTGTTTTCAATTCCAATCTATGGAGAGGAATTCCCAAACTTGGAAGCCCTAGTTTTCAGATCAGGGCATAAACAATCACTAACAATGGATTAGATTTGGTACTTCTCTAATACCATGTTTAGTTTTTAACTTAGCAATCTTGATAATTATGTCCTAATGACTATCATCCCACTTTTACACTAAAAATTTCAACATTCACTTGGAACAGAAATAAAACAAGGATCACTGAAAGATTACCATGCACAAGAGACACAAATCTTTTACCCCAAGAACCCAAGATAGATAAAACCTAACAAATGTTTCTCAAAATAAATCAACCCCAGTGATTCAAGTACAATACCAATCATGAAGATGAACTCTAGCACAAGAGAGGTTCGTCCTCTTTCACAAGAAAACCCTAGCAAGGGTAGCAAATCTTCCAATACAATAAGAACCCCCCAAAATTACTCCTTTCACTTGTAGTTATTCTTGGCAAAAAATGTGCACTAGGAGAGAGAGAAGATGTGTGATGATGAGTGTGTAACTGAAGTGTGAAAGAAATTTATTTATATTATTTTGTTCAATTGAATTTTTCCTCAATGGTTCCAACTTGTACTGGGGCCAACTAACTAGTTTTGATCTTCATCTTTTGTTTATCTTCAAGCTGACTTGCCTTCTTGTCTTCATTTTCTTTCGAGACTTATTCAATGGTTTGTCGTGACTTCTTGGTTATTTCTTAATCATAGAAACGTTATCCTTGTTGATGTCAATATACTCACATGTAGATAAAATTCATCCATAGAGCTCTAATGTTGATTTAACCCCACTCTAAAACGTCCCGAACACTTTTGAGAGATTATGTCAAATTCAACATTAGATTAGAATTTGTTTATTCTAGAAGGGATAAAATACTTTGTCAAATAAACAAGTAAAATCACTCTAATATAGATTAGATAAATCCTTCTCAGAGTATGAAATGTGACCACCGTCTTCCTTCTTGGAATATTCTTTCCGTCTTCCTTCTTGGAATATTCTTTCTCAAAGTAAGCATCTTGAGTCTTATTTAGTCTTTGTCACTTCTCATGACTAGTCAACGCTACATTGGGGCCATCGTCTACTAACCATTGGTCACTTCTCATGATCTCTTTGGGAGAATGTATGCATAATGTTTTCTGATGCTGCAATCATGGATAAACATAAACAAATATTAGATTATTATTATTATTTTAATGTGATCTAAAATTTGTGCATGGCAGAACAAGGCCGTTAGGTTTTTATTCCAATTCTGAATAAATATAGATCGTAAAATATTCAATAAAATTTTTGGATCAATAAAGAATCCTTTGAATCACCAAATTTTGACAACTAGAAATAAACTTGCTGCAAGATTAAACAATTTTTATTTTTTGGTTCCTTCAATGGTGGAAAAACCTAGCATAATTTAGTGGTGATCTTAATCAAGGTCAACCATCACTGGCTGTTATCCGTGAATGAAAGATAACTCATCACTGTTATTTGAGGAAAGCCATATTGCCTAAAAGTTAGAGTGAAGAGTTTAAATCGTATCAAATATGTAACAAACTCTTATCCAATAAAAAATAATTTTAGATCTTAAGCTGACATCTTAACTAAACAATCGTATAAAAACCCACCTATATTAAAAAAATAATAATAAAATAAAATATTTAAAGTGAAATCAGAAGTAACCTATGTCATCCCTTAGCAAGAAATGAAGAATATTTTGGACTTGATTTTTTCTATGAAAAGAAACATGATATTGTGGGCCCAATCCAATCAGGACGATCTTCGCTTTCATATGTGTCCTAATCATCTTTAGGACCATGGATGTATGATGGAAGAAACCACATTACAATAGGAGGATATAAAATAAAAAAAATTAAGTTTATGTGGATGGGCACAACATTCTATAAGTTCCATAGGAGATGAGAAAGGAAAACCACTGCAATAGGTGAAAAAACCTGAGGCAAAGGGCGTTAGAGAACCTTTCCAAAAAGAACAAAAAAGGCCCCGAAACAATGGTTAAATTTTCATCTGTGAAGTCTGTAAGGAGTTTATGAGTCCCAAGAGAGTAAAATTATCCGATTGTGAAGGATCCTCATAGGTACCCAATATGGGAAACAATCTATATTTCTCTGGAGAAGTAGAAGTAGTGGCAGTGGCAATGATAAAAGGAGGAAGCAACAATACAACCCTTATTGATTCTATTGGTCCTGATGCCTTTGAATGCAGTATTTGCATGGAGCCCCTTTCACCCTTAATTTTCCAAGTAAGTTTTTTTTTATTTGAATGACCTCTTGAAATTGTTAACATCGGGTTGTTTTCCTCTCTTCAAATTATTAATAGTGGGTTATTTTATTTCTTAGAGTTAATGTGATAGCATTCTCTTGCAATCTTTTACTAATATTTTTTTGTTGTTTCTTTTTTTTTTTATAACATTCCTAGTGGTACTTTTTTACTTGTGAGTGGTATCTATCTTGTATACCCTTTTTTTGGGATTTCATTCCACATTACTACCCACCCTTGTACTTAATGGAGTCATCATTTCCATTAAATGTACAATTATCTAATGTAGTTAGCTACTTCTTTTGGCCTCTTCAAGAAAATGTATAGCATAAATTAAAATGAGATTTCAAACATAGACAATCTGCTCAAAACTATGGGGTTAGTTTTACAACTTATAGAAACCCTAAGGGATAAACTAATAGTCATGCTTAATTCTCAATTTCATACACAGACAATCTGCTCAAAACTATGGGATGAGTTTTACAACTTACAAAAAACCTAAGGGATAAAATAATTGCCATGTTTAATTCCAAAATTGTATATAACTGCACTTTGTTGGGGGGCATCTGTCTATGAAATAATTTTATTAAAGTTGAGTTGAAATTTCTATAATTGAGTTCATGTAATTTTTGGTAATTTATGAAGTAGCTCAAGACCTACTTTAAAGATGTTAGTGGAGTACTATAGGACACTAATAAAGTGTAATAAGATATATTGATTTAGGGTTTTTAAAGTAGATTCTGAGGTCTTAAAGAAGAGGCATATTTATTTGAATGTGCCGGAAGAATGGATGGTAAATATCCTTAACTACTTAGCTTAATTAGCTAGTGTGCCTCTAACTACTTATGTTAATTAGACTTTGTTTGCCTCTCAATCAAATTTAGAAGACTAGATCAATAGATATGAATTGGCCCTAATTCATGTTGATAAGGGAATAACAATTAACTACATGGCTTAGATTTAATAAAGAGTTAAGAACTGCAATTTCAAATGATTTTTTTCCATGAAAAGAAACTACATATTTGTTATTTCAAAGTGTGAAATCAAAATATCCATGACCAATATTTTTAGATCTTTTTTCAAAACTAGAATAAGTCCTCCATGACTCCCATTCACTACATACCACAGTCTTCCATTTAAACAGTAACTTTCCAAAACAAAAAGTCCCTATTCTATCATAAAAGAACATGACACAGACCCAATACTAGCATGGGGAACTCACCTTGTCTAGCAATATCTTATCACATTCATTCATAAAGGTTTTTTTTTTAATTGTGAAAAATAAGTTCAATATATTATAGGTATTGGGGGAGGGCAGTAGGGTATCGGGGGTTTATAGGTATTCAGGGAGGGGGGTAGGGTATTGGGGGTTTATAGGTATTGGAGGGGTATAAAAAGGTGTTTCTAGTAAAAATAGGGTCTTTTTAATTGGAAATATGTATTGGGAGGCAATCAACAATTTTTTTTAGGTAATTATCAATATCTATTGAAATGAAGGGAATTATTTAAAATCCCATGAACTAAGGTGCTATGACATGGTTTCACTTAGTGAATACCCCATGAAGACTAGCATCTTCAAATCATCTTCCAACTAAAAGAATGGAAGTAGATATTTCTAATGAGGTATGATCTTCCATGAATTCTTGGTAGATCAAAAGAAAGATTAGAAATTTGGCACTTTTTATTGCACTAATTCATCGATAGTTTGGAGTCTCCCAATACCTATAAGTTTCTTTGTCCTTGATCTGCCTCAAACTTTCATCAAAACCCAAAGAACAAAAAATTTTCTCTATTCTTTTTACGTATCCCAACACCATATATGATAGTGAAACAATGGTGATTATTAAAGAAGATTACTACCTCATCTACACACAAGCCTGGAGTTCCTTGACAAGCTGAATTAAAGAAACCCCAGGTTTTGGGAAAATCAATGACTAACTCTTGTAGAGTTTTGATTGCCTTAATATTTGGTTGTTTCCATACTTCTCTATAAGAAAGCCTGATTTTGTGCAATACCAACCTAACATCCATGAAAATTCCTTGAAAAATAATTGTATTTATAAACAGCCATATACTCTATATAATTTGAAATGAAATTTCTATTAACCTCCTCGAATTAAAATATTCTTAGGTCCCTATCCAACCAAATACAAGTTGGTGAAAATGGTTTGTTAAGAATGCCCTTAAAACTACTTATGTTAATTCGACAGTGTGCACAAAGCGAACCTCAATATATTTTTTCTCATTATCTATCAATAGTCAAGTATACAAGGACATAATAATTAACCACATGGCTTCACTAGTACATGTGCACATTTTCCCCATGGAGAATCGTCGCTATATCAACAATGTTGTGTCTCTACAGCGATGAATAGGAGCCCATATTTTCATGGAAAAAATCTCTTCGCAGTAGCCACACTTCAAAATTTGTGTAGCTATAGCAAAGGAAAAGAGATGACACATGGAGAGTGTGGTTGTTTCATGAAAAAATTTTATGCGTCGCTATAGCGATATTCATGTGTCACTATAGCAACATCACTAAGTCACTATAGCGACATAAGTTTGTGGGAAAAATAAGCAACTAAGTCCTTTTCTGTTGCTGGAGCGACAGACACTCATGTCTATAGAGACATAAAGATGTCGAAATAGAAATGTTAATGTGTCACTACAGTCACGAAAGTATGTTGCAACTAAGAAGAAACTAAGTCCTTTTACATTGCTTGAGCGACGATAAATCATCGTTATAGAGATGTCTACTTGTCGTTATAGAGACAAAACTTTGTTGCAACTTAGAAGCTACTGAGAACTATTCGGTCGCTATAGAAATGTCACTATGTAATTATAACAACACTAGTACATTGGTAGAGAGACATACATACCGATGAATTCCCCAAACAAGGGACAAATGATCATCACTATAGCCATAGATTATTATCGCAGAACTTGGACGTAAATCATCACTATAGAGACATCCTTGTTAGGAATTATTAATCCTCCCTTGACCATACTATCTATTAGATTATATTTTCCTAACTTAGGAACCTTAATTCATTATTTGGGTCCACTGGTACCATTGGGTCCACTTGGCCTAATGGGGCCACCTAGATCAGTTACTAGAGTGTGGGGAACATTGCTAGAGGTTGACTACCACTTACTGCATGTGTATGCATCGGTTTGGGAACCTCCTATACCAATCCTTACATTTTAGGAACAAGTGGGAGTCCTGACACCAACCTCCATCAGTTACGTGGAGTTGGAACTAGTTAGTCTTAGTTAGCCCCCAGTTACATTAAGTTACTTCAAAATCAGTTATCTAGAGCTAGAAATGCATGGATAATGCATGGCTGCATGGGGAGGAGTGCTTTTCCTACCTACCACACTCATTTGCACTGAGTTAACTAGATGTAACTGATTGATTCAGTTGTTGGAAATCAGGGAGTTGATATTTGGACTCAGACTTTGTCAGTTACTTCACAATCAGTTAGCTAGCGCTAGTAATGCATGACTGCATGGGGAGGAGCATTTTTCCCACCTACCACACTCAGTTGCACTGAGTTAAATAGATTACACTAATTAATTGAGTTATTGGACATCAGGGAGTTGATCTGTTGGACTCCAATATTGATTGAGAGACCATGAGTTAGAGATTTAGTTAGATACACTTAGATCCACTTGGTAGATTCCAATTGCTACCTAATTCGTTCGAATTATTCCTATTTGTAACCTATTGTACATTGGATTTATTATTGTGAATGATACTGTAAATTCCTGAGAAATACTTGTCCATTTCCTGTGTGGTTTGTTTTGTTCAGTTTTTATCTTCATTCTCCATTCTTTTGCTACAAACATTATTAGAACTATCTTCTTGAAGATCTAAATGGAATTTAAATTCTAATAGTTCTCTGTGTATTTTTTTTAATTTAGAATTCACAGCAAAGAGTCACTAAAAAAGTCTCAAGATCCTCGAAATAAGGATCTCTATCCACATAAGTAGGGTGCCAACATAAGGTGATGGTTCCTCTTCCAAATACAAGTCATCAAGTCTCCTTAACCATGACACCACTCCACATGTGAATGCATCCTCAATACAATAAGGTTGATGCCAAATATATGTAGCTGATGTTGATATATAGTTCTATTAAAAAATATTCAGTACTATAACTAGATTTGAAAACTTAGTTTGAAGCCCTCATTTCTGTGGATTATATCCCTAATTTATCACCATCCTCTTTGCTATTTAGATCATCAACCACATGCACAGAAAATGTTCGAGGTCAAGGGAATTTTAGATAGCAAGATCACCGTTCCAGGTCCGAAATTGGTTTCAAGGTCTAAAATTGGTTTTAAATACCACCTTGTAGTGATTCTACATGTATCCAAAACTCATTATTTACCCATACTCTTTTGACTATTATTTCTAAAATCATTCACATCGCAGCCAGTTCTGAATTACTTCTAGTATCCAAAACTCATAATTTAACTTGACCTCCCAAATGATAGCTCTCAACTAAGGAAATATCATAGTTGATTTTTTAGAATTATACATATATCCAATGTTCATTCCAACAGGTATAGCTTTTATTTATCAAAGGAATACAAAACGAGTAATTGTCTGGCATAAGATATGCAAAGTCATCTATTATTGAAATAGCTTTATCCCATCTTGTAATGCTTCAAAACTCATCATTTAATTTTATGTTTTGATCCTAGGCTTACAGGAATAAAAATGAATAAAAAAGACATATATTCAATCATAAAAAATGAAGATTTGAAATACTTCCTGCATCGTGATTCACATCCCATTATTGAGTACTTATACTAAATATTACCAAACTAAAACAAAAAAGTATATCAAATAACTAGAAGGAAAAATTGTCACTATCTAGAGGTAATCTCATTTGTTAAAGTAAAGAAAATATAAAGACTCTTTTAAATGAAAGGACTAGGATCATGCTCAGAGATAGAGCCATTCTCTTCTTCCCAAATTCACCATATTCTAGGTGTCATAGTAAAGCCATTATTTAATAAGGCATCAAGGAATCCATTTACCCCCCTATAGATATGCATAAAGGTAGGCTCACAAAAATATTTTTTAATGGTCATAATGTTTTCATAAATATATTTGACATGTTACGCATTCAACAACCAGAGGAAAATCCCCCATAAATTGAAAGCTAACTCCCTAACTCCCTTTGACACCACCAACTTAAGAATTAACTTTAGAGTCAAAAGTTATGATCTATTAGTTGTGGCACATCCCAATCTTGCTTTGAATTTGATCCAATTTTGGTCAGATAGATAAAGCATCCTTCTTTCCCCCCTTCCAACTGAAGGGTTCCATTGGGAAGCACAGTGAAATTATGCCTAGGCCCCTTCCTTGTTGACAACCTCAGGAATAATTACCATAGGAGGTTTTGATTTGGGATTTTGGTTAGTGGTTTTTACTTGATCTGGGATATATTAAGTTTGTGATAGACAAAACTGAGAAGGATAAAATCCTCCTTAAAAAATATATGCATTTTTTGAAATTGAAATACCCATGCTAATATAAGAGGAAAACATTGTGACATTCATAGATAAAAATATCATAAGGCAAGACGGTTCCACCATTCATAGGAATTATTGGAATTCCAAGATTGCATAGTAGCAAAGTGACTTTGTAGCAGATTTCCTCAGCCCTAATATATATGGAATCCACTTGATTGAGCCCTAAATAGTTATGTACACCAACATATTTGGAGACAGTGGAATGGAT
This sequence comes from Pseudotsuga menziesii, assembly GCA_001517045.1. NCBI lineage: Eukaryota > Viridiplantae > Streptophyta > Pinopsida > Pinales > Pinaceae > Pseudotsuga > Pseudotsuga menziesii. The sequence continues at coordinate 111,563 of LPNX010838839.1, read as the reverse complement.
GAAATTTGGGCATGAATTAAGATGTTTCTAGGAGACATAAACAACAACCTCATAAACGCATGATTAGGGCACCATTTGAGAACAAGTAATAGAAAAAAATGATCCACTTTCAAGATCTTTTACAATGGTCATGTACCTTCTCTTCAACAAAAGAGACATCATTGAATGGAGATAAAGTATGATTCCTAATACAAATTCTATACTAATGTTTCCAAAAGTATTGGTTGCATGAGTTGTGAGGGGATATGAAAGAAATTCATCACAATTATCATGGGAAAATTTGTATCCCTTTAAATAGCCATAACCATGGTATCCTTGAGGAAACCCTAACTAATGGCTAGATTGGACAGAAGTGGCACTTTGGGATAGTCCTTGATCACGGTATGGTGGTATTAGACAAGTTCTTGTGCTAGTGTTAAGAACTTAGACTTATGAATTTCTAATTGAGTACACATAGTTGTTATCTGATTAAATGGCTCTTCTTCATCCGAGTAATGACACTCAATGCGTCGGTACACAAAAGGACACTATGTATAGAAGTTTCCAAAAACATAAACATGAGCATGTGCTTTTATACATATTGGTCCTTCTAGTATTTCCCATGTTTTATAAAGTGCTTAAGGTGTAATCGTGACTATTGAAATTGCATATTGCGAACCATTTGCGGGTAGCTATATATACAACCCACGATTACATGATCACAGTTTTCATTCGTAGGTTGCCTTCATAAAATTCACGGTTCACTCGTGACTTGTTAGTATTCATACCCATGATTACCCTAAGCCAAAAGTTAAAAATAAAAACATGTTTAGTTAGAGATATTTGGGATCATAATCATACCATTACCAACTTCCCTAATCATATTAACCTTCATAAGTCCTCCTGTTCATCAAGTATAAATAGAGGGGAGGGGTTGAGGTTGAGGATATATCTCAAGAGAGCAAGGTTATGCTAGAGGAATACCCTTATAGATTTGGAGCAACAGAACTCAGTTCCTTGGCTAGTAGAGGAGGAATTTTATCAAATATAGATTGTATCTTTCACTACAGTTTATTAATAAAGAGAGATTTTCTTCCATAATTGGTGCATCAATGTTCTTATGTGTTATGATTCATGAATTATATTGTTGTTTTATTGCAATCATAATATTTCATTAATATCTTATATAACATATAAGATTCTGCAGGAAGGCATATATATCTTTTGCAGGTGTGAATATCCCTTGAAGCTGTTGGAACATTTGGATTGAAGGAGAACAGCTAGGAACGAACTTCATAAATAAGGTACACTAGTTTTCTGGGCTATTTCTCTCTCAAATTTATAGATAACTATATGTCTGCATGTTTAATTTTGGTATGTTGGAGACCCTATACCCTTAGGTCATAAGGTATATTTTCCCTGAACAACAAAACTGTTGACTACACTAGGCAGTCTAATTGATTTTGGCTCTGTTGTCTACCTTTTCCTGTCCAGTTTGCTCTGTTTTTTGCTATAAGTATTTTTATTTTATTTTACTTTCAATTTGTAGTGTTTCATGATCGGAATTCTTTAGCCATTTCTTTTTATTTTGAAAAAAATTATTTGTAACCACATGTTTTCAATACATACAATCATGATTTCCCTATTGTAATTGTGGGTGGACTGTATATACATTCACAATCCATTTGCGGGTTGTCTTGGTGACAATCACGATTTCCTATAGGTATAGGTCAGACTGTTAGGGTTTTGCTTGTTTTTTTCTTTCTGACTTCTCAGGTTTCTGTAAGGTTCCTTCTTTAGGATTGTGTTGTTGCTATTGGTGTATGCATTTCATTTGTGCTTTTTGATCAAGTGTTTTTTTAGTAGGTTAGTTTTGAATATTGTTTTTGTGAATGTGTTGGGTCTTTCCTTCTTGGCCCTTTGGTTTGAATGCTTGTGTCTTTATAAGCTATTGGTGTCTGTCAGTCCTTGTAGGACATTGATATACCTTGGATTGTTGTTGTAGTGGTCTAGGTTAGTCATTTTTACCAATTATTGATCTATTGTTCTTACCAAGTCAATAGTTTTGTCCAAGTTAGTGTTTGATTTGTATTTTCTTTACTTCGTGAAGATTGTTACTGTAAATATCTGACTATTTGAATTTGCATTTATATATGTTTAGTTTTCTTAACTTGCTTAGGTGCATTTAATTGCATAAAATTTTCAGTTTTTTTTAAAGAAATACAAAAGGAAGTTTCATTTGCATAATTTTGCATTAGTTATTTTTCAATTATTTTCAAAAAATAAAAAATATTAAAGCCTTGTGTTTTTCAAAATAATTTAAAAAAGTTTCATTAGTTTCATTTAAAAAGGAAAAGGAAAAAGAGCATTGTTAGTTGCATTTATTTTGAAATTTATACATCATTTCCTTTCACATGTTGAGTCCAAACACCATTTTGTCCTACTCCACTACCTCTGAGTAATAAAGCCATAAAAAAACACTTAACTTAAAATTTATTAGTAATCTTTTTTTATAGGTTCGATCATTAAATAGCTTAGGCTAGGTTCTTAGACTAGGATATTTTAACTATCCAAGAGCACTTTGATTTCAGACATAGTGGCATATATTTAGGTAAATGTGACTTCTACAAGGAGGATCCTTAACAAATTTTTCTAGTCATTCTAAATGGGATATTACACCTCTTTACTTTGTTGTCTTTCCAATTTAGGTTGAGATTGCAGGGCTTCAATATGGAAGCTTCAAATGGGAAATTTACCTTAATATTTTACAGTAGATTCTATCTCCTATGAGTTGGGGCTTATAAAATCAGTCATGCAAGAAAACCTTATTGAATATCCAAAGACAGAATAGGGAAAAATACCATGACTGATGAAGGAACCCACCCATGAAAAGTCAGTAGCAACAAATTTTTATCAAAGTTTCCATCAGTCAGTGGCAGCCGATGTTTGCATTTTTTTATGATCTAAAATGTAAAATGTAGAAATCCCTTAGAGTATTTAAGAGGGATGAACATGGAAGGATATTATCAATAGATCAAAAAAAGGGGATAGAAATTTATACTTACCGAAGACATATTTGCATTCAATTTAGCACCAGGCACAATGAAGTCCTGAAATTAGTCATGGTGGGTCAATCACAAACCCATACAGAGATGATTGCAGTCAAATCCATGCAGTAAAATCCGTGAAGGAATAACGCTGAAGAAACCGACAGAGAAAAAAGTGAAATCGCAGAGAATCAACCCGTGAAGGAACCGACAAAGAAAGCAAGTGAAATCACAGAGCATCAACCTGTGAAGGAACCGAGAAACAACTGAAATCACAGAGAATCAACCCGTGAAGGAACCAACCGAGAAAACAATTGAAATCACAGAGTATCAACCCGTGAAGGAACTGACAGAGAAAACAAGTGAAATCACATAGTATCAATCCGTGAAGGAACCGACAGAGCAAACAAGTGAAATCGTAGAGTATCAACCCATGAAGGAACCGGCTCTGTGAGGGAAGTTAGGAGTTAAGTGAAAAATGGAGTGTTTTTTTAACATGCAGAAGGGGACTTAGCTGTAGGTAAGTGAAAAATGAGTGTAAATGTGTATTTTTATATGTTTGTTTTATTTTTATTTATTTTTTTATATGTTATTTTTTATTATTTTTATGTATTGTTTTCTTTGTTTATTTTATATTTATGTTTATTTAATTATTTATTTTTCCATACACTATTCATATATTTAGAGACCAAAGTTTAACATTGTAGAGAGTATTCTATTGAACCATAATAAATTGTCGAGTTATGATTGTTATTTTATAGTGTATTCATACTTTAATTAATGATAATGAGTAAATATATTCTCTTGTGAATGTGTGATCTATTTTGTCTTTTATGGGTAAGGTAATTTATTAAGAATTCAAGATGTAGGTTGTATCCTTGCTCTAATATTTATGTGTAGCAAGCTACTATATTAAATTTCTAGATTTGTTAGAGAATCAAGATCATTGTTCCCCTCACTATACCACTTAGTATCACAATATGATTGAAAAATGAGTAGAAAACTAAGTGAGAAAAAGGATCAGAGAAGATGAAATTGTTGTTCTAAGTTGAATAAATGGCATGGATATACTAAAGGAGAGCTACAAATAGATAATTGCAAGGAACATGAAGAAGATATGAATAGTTAGAGAACAACTAATTGTTATAACACTAATTGGCACTTTAGTGACCCTAATGGAACCCTATTGATCCTAATGGCATCTAGGTGAAGCTAATGGAATCAGAGAACCCCTAATGGCATCCACATTTCCCTAATTGACCTCCAAATGTCCCTGATTCTATATGAATAGTACTTAATGTCATATGAAGAGTCCTTAATAGCTACTATAGGCCTTAAATCATATATAATAATCCTTGATAATTGATGGTCCCGCCTCAATACAAATTACCAACTCAATCTATTCCAAAATCCATTGAAAAAACATTGTTTTGAGGACATACACACATTTCATTAAGGAAGGAAAGGAGCATGTGCCTTGGAAAAAGCACAAATATATAAGAAACACCAAAATTCTCTAAATTGAATAGTTGGAAAGTTGTTCTGTGTGTATAACATCTTGAAACTAACCTCCAACTATCTCAACCATGTCTAATATTGCACGAATAAGACATTCACAGAAGATATGAGTGACATAAGCACTCATAATGTGGTTATGTTGGAAGAATTGGTCCCAATTCGTTGATTTTTTATGTTCATTCCTCCTAAGAAGCCCTTATTTTTGAGATTTCCTCATCCCTCACTACTGGATTAATTATATGCCTCATTCGATCGGTTTTTTGTCAGTTTGATGTCGGTTGTAAAGGTGGTGAAAATTCCATGTATTTATTTATTCGACAAAGTTGAAGACACGTTTGTTATGCATTTATTCATGTCCAAAATCACCATTAGGTACTTTTAGTGGAACGTCTAAAAAGTGAAGTCCCTTAATGTGGAATGAACGTCCAAAAACACAAGCTTGCAACTTGGACATAACGTGGAAAGAATGTCCAAAAAGAGACGTGTCTAACATGGAACTAGCATTGGATGGACATCCAATAAGCCATGTCTAACTTGGAACTAACATGGAATGTACATCATTAAGTGATGTTGGCATCGTGGAATTAACGTTAGCTAAACGTCCCCTATAAGCCATGTTAACCTGGACCTAACATAGAATGAGCATCCTAAAAGGGGCGCTTATAATGTGGAACTAACGTTGTATAAACGTACTATAAGACACATCTAAACTTGCCTTGAATAAAAAAAACATTCATGTTCCATTGAACTATTGTTTCTCATTAAAAAGGTGAAGTAACAATAGTTTATAGGAACCTCAATTTTCAGTCATGTTTGACGATTAATATGACGACGATGATGATGATGATGATGAAGATGGTGATAATGATGGAGATGATGATGATGATGATGATGACGAAGATGATGATGATGGCGATGATGATGATGATGATGATGATGATGATGATGATGATGATGATGATGATGGTGACGATGATGACATGATGGTGACGATGATGACGATGATGATGATGGTGATGATGATTATGATGATGATTATAATGACGATGGTGATGACGATGATTATGATGATGTTAGTTATGATGATGATGGATATGCTGACCATGATGTTGATGTCATATGAAATGATGAAGATGATGACGAGGATGATGATGACGATGATGATGACAATGATTATGATGATGTTATTTATGATCACGATGATGATGATGATGTTTGAGTATAGAAACCCTCCCACACCATCCATGCATGTGTCTAGTATAACCATGCCAAATTTCATACCAAGATGACACATATATATAAAAACTCAACTTTGGCCCCACGTAGCACATTAATTAATATAAAGGTATGGTTTTTGCTGCTCTAATTGTTAGTGTCAGTCATGTTTAAAGATGAATATGAGGATGATGATGATTATTATTATGATGATGTTAGTTATGATCACGATGACGATGACGAAGACAATGATGATGATGATGATGTTTGAGTCTGGAAACCCTACCACACAGTCAATGCATATGTCTATTCTAACCATGCCAAATTGCAGACCAAGTCTACACATATATAAAAAATTTTAACATGGCCCCACATAGCACCTTAATTAATCTATAGGTATGGTTTTTATTGCTTGAATTGTTAGTGTTAGTCATGTTTGACGATGAAGATGATGATGACGACGACGATGATGATGATAATGAAGATGAAGATGGTGACGATGATGAATATGACGATGATGACGATGAAGATGACGATGACGACGATGACGGTGATTATGATCCTAATGATGATGATGATGGTGATGACGATGATTATGATGATGTTAGTTATGGCTATGATGATGATGATGGTTATCACGAGGTTGATGTCATATGAAATGAAAAATATGATGGCGATGATGATGATGACGATGATGACGATGATTATGATGATGTTAGTTATGATCACGATGACGACTATGATGATGATGATGATGATGTTTTCATCTAAAAAACCCTCCCACACCATCAATGTATGCATCTAGTCTAACCATGCCAAATTCTAGACCAAGCTGACACATATATAAAAAGTTTCAACATTGGCCCCACATAGCACATTAATTAATCTATAGGTATGGATTTTTCTAGTCGAATAGTTAGTGTCAGTCATGTTTAATGATGAAGATGACGATGATTATGATGATGACAACAATGATGATGATGATGAAGATGGTGACGACAGTGAAGATGACAATTATGATGATGACGATGGTGATGATGAAGATGATGAAGACAACGACGATGATGATGTTGATGAAGATGATGAAGATAATGATGAAGATGGTGATCATGATGTTGATGTCTCAGGATGACGATGATGATGATGACGATGATGATGACATGATTATGATGATGATGATGATGACAATGATTATGATGAAAATGACAATGATGATGATGGTGAAGATGATGATGATGAAGATGGTGATCATGATGTTGCTGTTATATGAAATGATGATGAAGAAGAAGAAGATGATGATGATGATGGTGTGGATGATGATGATGACGATGATGATAGTGTGGATGATGATGATGATGACGACGACGATGATGATGATGGTGACGATGATGATGATGATAATTATGATTATGTTAGTCATGATCATGACCATGCCAAATTTCATACCAATCCAACACATATACAAAAAATTTAAACATTGGCCCCACGTAGAACATTAATTAATATACAGGTATGTTTTTTTCTACTCGAATTGTTAGTTTCAATCATGTTTGAAGATGAAGATGATCACTATGATGATGGCGATGACGACAATGATGATGATGATGAAGATGAAGATCATGATCATGATGAAGATGACGACTACGACGATGATGATGACGACGACGACAATGGTGATGACCTAGAACATTAATTAATATATAGGTATGGTTTTTACTACTTGAATTATTAGATTTAGTAATGTTTGAGTCTAGAAACCCTCCCACATTGATAATGCATGTGTCAGGTATAACCATGCCAAATTTTAGTCTAAGCCAAATTTACACATACCAAGAAAATTTAGTATTTATATCACAATATTCAATCAAAATATATAGAGTAGATATATTATTGCATACCTCGTACACTTCACTAAACTTCATCATATTATTCATCCAAGTCATCATCTATATTATCTGATCTAGAGTCAACATTGTAAGTATTTTCCATATCATTATCCTCATCTATGTCAGTTACAATCATCATGTCATTGTCGATATCATCTTCATTGAAATTGTCTGCTACATCATCTGATTCAATTATTTCTTTGACATTTTCTTCTGGAACATGATCATCTAACTCATGTTGATCATGATATTTATCATCCTCTTCTTATTCAATACCCTCTTAATTAACTTCCTGTAGGTTACACTTTACCGGCCTTCCCTTGGATCATGTCTCACAACAAATGACCAACCTGCTTTACCTGGAACCTTGGAGTAAAATACCTGTTCACATTGGCTTGGAAGAACATAGGGCTCCATTCCTAGCTCAAAAAACCTTGTATTTACCATGGTAAATCCATTATCATGTTTAATAACATTTCTATCAGGATCACGTTGATTCAATCGTACCATTTGAAAACAAATAGAACTACCTTGAAGGAGTTAAAGTCACACTGAATAATATCTTCCAGATACCCATAGTATCAATTTTTTTATAGTTCTAGATGTCTGTCACTTATAGAGGAAACATTGATCACCTCAAAGACTAGAGATATCCCACAATATGATGTTTTCTTCATTTCATCCAACTTTTTGATGTGATATCTGTATCCATTTCACACCATAGACTTATGGTTTTTTACCTACAACAAGCCATACACAAAAATATTACATAATGATTCAATCTTTATTATCAACTATGTGTTTATGCCATACAGGGAAAATATCAACATGTACATCTATATGTAATTTGAAAAAAAAAATAGAGTGGTTGATTAATATGATTATCTACTTATCTTTTAAAACATATACTAAATCAATTTCTCTTTGTGTAAGATTGGTATCTCCATTGCAATGTGAAGCTTTAACCAATGAAGCCACACCTTCCCATGATATTCCATGACTAGATTGTTCACATCGTTCAATGCATACCTTCATCCAGTCAAGATTGTTTGCGATGTATAAATGAATTTCATCCCAATCTCGATGAACTACTTGATGACAATAAAAATTAAAATTCAATACATAAATGTAAATTATCTTAACAAAATATATGTTCTTAATTGATGTAATATAGTGAATATAAAAATAGAATATGTATGATATATTTACTATAAAAATCAACAGTCAAATGTATTATATTAATTAATATCCACTGGCTAATAATTTCCTTTCACCTTCCTCGATCTACCTTTTCCCTTTAGGTAATCCCCTTCAAAATTGTTATTGGAGTGTGTATCACAAATGCGACGTAAATTGAGCTTTGACCCTAAATTAAGAAGATATTCACTAATATACAACATGTTATGGTATATCATATATCCCTCCATCATATAACGCTCAACACATGATTGTTTTCTAACCAAACCCTTCATAAATTTCAAATGCCTCTCAACCATCCATGTGAACCTTGAGTGCACAGGTTCACACAATTCAATTTGCTTGAGTTAGTGTATGAGGTAATGTTCATGTTCATTGAAAAATGTTGAAGTTATATGCTTCTGCATTTCACACATGAGATGAGGAATTTCTCTCCTCCAATACTTTATATCTTCTTTATGGATTTCTTTATATGACAACCATCTACAAGTGATGCAAACCAGTAATGATTTTTAACAAAAAAAACATTATAATACATAACATGAATTAGTGCACAAAAAATAAATATAATTTCTACGATGAATTAAACAAACACTAAGCACATGCAAAAAATCGCTAGTTTCCTCATGTATTTCCCAAGATTATATATAAATTGTTTGACATTGTTGTCGAAGTTGTCTGGGAGAGAGACAGAACATACTGTAACAATATAAAAACCACATAATTTTTAAACAAAGAGTAGACAAACAAAATAACAACAATATGCATTGGAATTAAAAACATAATTATATGGATACCATAATAATTACCTTCATGAAGACATGCCAATCATGCGTTTTCACCCCCAAAAAATCACCTTTCTTTGTTAATATTCTTCATGTTCGCACAAAATCCAGTGGGAAATTTAATTTTCAGCATGAATTATTTTATAACATTACTTTGTTTCTCTATTAACATCCATGGAAGTGAGTTTATATTAATTTGGTCTTCGTTTCTATGAAATTGAATGACATCTTTCATTGCATGGTTTCCTTCTCGAATGTCTTTGCAAATTTTGACAATTTTTTCTTTATCGCTCCTTAGATCCAATATTCACCATAATGTTTTAGTCACATTCTTTGCGATATGAATTATATCAAACATATGAGCAATTTTTAGGTTCTCATAATAGGGAAACCTGCTGAATTGTTTAGGATAACTTTTCATTCCTCGTGGAAGGCCATTAATGCCTTAATGATCATGACAGACATCCTAAATCGTAGTTTATAAAGATATTACATAAATTGATGGAAAATACAGTTAAAAAAACACAATAAAAAATACATAACATTTCATATACAATGATCCATACGTACCAACTTGACGATTTCTATTATATTGCAAATTCCATAGGTGAGGTGTCATTCTCTGTGGTTTTAATGTAGTCTCTTGCTTCCTATTGAAAATATTTTTTTTGGTTGTTCGATACCTGTGATTCTTAGAGAGTAAGTGCCTACACTCATCAAAGACCTCCTTTCTTAAGATTTTTGAGCGACGAGATTTGAGCTTAGGACCACAAAATGGACATGCAAATTTTCCCTTTTCCTGAAGACCTACATAAAGATATGGAATATCTATATCAATTATAATTATATATAAAATGAATGGAATATTTATAAAAACATGTGTGCATAGTACTATATTAACTAGTTCATAAAATTAAATGCAATTAAAGTGGAACTTAAAAGTACAAACCACAAAAATGGGTTAAACTTGGGGCATCGTGTATTGTCCATACAAACATTGCATGGAATTGAAATTTCTTTTGTCGTATTGGTCTAGACATGTCGTACATATTGATATCATTCCATAACTTTAGTAGCTCGTCTATAAGAGGTTCGATATATACATTCATATAATTAACTTGGTACTTACTTGATTGATTTGAACCTATAAAATATATAATTATGAGTACCATTTAGATATATAAACCATGCATAAAAGAAAAACAAAAAAATATATATAAAGAATTAGGAAACAAAATACGACAAATGAGATGCCACAACTAGATTAAAAATAAAACAGTTATAGACACTGCAATATTCCTCGAATAATCATTGACAACATTATGTGCTCCCTCTTTATTGACAACTATGGAGGAATGTTATTGTTGATAACAAAAATAGAAGACATCGTGTAAACTAATCTCATCTCTACAAATGGATTGACACCATCTGTTGCCAAAGAAATCATAAGATTACAGGGTTCTTCTTTAAATTGAGCCCACTTTTCCTCTATATATCTAAATGCAGAACCATCTGTAAGAATTCAAATAACGTCAGCTTGACTTCCGTTCCTTGCATGGTAATCCATAAATTGCGCTATGTTTTTGCACCTAAACAATCGTTGCAAACATGGAATAATGGGAATATAACGAAGAACCTTGCGAGGCACCTTTTTGTTACTTGATCTGTTCGATATCTACTTATATTCCATTCTGAGCATTCTATTGTGAATTCATGCTAATTGTAATATATAACATGGTCATCGGGCCATGCATGAATTGCTTCATAATGCATTCTAATTTCTTTCATGATGGTGGATAAATATCGATATGTGTGAGGTAAAATATTTTATGGTGGTAACGAAAATTCAAATATCAAGCTACATCAAATTAAAATAAAAATTGAGTTAATATAATATATAAATGATATTAATGAAACACATTTCATCTGTATTAATTTGAATTATGAATTAACAATTCAATTATTAGAGGAACAAATATAACCTTTATCATGATCATATATATGTGATGGATTATTTTACATACCTTAACATCCGTGTGATTGATATGTTTGAAATACCATTCATAACCTTCAAGTTCATTATCAACAATATAGCAGAGAGAATATTTGTGTTGGAGCCTTCATAAAGGGTTTTGTATGCCCTCTCAAGAAGAGGTATATCGTGAACATAATCAAAGTCATCAATATTTTCAATATCATCATAATCATCATCCATTATAACATTAAATGAATCATGGATCAATGTATTTGTACCATCATATTCGACTACGTTATCAGTATGATCATCTTCTTCAATAGGATCATTAAATTGTTCTCCATTAATCATAACTCCATGTTCCTCTGATGCTTGTTCTAAAAACAGTTCCTCTTGACGATAAGCCATAAGATATCTTTCCTTTATAATTACATGAATACATCAATAGATATAAGTTAGAATAAAAAATATTAAAATATTACATACGTTTACCAACACAAAAAATATAAACAATTTTATAATGATAAAATTACAAATGGACGATATTCATTCCCCCCCTCAACGTGTCCATGTTCTCTACAATTTTTTGTGGATGTTGTGATTAATATTATTCTTCTCTTAAATCCCCTTAAGAGGAAGAATCATTTCCAATACTGTGTGCTCTCTCTTTATCGACATCCAAGGAGGAAGGTTATTGTTTATGACAAAAAAAAGACACACTAAGTAAGTAGAATGAAGCTCTCCAAATGGATTGAAACCATCAACTGCCAATGGAAGCCTAACATTACGAGGTTCATCTTTAAAAACTGGCCATTTTTCTTTGATTATCTTCAATGAAGAACTGTTTGTAGGCATTCGAAGAACACCATCTTCACTTCTGTTCTTTGAGTGGTAATCCATAAACTATGCTATACTTTGGCATCTGAATAGTTGTTGAAAACGCAAAATTATGGGAATATAACGAAGAACTTTACGAGGCATACTTTTTGTTACTTGATCAGTTCGATATCTACTAATTTCACATTGTGGACATTTTTTTCTAATACATATTGTCCATAATATATAATATGATCATTAATACAAGAATCAATAACTTGATAGTCCATTCAAATTTCTTTCATAATCAAGAATACTAATCGACATGTGCGTGTTAAGTTATTTGATGGTGGTAATAGAAATTCACCCAATAGTCTGCAACATTGAGACAAAATGAAATGTAAAAAATATAAATTATAAATATTACTTATCCCTAATTTATGAATTAATTAACACTAAAAATAGAGGAAAATAGTGAACTTTTCATACCATGTGAAGATGCAATTAATACATTACATACCTTCAGAGCTGTGTGAAACAAGTGTTTGATAAACCATTCAAAACTTTCAAGCTCACCAACAACAATATAGAAGATAGAAATTTTTTTGTTGAGCCTTCATAAAGATGTTCTTGGAACTTCTCGAGTAGAGGAACATCATGAATATCATGGAGGTTGTCCTCATCCAATGGAGCAAATGTGTCTTGGATCAATCTATTTATCTCATATTTGTCATTTGTATCAATAACGTCATCTTCATCCATAGGATCATTAAGAACTCAATATTCAATATTATAATCTTCATGTTCCTCACCTTGTAAAGTAGTATTTCTACTATAATTATGTGGAAAATATATCTCTAGCGGTCGACATTTAGGGGGCATTATCTTTATAATTACAAACAATGGTATAAAATTAGTGTATAATATACAACACATATATTTAAAATGATAAAACATTTTTTGAATACATGATCAGTAATCTTACAAGAAGTACATTTTATAATGAATAACTTCTTACCAAGGGACGATATTCAAACCCCCTTCAGCATGCCCCTTCTCCTTACAATGTTTCTCAACACTTGTTCTTAAAATTCTTCTCGTTCGCAAACCCCTACAATCATTGCAATGGAAATAACACTTTCCATCACCCTTCGCCTCCAATGTCGCCTTAAACTCAACATACCTCTTATCATTTTCTTCCCAAGTATATATCTTTGACATTCTAATAGCCTATAAGAACCAAAAAAACTCAATCAATATATAAGTAAATTAAATAGAGTATACACACACACACACACATATTAAAGGAGATAGAAAATTAAAGGACGTGACATGGAAAGTGAAAAATCTAATTAGTAAATCCAAGTTGACTTTACTTCGACATGTTACATATCAAAAACAACACCCCTCCTTTCCAAATTATTAAGGAATAAGTTAGTATGGGGGTCTATTCTTACCACCAACCACTATATTTTCGATATTTAGTGATAAATTTAAACCCTCCTAACGGTTATGTTCTCCCAAGTTAGGAAACATGATTTATCACAAGCACATGGGATCACAATGCTTAAACGATTTTTCACATAGGATATTAACACATGCTAGTTTACCCCTATATAAATAAGAAACTAAACAAAAAAACATTTCAAAAGCAATGATGTTGTTTCCCTAATTAGTTCATCTTCATCTTTTTTTAATCATACAATGATTAATAGACTAATCCCGATGACATTATATTTACTCATTGGAAAAATATTAGTTCACTAACCACAAACCTCAATGCAAAACTAAAATTTTACAAAGATTTTGAAATTGAATAAATTTCACAATGATCTAACCATTTTATCTATTTTAAATAAGAGTATATAGTATTACCTAAAACACCCATTAATATAAGACGAACACATTATTTCTCATGTAACTTCCTTAACAAAATTATAAACTCTATCATGATGGATTCAAATCAATACCTCCTAATCATCCATATCTTGCCATGTTGGTATTGGATGTGTTAGTATTGAGGAGAAAATGAATAGTTGACTCACTTTATGTATAACCCTACATAATTAAGGAGACGGGATTTAAAAATAATAACCTGGAAACCAAAGGAGATAAAAAAATTTGATGTGTTAAACTTGTACCAGACTCTTGAAATCATAGACCGAACAATCAATAGAAAAATTGTTGCAACTATATCAAAACATTTGATGAAATATGTATTAAGAACATGTATTTATAGATCAATAATCGTGGCGGTTACAATGAAAATGCACAATGATCAAAATTCAACAATAAGAAAAAGTCAATGATTGTTCTATGATGACCATTGAATTGAAAGTGTTTAGAGTTCTATCGCTAGAGCGACGAACATCTGTCTTCATCACAATAGAGATGAACTTTCGTCTCTATAGAGACAAACATTCATTTACATTGCACTAGCGATGATGATCGAGGGCCAGAACAATTTCTTTTCAAAATATTTATCAATTTATCCACGAAAATTACCAGTTTTACTTATTTGTGGAAATATTTCATGGACCTTTTGATCCATATGTACTAATGCTTGTATTTAATGATCTCTCAAAATTAGTGACCCCTATTGTTAGATATTTAGCTCTGGAGGCACTCCTCATGTTTTTTTCTTGTATGCAGAAGTGACCATGCACTGGCTAGGCTACTTTACTTTGTAATGTTGTTTTATAAAGTTTAAAGTGACTTTTATGTAATGGGACTTTTTATAAAGTATTCCCTTGTTTTAATTTTCTAAAGTGACTTTATGAGATAAAGTGCACTTGTTTCATAAAGTAAAAGGTGAATTTTAAAAAAATAATGTAACCTCTTTTGGCGGGGAAGTTTCTCAATCCTTGATCTTGTAAAGGAAATATTTAATCTTGGAATTTGGATTTAGGGAATGGGGGAGGTCAAAAATCACTCTCAAGTTACAAGAGAGATCCTAGGGTACTGTGCAAGACAAGTTGAAGGAAAACATTTCCAAGAGTGAGCATTTTTTTGGCTGGTTTATTTTCAGAGAGAGAAGGAGCTGCATTTTTCTCAAGTGGGCATAAATGCCAAGAAGAAATTTTTTCTTGCAAGAGGGAGAAAATTCCAAGGAGATGGGGCACATTTCCCAAGGAATTTCTTTCTGTTGAGTTTTTATGTTCTGTACAATTCGTACAGTACAACATTGTCACAAATTTCAAGGCACAATTTTTGAGGTAGTTTTTTCTAGGCACGAAAAATTGTACAATCCATACAATTCTATACAGTCCATATAGGTCGTATTGTCAGTTGGGCATGCAAATTAAGGTGGGAACAGAAATCGAGGTGGGCACAAAAGTCGAGGAATCAAGTACACTCATTTAATGCTAAAATAAATGTTGTTGTAAATTAATTTTCTTCCTGATAAATGCTGCAATAAAATTTCTCTTGGAGTGGTTTTCCCTAGGGTGGATTTTTTCTAGGGTCACATTGACCAAATTTCTGTTGTTTTATGGGTTTATCAATCTGCTATTTTTTATGTGATTTTTCCACTGCTATAGACTTAGTTTCAGTGTTTCAACTTGTTGGGTTATTTATTTAAATGCATGAGAGGTGTTTTTAGTAATGACAAGTTTTAAGTCTGAAATCTGGGTAAACTAAGTGTTTGACAAAAGTCTGAAATTTTGTCAATATTTCTACATGGTATTAGAGTTGACACTCTGTGATTACAACTGGTTGTGGGTACAACAATAATGTTAAGTTTTTCGGCAAGGTTCTTGTTGTTTTTTTAGCAACTTCTATATTGGAAGACCTTATCTGAATGTGACTTGAAGGTGGTGGAGAAAGAGTGAAATGTTGTTCTTTTGGTGGTCTAATTTTTTCTTTAATAGTAGATATGATTGCCTGTATCATATATGAGGATCGTTTGGATGGAATGTCCAACTACTTGCAGTGGAAAGTCAGGATGACTGGTGCTCTCAAGGAAAATAGACTATGGATCATAGTTAGCACTGTGGTAACTCCTCCTCCTGATACAAATCCTGTTTCTTTGTATATTCATGAGGTAAAAGAGTCCAAATCCCAAAGATTGATTCTGGATGGTATAAGGGACCACCTTATTCGATATGTAGCTAAGAAGAAGATTTCTTATGATATGTGGACCACATTGAAAGGCTTGTATGAGGCTAGGAATGAGAAACAAATAATGGATCTCAAGGAAAAATTGTAGGGAACCAACATGGCCAAGGGTGAGGATGTAGCATCTTTTCTTATGCGGGCAGTGAACAGAAGAAGGGCGTAAATGAAGAGAATGTAGATATTTCTCTTAAGAGTAAGAAGAAATCCAAGAAGGACTTGATCAAAGTTCAATTTTTTTCTTGTAGCCAGTATGGACACTTTTCTTTTCAGTGTCCTGAGAAGAAGGAGGAGGAGGAGGAGGAGGAAGATATGATTGTTGAAGCTATAGCATAAGAAGAGGAATTTGTGAGAATATTCGAGAAGGAGTTCTCGTTGTTCTCCATTATTTCTAGTTACAGTAGCAATGGCATAGTTCAGAATGGTACTTGGTATCTTGATTGTGGAGCCTCATGTCATATGACTGAAATATGGCATATATTCTGTATCATTTCTAAGAATAGTCCTAATCGATTCATTGAGTCAGAAGGGGGATAGGAACATGCAGTGCATGGAGTTGGAAATGTCATAATCCAACTTAGTCATGGAGGATACATTGATTAGGATGGGGTGTTTTTTTTCTAGGAATGAGGGTAAACTTGTTCTCGGTCTCAACATTGGAAGATGCATGATATTCAACATTGTTTCAGAGGGGACATGTGTACATTTTTCTAGATATAGATGATCTGGGTCATGTTTATATATACTCGAAGAAAGAAGGACATATTGATCCACAATTGATTGGTGATCGGTTTGGTGAGCTGTAAAAGTTCAATGCACAGCCCACGGTTGATAAGTCAGATGAGGAACAAGAGGATCCTGAGGCTGCAGTGGTTCCAAGGGTACAATATCAAGTTTCGATGGAAGTGATGGAGTCTCTTTTGAGTACTGGAAGGAGGCTTATCACACATGAGTGAACTATTGTGCCTCAATATCGGATATTTGATTCTTCTAGGAGCTCATGGTTCATCGTGGCTTCCAGAAGGTTATCTTCAAATTCAAGTTCAATGTAGGTAGTAGCTTTGGTTCCAGTTTCAAAGGAAACTCCTATAGTGAACATTTTGATGGATTTGAGGAGGGGACTTGTTGATGATGGCAGTGAGTAACTCCCTCGCTAAGAGGGAGTGTTATAGATTTAGATCTAGAGGCACTCCGCATTTTTTTGTCTTGTATGCTGAAGTGACCATGCACTATCTAGGATACTTTCTTTGTAATGGTGTTTTATAAAGTTTAAAGTGTCTCTTCTGTAATGGTAATTTTTATAAAGTATTCCATTGTTTTAAATTTATAAAGTGGCTTTATGAGATAAAGTGCACTTTTTTCATAAAGTAAAAGGTGACTTTATTAAAATTAAATGTAACCTCTTTTGTGGGGGAAGTTTCTCAATCCTTGATGTTGTAAAGGAAAGATTTAATATTGACCTTTGGATTTAGGGAATGGGGAAGGTTAAAAGTCACTCTCAATTTATAAGAGAGAGCCTAGGGTAGTGTGCAAGACAAGTTGAAGGAAAGAATTTCCAAGAGTGAGCATTTTTTGGTTGGGTTATTTTCAGAGAGAGAGGGAGCTACATTTTTCTCAAGTGGCCACAAATCCCAAGGATAATTTTTTTCTCTCAAGTGGGCACAAATACCAAGGACATGGGAACGTTTCCCAAGGAATTTATTTATGTTGAGTTGTGTTTTTCAGTACATTTCACACAGTACAATAGTGGCACAATTTTGAGAAAATTTATGGGCACAATTTTTGAGAAGAAGGAGAATTTTTTTCCTGGGAACATAAATCCGTACAATCCATACAATTCCGTATTGGATGTAGTGTCAAATAGGCATGGAAATCGAGGTGGGAACATAAATTGAGGTGGGAAAATAAATCAAGGAATATGGTACAGTCAGTTAATGCTGAATAAATGTTGCTGTAAATTGATTTCTGCCTAATAAATGTTGCAATAAAATTTCTCTTGGACTAGTTTTCCCCATGGTGGGGTTTTTCTAGGGTCATATTGACCAAATTATTGTTGTTTTATGAGTTTATCAATTTGTTGGGTTTTATGTGATTTCTCCATTGTTATAGAATTAGTTTCATTATTTAGGTACTCAATCTCTTTTGCAATTTTTACTTTTTGCGTCAAAGTGAGAACTAAAGCTGGTTGTGCTCCTCTAAGACCTTTCTTACCTGTATTAAGCCAAAGGGCATAGTACACAAAATTTTGGAACCAAAATCCTCTTGTTCATCATAAACATCAAAGAAAACATTAGTAATTATGTTGGAATATTGGACAATACTGAGAGGCGGAGTGAATCGGTATTGTTAATTTTTAACAATAAAACCACTTTCAGTTTACTTAATAACACACATGATTAACAAAAGCACATAGAACACAAATTTATCGTGGAAGCCCAATTGGGTAAACCACGAATACTTCCTATTATTACAAAATTATATTTTACAAATAGTTTTAGTCTACTACTATAGACAAGGATGGTACTACACCCTGTTTACCACCAACTGCTGGAGGAACGCTACAACCCCCTATTTTATCAGCTGCTTTTGAAAGGATTCTACGATACCCTGTTTACCAGCTATCTGTGGATGTATTTGTAACTTCGGAATGTATTCACTTGTATATTTCATAGATTGTATTTGATTAGTCCCTGATGTTCGTATCGGGAGAATCAGTAATGTAAACAAGTCGTGTAAAGTCATAGAGGTTAACCCTCCTAGTTGATCAGGGGTCAAATTCCCCACAGTTTTGGGGAACTAGGGTTATTAGAATCTCCTAGAGAAGTCGGCCTTGGTAAGTTATAGTCAAGTCAGGAATTAGTATAAATAGAGAGTGAGCCTCTCTATTTATCACACAGCCACTCACACTCATCTGGAGTGCATGAGTGAGAGAGAAGAAGTTGGGATAAGAGAGAGAACAACTGTTGGAGATCATCTTACTGTATTTGGGTTTTACTGCTGCCATTGGTGCTTATTCTAACTCTGAGGAAGTTGTGAGGTTTTATCCTTTATGGATTCCCCAAGGAAAATATTTTTGTCCATTGTCTCTTGTGATTGATTGTTGTGCATGTTATTCTCATAGATAAGATCCTAAGATAATACTTTCTAATTGATAAAAATCTAACATGGTATCAGAGCTAACATGAGAAGAAGACACTGTGCATCTACGGAAGCTAGGGCTTCTTACTTTTTGGGTCTCTCTCCACAATCCATCAACAAAAGGAGTCTAGGATGAACCTCCATTGAAGGGTGCATCTTTCTATCGAAGCAGAATCTAATTCTGAGTACTTTAAGTTTTTGACCTACCACTACATCAGGAAATTAGGGCTTTTCACTGAAGAGGATTTTTTGAGTGAGCCTAGGCTAGGATTTCTCTCCTCCTCAAAATCAAAGTTTAGAGACAAAAACCAAGGTTTTTGGTTGGTTGGGTATAACTCGAGGAAAGTGAAACTGTAATCTTCCCTGGAACCAGAAAACCAGTTTTATAGAATATCAGCTCCAGATCCAGTTTTCAGCTTCTCAAATTGTTAAGATCTAAATATTTTGTATTTCCATTTGAGGTTCTCAGTTAAGATGTATCATCACACCAATATTGATGAAAATATTGAGGGAGTTGATAAATTTCGAGCATGGAAGTATAGGATCTCCCTAATTCTTGAAGAAAATGAATTGGACTCCTACATCAGTGAAGAGGTTTTAGTTCTAGAGGGAGATGAGGCTAAGGCCTTACAAAAAAAGAAAATTGGTCATGGCTAAGAGGATTGTTGTTGATTCAATCAAGGATCAACTCATACCACAGGTGTCCTCCTTAAATAAACCTAAAGATATGTTTGATGCCTTGACCATGCTATTTGAAGGGAAGAACATTAATAGGAAGATGACTTTGAGGAACTAGTTAAAGAATGTAAAGATCCAGAATGAAGAGATCATATAGTCATAGTTCACAAGGGTCGCTCAAATCAAGGAACAACTTGAAGCAGTAGATGAAGAAGTAGAGAATGCAGAAATTGTGATGACCACCTTAAATGGTCTCCCTAGGTCATGGGATTCTTTGATCCAAGGAATCTATGCCAGAAAGAAGCTGATCAATTTTAGTAGGTTGTAGGAAGAATGCTCACAAGAAGAAGCTTTAATAGTATATCAAGAAGAAAAGATGGGAAATTAAGATCAAGATCTCATAGTACACTCCAAGAAAAGAAGAAGAGAAAATCATCATCACCAAGGTAAGCATTCTCACCAGAAAGATAACTCTGGAATATCAAGCAAGGATCTATCCAAACTCAAATGCTATACATGTGATGAAAGAGGACACTTTGCTAGAAATTTTCCTAAAAATAAGAATGGTTCTCAAAAGAAGAAGAACTACAGAAAAAGACATCATACTGAAACTGCAGAGGATGATGATCCTCCCAGGAAGAGAGTCAAACAAGAAAGTGAAGACTCTTCAAGTGATGACGAATATGTTTTGATCTCTACTCACACGAGAACTGTCACACATGGAAGAAAATATTGTCTTATTGACAGTGGGGCTTCCAAGCACATCACGGGATTCAAGGCATATTTTGTGAAACTATCCGAACATAATTCACCCCATAAGGTAAAACTTTGGGATGACTGCCAATATCCCATAAAAGGTAGTGGTGAATCCTCATACAAGCTAGACTTTGGAAATTCTATGAAGATGAAGGATGTCTTGTTTGTACCAGAACTAAAGAAGAATCTACTCTCCATATTTGCATTGGGTGCAAAAGGCATAAGGGTTGCATTTGTGGATGGCCAAGTCCTTATGTGGCCAAAGTGAAAGACTATAGATGATGCAGTAGTGACTGGGGAGCAAGCGGGAGGACTATACAAACTAAAGGGCCAACCAGAACAAGCTTTGGTCTAATATGACACAGTAGATCCAAATGAACTTTGGTATAGAATGCTTGCACATGTGAACTATAGGGCACTACCACTCACAAGCAAAGTTGTTGAAGGACTTCCAAAAATGCAGGAAAAACATGAAGGACTTTGCAAAGGATGTGTGAAAGGAAAGAATGCAAAGAAGACATTTCCATGTAGAGAAAGCAAGGCAAAAGGAATCTTAGAAATCATTCACTCCGATGTATGTGGTCCGATGTCATCCAAATCATTAAGCGGGTATGTATACTATGTTTCTTTCATTGATGATTTTTCTAGGAAGACGTAGATAGACTTCATGAAAAACAAGGATGAAGTATTCAACAAGTTCAAAGATTTCAAAGCCTTGATCGAGAATCACACAGAAAATAAAATCAAGACTTTTCGATCAGAAAATGGCGGAGAATTCACATCAAATGAATTCAAATAATTATGTAGAGACTTAGGGATTAAGAGGGAGTTAACCATTCCATATAATCCACAACAGAATGGGGTTGCAAAAAGGAAGAATAGAATGATTATGGAAGCTACAAGGGAAATGCTTCATGATCAAGATATTCATATGCATCTATGGGAAGAAGCTGCTAGAACAACTGTGTATGTACAAAACCGTCCTCCACATAAAGTACGTGAGAACAAGACACCTGAAGAAGTATTCTCTAGCAGAAAAACAGAAGTTAGTCATCTCAGAATATTTGGTTGTTTAGTGTACATACACATTCCTAAAGAAAAGAGGACAAAGTTAGATCCTTCAAGGAAGAAGGGTATATTTGTGCGATATAGTGAAAGCTCGAAGGCCCATATTATATACTTCCTAGGATCCAAGAAGATCGACATAAGCAGGGACGTAACATTTGATGAATACCCAGCTAACAACAAATCCAGAAAGAGACCTGTTGAAGACCCTGAAGAAACAAAATTACCCATAATTCAAGATCCAACTTTGAACGATGCAAATCAAGAAGAATATCGAGAAATAGAAGAACCCTCACAAGAGGAAACCTGCATGGGTACAAGAGGCTATCCAAGGTGCAGAAAGATATGGGGCTCCAGAAGAAATACACAAAGAAAGGAAAAGAACTAGGTCCTATTCCGTCTATGTAGCCCTATTGTGTGACTTCATTAATAAATAACCTTACAACTATGAAGAAGCGATAGAGAATAAAGAATGGAAGGATGCTATGATCGAGGAGTACCAGTCAATCATGAAGAATGATGTCTGGGACGTTGTCTGAAGACCAGAGGGGAAGTCTGTCGTGACTTCCAAGTGGATCTACAATATCAAGCATGCTGTACATGGTAGCATAGAGAAATACAAATAAATATTTGTGGCTCATGGCTTCTCCCAGAAAGAATGGATAGATTATGAAGAGAATTTTGCACCTGTATCCAGATACACTTCCATAAGATTGGTAGTTGCTATGGCTACAGTAATGAAATGGATGATACACCAGATGGATTTCAAGACTGCTTTATTGAATGGTGTAGTGGAAGAGGAAGTGTATGTGGAGCAGCCACTCGGTTTTGAGACACATGACAAGGAAACTCATGTGTGTAAATTGAAAAAATTCCTGTATGGTTTGAAACAGGCACCCAGAACATGGTACGATGGAATTGATGGCTTCCTATCCAGTTTGGGATTTACTAAAAGTAAAGAAAATTCCAACCTTTACTACAAGGTAGAAGAAAGGAACCCAGTGATACTCCTATTGTATGTAGATGACCTATTTGTAATGGGTATAGATGGGTTGATTTCTTATACAAAGAGGAAGCTTGCTGCCGAGTTTGAGGTGAAGGACTTGGGTATGATGCACTACTTTCTAGGCATGGAGGTGTGGAAGAATGTAGATGGAATCTCCCTGGGACAAGGGAAGTATGCAATAGAGATCATGAAGAGGTTCGGGATGATGAGTTGCAAGGCCATGAATACACTTATGGCATCGAACCTGAACTTATTGAATGATGCTTCATCAGAGTCGGTTGATGCTACATTAGATGATTGGGTCCTTGATGTACTTGAAGAATACGAAACCAGATATTTTCTTTGTTGTGAACACATTGAGCCAGTGCCTGACAGATCCTAGACATGTTCACTTGATTGCTGCAAAGCATATTCTGAGGTACCTAAAGGGTACAGTTGATTATGGGCTCACGTATGAGGCGAATCAAAATATTAATCTGGAGGGTCATGTTGATTCATATTGGGCAGTGTTAGGATTATTAATCCTCCCTTGTCCAATTTGTTCATATGTCTAAATCAGGAGTCAGGTCTAAATCAGGAGTCCATCCAGTCTATTTTTAGTCACTAGCACCATTGGGTCTACTTGACCTAATTGGGGTACATGTTCTAGTTACTAAAGTGTGGGGAACACTAATTGAGGCCTACTTCCACTGATTTCACTTGCATGCATCAGTTTAGGAGCCTCCTAGTTCAATTCCTACAATTTAGGAGCCACTGGAGTACCAATACCAACTTTCATCAGTTGAGTTTAGTTAGTGACTAGTCAAGCTGAGTTAGGAGTTAGTTACATTTAGTTCTAGTCCTGTGCATTCAATTACCACTAGGTTTGTAGGGATACATGCAGGAGAGGCATATTTCTCACTTACCACAGTTAGTTAGCCTAATTCAACACTAAAGTAGACACTTGAGTTGTGTTTTAGAACTCCATTGAACTTTGGTAATGGTTTAGACAAGGCCATCTCACTATTGAGTCCTTCGATAGTGATTTATAGAAGGTCCTAGTTACCTATAGTCAAGTAGAGTCTAATCAATTCAAATTTCCTCATGTGGATCTTACAACTGATTTTACCACACATGGGTGATCACACATTTATGGCCTTCCCTGTCCCTCTGCAGACTCTTTGGACCCCATGGAACAATATTATACTTTGATGTTTCCAAGTTCATCCCTAAAAACACCTGTTATTTGTTGTACGTGACTTTTAATCCCATTATCACGTATATACGCAGATTATTAACCTAAAACCTATGTACATCAGGATGTGTGCATAAGTCCAAATATTTTTGTAGTTTTCCTTGATTTGTGTCTGAACTACTTGTCTCTTGGCCTTTTATATGCCTCGAGATTGCTTAGATTTGAACCTCTGTTACCCCTTTGGAGTGCTATATAAGGAACTCCTTAGATACATTGAAGGAGAGGAATTGAAAAGTAAGAAAACTATAGTCCATTGTTGCCATAGCTTGATTATACTTGAGTCTGCATCCCTTTGTCCCTTGGAGCACTTTGTGTTCTTCCCAAGCTTTCCTTTTCTTGTGAGCTTGCTATCAAGAGATGGAGGATTGAGGTGGTGGAGGCCCAGGTGGAGGAATCAGTTTCTCCATTTCGCAGACGTGCCGATAGAGGTTGTCGCTTGTGTAATCTTTGATTTGATTAATAGAAATATATTTTCCTTTCCAATAATGTGCATTTAAATGAATATTGAATCCATGGATGTGTTTAATTTCTTATACATTGTTGATTATATATGCTAGAGTATATCTAACACCATATTATATAGCATGCTTGTCTTGTTTGCTGTTGTTGAGAGCAAATTGCTAACACAAGAGGGATTGGAAAAAGCTCAATGGGGATCTACTTCAACCATCCGGAATAAGGTATGATTTGAGATCCTTTAGTGTTATACTTTTGGTTTCTCTTGCATATTGGGAAGGGATTGATTTCTATGGTTTCTCTATCTATTGTGGTACACCCCAAGCCATAGGAAGTTTCTCTTTGTAACAGAATTAAGGCCTTGAAGAAGTAAAAATTTTCTCAGCCTATCTGTTTACCTAATTTTTCTCTCTTTTTCTTCCTATATGCTGTTTTTGCTTTCACAGTCGTGTGTACACGCTGGTTTTCCTAGAGTAGTTGCGTATGTATGCAAGTTTACTGAGAAGAGTTGCGCATGCCTTGGTTTGTTTCTTTATTGGGAGGATTAAGTGTTGTTGGGTGAATTTAGATGATTGCTGAGTCTTCTTGGATGCTTCTGGAGTTTGTATACACCCCTATTTCTGGCCAGAGAATTCTTTTAGTCTGAATCACATATCCTAGGAGAGACATACTTGGTTCATTCAGAAGCTCACATATCCTACCCTTGGTTTGCTTGTGATTTGGATTTACATTTTTTAGGTGTATGCTCTGTGCATGCTAATTTTCCTAGGGTTGCGTAATTAGATTGAGTCTTTTATTTTTATTGATTCATTGTGGATTCAGGCACAACACCTCACCGTTCTCTTAGTTTAGAAATATTTCTGCCTTCCACATCTCCTCCCCCTTTGGGAGAGGGAACCAGACAGTCCGGGTGGACTACTTCTCACTTTGATTCACACACCATGGGAAATCATGAGGATGATATTCCAGAGATATCCTCTCCACCTCACGAGGTTGGGGAGGATGATCCTACTAGCACATATGATCCACCACATGAGCATCCTTCACAGTCTGCTTATGATCCCTCATTCACAGGGTGTCAGTATTGGCTTCCAGGCGACGAGACTCACTATGAACCCATAAGCACTAGTAATGTTAGATATCGCATGACTGATATCCCCGAGTCCGATCCAGCATATCATGTCGAGTCAAAAGTTGAACCTGGCACTATGCCTGGGGGCACTTCCATTCCTTTACATGTGGATAGTTTTGGGGGCACTAGTCACATCGCACCTTCCATCCCTATGGTGGAGGCATCTTCACATGCTCATCCTAGGACTACTGTTAGCAACCCTATTTGCATACCAGAACTGAGACGTTTGAACATTGGGAACACCACTTACATTCCTTCACATGTCCCATCGTCTTCGAACCCTGTTCCTTCGAATGTTTTTTTAATGACCCATCCTCCCTCTAATTCGCGTGGGCCTTTGGGCCATAATATCACTACTAGCCATGTTCGTTTTGCGACTGCTAACATGGTAGTATCATAGAGCCAAGTGCCTCTTATTGTGTCATGTACCTATTTCTGGATCATCTCATGTTCCATTTCATGAAGCTCCTCATATACCTAACTATGGACCATCTCATGGAACATCCCATGGAACACCTTATGGAGCTTCCCATGGACATTATTATGGACCATAGTACAGAAAAATATATCAACCATATGGGTACGGGTATCAACAACTTGCTTACTCTTTTAATTATGGATTTAATCAAGGTACTCTGCATCACAATGCTTCCATGCATCCCTTCATGGGTCAAATGGGAGGAGGTTATTATGGCCAAGGCCATGGTATTTATAGAAATCAGCCTTACATGAACCAACACTACCAAGGAGCGTGGAATCAACTGGGTCAACATAGGCTCCCTTTGCTTGCGACATTGAACCTACCTGATTTGTTGAGATTGATGAATGATCTTGTGTCTCATAATCTGACATGGCCGAAAATCCCTATCAAGCTTCCTTCAAACATTCCCAAGTTCAAAGGTAAGGCTAGTGAAGATCCTGGTGAGCATGTCACCACTTTCCACCTTTGGTGCTCTTCCAATTCCTTACATGTCGATTCCATCTGTTTCAGGCTATTTCAATTCACCCTCACGGGTCCTACGACAAAATGGTATATAGAGTTACCGGGGGGGCTTATGCTACGTTTGATGATCTTGGCATGGATTTTCTTAATCATTTCCAGCTACTCGTACATTACGACGTCAGTACCGAACTCTTGTCGACCTTTCGGCAAGACAAAGCCACGCACATTTTGGATCATATCCAAGAGTGGTGTAGATGGAAATAATTAATTAAAGCCTTTATACCAATAGATTTTCTTTTAGAATGGTTTCTCAAGTCATTTTTACCTTACATCGTGAAGGATGTTTCTACATTCGGAGTTCAAAATGAGGACCAAGCTATCTTTAGGGCTCAAGAGTTGGATTTGATCTATGCTCAATCCAAACTCTTGTATGAGATTATCTCGAATGCTCCAAGATCCAATTTTGACCCCAAGATCAAACCTGGGCCACATGCCGATGGTATTGTTGGCTCCACAAGTACCAAACCCGCGGACTCGATTATGAAACAAGTGAGCTAGTTATCGATTAACCAGCCTGCGTCGGGACAAGCTATGGCTTCATCTCAACCTACCCAATCAACGAGTGTACTCTCTGTGCAAATGTCGAACCCGAAAAGCAACCAGCAGCCTGGAAGGAATAAGACAAAAGGAAAAAATAATCGTAAGGGTGGGAATAAAAATGAAAATGCTAATAATAATGACAAGAACATGAATAATACTTGGGGGGACAAGAAGACTAAATGTAAGGTGAATTTTCCTTCTAATTTATGTAAGGAAGATCACCTCACTCACGTGTTCCCTCATACAGAGGATGCCTCGAAGTTCATAGCACAGGGCCTAGTTGTGTTTACTAATCCTTTACCCAATAATAAAAATATGAACTCGAGCACCGTTGATTCTGGTTGTGCATCTGGTGGAACTCAAAACCTGCCAGAGGTCGCTCCTGGTCACAGTTGTAACAACATGGTGAAAGCTTCCAAAGTTGTGACACGTGTGAAATATTATGGTTCTTCAAAGACATACCTTGGGAAAGAACCTTCCCCACCCGAGAGCCCTTTGTGAATTGAAAAGATTACGAATAAACCTGAAGCTCCACCTCACATTCCTAAGGGAGTCTTAAAGCATTCAAGGAACAATCCTAATGCTCGATCTTCCCAGAACTATTCAATTGTCGAGGATTTTGGCCAGACTCCTTGTGCGATGTCCACGTGTGTTAAGAACCTGTGTCAACCCTCCTCTTTATTTTGTTAGTATATTTTATCGGACGCATATGCTTTGTAAGTCGTCCCATCAGTATGTTGTATTATCCCATATTCATGGGGAGTAAGTAATAGTTGTTAAGTTGTCTATTTATTATGTTGCATTATCCCACATTCATGGGGGGTAATATTTGTTTAGATTAGACTTAGTATATAAGTATGTGTTGAGGCTAATGAAATCATCGAAGACTTATTTTGTATTGAGCTTGCTCAAAGGAGGTTGCCCCCTCGAAGTGGCCCGCGATCAATAAAATCTCTTTTGTGCTCCAATATTTCTGTTATATCATGCATTTTTATTGTTCATTACAAGAGGTTCTCCACATCTGGAATCATAGCACTTTCCTTGGCACAAGTGGGAAATTTTTGTTTTTGGAAAAAGAAGGCGCAAAATTGGGTAGTGAATTTCACATCCATTTTTGAAACTTTATTTGCAGATTCAAGAAAAATAAGTTGCATATCTAAATTCCTCTTTCAAAAATACACAGCTTCAAAAAAAAATCATCTCATTTGGAGTTCTAAAAGTGAAGATATTGCGGATTTAAAATCAACAATTTTTCAGAATTTCGGTGACGGCCATGGAAATTGCAGAGCGAAAATCTTTTGACCGGGTGCCCAGATTTCTATACCGATTTCATGGGTAGAATTAGAGTGGTTTTTCCGGTTCCAGAAATAGGCTATAATAGCGATTCTGAGCAATATAGATCGGTTTATGCTCATTTTAAAAGTTTTTGTCTCAAAACCCTAGCTCTAATTACCGGTTTTAGAGCATTGGGTGGAATTTCTGCCACATTTTTTCTGGCACTGTGTTTATTGTAGTAGTTCTTCTTCTTGCAATGATATTTTTTATTCAGATCAGGGAATAAACCCTATCCGCTTAATTGTGGGAAGTACTTGGGCATAGCCCTAAAACTCATTATGAGGAGTACCACAGGAACCCCGAAGTAGCTGGCCATTGAGAGGACCTGCCAAGCGAAAAGGGCAATGACCCCCACCAGATTGACTAGATTCCTATCTGTGAAGAAAACCAAAGAGCTGTCATTTTTGGCCAAGTGGTTAGCAGTTTTACCTGCGCCGTGAAGTGAGAGGTACTGCCCCAATACTCAATCCTGAGACAACCTTGGTGGCCGAGTGACTACCTTTGAACCATTAGGAAGACGAATATACCTAGGGTCCATATCTATTTACAGTTGATAACACACAGAATTCCAGAATTGTCACCGATCATTTACTCCAATTCAAGTTGATAAAGCACAACTTTCTAGCACCGCCGCATATCATTTCTTCCAAAGAAAATAAATCTTTAGCCATATATTCCTTGATTTAGCTCTGTTTCCCTTGAAAATTCACTGTAACCCCTATCATCCATTCTACATATTTCATTCATTGAGGACCCTATCCCAAGTCCACTTCCCGAAGCCTGAAATTGCATCTCCTTCTTTCACCCCGCTTCTGAAATTCACATTTTTGTTTCCTTATCCCTCAGAAAGTGTCCACAACCTAGTTACCCACTCACGTTTTCCCCAACTCAAAATTTTCCTTTTCTAAAACCCTCACTATTTTTGTTTTTCCACCCATTTTCGAAAGAAAAAAACTTGCTTATGGTTGTCCCCCGCACAGGAGCAAATAGTCAAATGGAAGAATAACTTGTCACCCTCAAGACCAAACTCAAAGATATGGATCAAATATTTCTCAACCTCCAACTTCAGTATTTAGCCATGAGCAACTGGCAACAGCTCGAGTCTTCTACAGGCACTGCATTCTTTGCTTCTAGCAATTTTTGTGGGCTGAAGATTGAATTCCCTCACTTCAATGGTGATGATCCAAGTGGATGGATACACAAGGAAGAACAATACTTTAATATGCATAATTCTTTTGATGTCACTAAAGTCCCACTTGCATCATTTCATTTGGAACGTGAAGCCCTTCAATGGCTATGTTGGTACATCAAGGATCATGAAGAGCCCCAATGGACAGATTTTTGCCAACTCCTTTTGCACCGATTTGGCCCTAGTGGTTTTGATGAATTCACAGGAGCACTCACCAAAATTCGCCAAACTGGAACTGTGAGACAGTATCAGACAGAATTTGAGAACTTAGTTAAGAACATAGAAGGATTTTCTAGTGCATTCTATAGGATTTGTTTTATCAGTGGTATTAAGGATACGATCCGATCTGACGTTACAATGTTCTGTCCCAACACAATGATGGAAATCCTAGGGTTGGCTAAGTTGGCGAAGGAAAAGATTAGGGCTCAGCAACGCCCCAAATCCACTTTTGTTCCATTCAAAAATATGGTTTCCCAAAGACATCCAATCCCTTTGACTCCTAGAACCACTCCTATCAAGCATTTGTCTTAAGCCGAGATGCGGACACACAGGGAAAAAGGACTTTGTTATAATTGTGATGATAAATTCACTTGAGGACATCAATGTACTAAACACAAGCCCTATTTCTTGGATGTGGCTTCTCCGCCTGCACTTGAAATTTGTGATGCTGCTCAAGATCTAGAAGATGATCAGGTCAACATTCTGCAGCTGTCTATTGACCCTCAGATTGCCAAACAAGTTGATTGTTGTGTCCATCCTTTCTCCAGCTTTAAAGTCATGGTTTCCAATGGGAGCACCTTAACTTGCAAAGGAAAGTGTCGCAGTGTGTGTATCTCTATTGGAGATTATAAATTGTACTCTAACATGTTTTCCATACCCCTAGGAAGTTGTTCTGTGATTTTGGGAACTCAATGGTTACGCACACTCGGACCCATCTTATGGGATTTTGCTGAACTGTGGATGCATTGTTTAGTCAATGGGAAAACACACACATTCAATGGCTTACAACTAGGGTCTCTCAGCATGATCAGTTCACATTGCATGGAAATGATCCTTAAGAAGAATTCACATGGCGTCATCACTAAGCTCCATTTCATTCAGATGCAACCTTCGACAGTCTCAAATACTCCCTTGGATCTTTCATTCCTATGCACCCTTCAGATGCCTGATTTTTCCAAGCCCTTCACTCTTGAGAGTGATTCTTGCGACAATGGACTTGGTGTTGTCCTCTTTCAAGATGAATTTCCCATGGCATTCATCGGTAAATCCCTTCCTAGAAATAATTTATCCACCTCCACATATGAGAAGGAAATGATGACTATTTTGCACGCAGTACATAAGTGTTGGCCATACCTCTTAGGGAATTCTTACTGCATCAAGACTAATCATGAGAGTCTGAAATATTTCCTGGAACAACGGGTCTCATCCCCAACACTACAGAAATGGGTTAGCAAACTTAGGGGTTATGACTATGAGATCAATTACAAGAAGGATAAGGACAATCTTGTGGTGGATACTCTTTCCCACATATTTGATGCCCCTGTCTCTCTTTCAGCTATTGCTATGCCTATTCCAACTTGGTTACACTCTGCTCAGCACAACTATGTCAATGACTCCTCATTATCTGAAATCATCCAAATGTTGGCCAGTAACCCTCCTGTGGTACCGCATTTCTCTTGGGATGGCTCTTCTCTGCGATACAAGGGTCATCTGGTGCTTCCCCAGAGCACAGATATTAAACATGCAATCTTTTATGAACTCCATGCTTCTCCATTGGCAGGCCACTCTAGGTTCATGAAAACATATGAGAGGGCGTGATGTCACTTCCTTTAGAAGGGAATGAAATGAGAAATTCAACATATGGTTTCTGAATGTGCTCCTTTTCAGCGCCACCAAGGTGAAACTACACTCCTTTCTGGATTGCTCGAAACTTTTCCCATCCCTACAAGGATTTGGACATATATTTCGATGGATTTCATTCAAGGGCTCCCTAAATATGGAGGGAAGACTGTAATCTTGGTTGTGGTTGATCATCTCTCCAAATATCATTATTTTTGTGCTCTAAGACCTCCATATACCACCTCTTCAATCACACAAATTTTCATGGACAAGATATTCCTTCTTCATGGAATCCCTTCTTGCATTGTCTCAGACCGCAACGCACCTTTCACAAGTCATTTTCTCCTTATTGACACCAAACTGAATATGAGTTCAGTTTATCACCCACCAATAGATGGTCTGAATGAAGTCATCAACAAATATAGGGAAACTTATCTGTGGGAAAAGTGGCTCCCTCTTGTTGAATGGTGGTATAATACTTCCTACCATACTGCATCTCAAACGACTCCATATGAAGCAATTTATGGTCAGAAACCTCTAGTAATCCTTCCATACACCCCTAGTAGTTCACCAATTCAGGCCATTGACATGGTTCTTTGAAACCGACATCAGATTCTTCACCTTATGCAGGACAATCTTCACATGGCCAAAACCCACATGAAACACCAAGCCGATCAGCACCGTTCTGAGCGCACTTTTCAAGTCGGTGACATATTTTTTCTTCGTCTGCAGCCTTACAAGCAATCCTCCTTGAAACTCAATGGGAATCCAATGCTCGCTCCAAAGATCTCTAGTCCATATACAGTTCTTCATAAGATTGGGTCTGTTACTTGTAAATTAGCACTTCCTCCTTCTTCTCGCATTCAGCCAGTGATTGGCACCAACATCAGAGCACAAATTGTTTTACCAGAATGGGATAATGAAGGATCCATCATTTCAGATCCGGTGGCCATCCTTAATAAGTGCACTTATCAGCTTCTCTCTCAGTCCATTATAGAGGTCTTAATTCAATGGCACAACATGCAACCAGAGGATGCTACATGGGAACCGCTCCTTCAGATTCAGTAATTCTTTCCACATCTAAAGCTTTGAGGACAAAGTTTTTTTTTAAGAGGGAGGGGATGTTAAGAACCTATGTCAACCCTCATCTTTATTTTGTTAGGATATCTTATCGGACGCATATGCTTTGTAAGTCGTCCCATCAATATGTTGTATTATCCCACATTCATGGGGAGTAAGTAATAGTTGTTAAGTTGTCTAGTTATTATGTTGTATTATCCCACATTCATGGGGGGTAATAGTTTCTAGATTAGACTTAGTATATAAGTATGTGTTGAGGCTAATGAAAGCATCGAAGAGTTATTTTGTATTGAGCTTGCTCAAAGGAGGTTTCCCCCTCAAGTGGCCCGCGATCAATAAAATCTCTTTTGTGCTCCAATATTTCTGTTATATCATGCATTTTGATTGTTCATTCCAGGAGATTCTCCACAGTGTCTTGTTCAGGATTAAACACCCTTGTAACCTAGGGTCTGAGGTTACCAACTTACTACTAACCTTGCAGACAATCAACTTTAATAGAGTGCAGAAAGGAAATAGGAAGAAATTCTTGACTCACCCAATTACCGATGGTTGATCCAAGCTTGATCTTCTTCCACTCTGCTTCTCTCCAAAGCTTTCAGGGATGCACCTCCTTCACCTGGAAAGAGAAAATTCTCCAAGTATGATCTTACACATGTATATATGAGCATTTAGATAAACAATATATCTAGTGCATAATCGAATATATTCATCAACCATAATACATGAAAGAGACTCAACACAATATTGGAAGAAGAATTATCTGTATTAACAATCAGTGAATGAGATTAGAGTACAACCCAACTTATGAGACAAGGACTCCTTTGCAACCAAAGGACTCTGAATTCTACTGCTCCAAGACTTCTGAAGATATACCACCAGCATAACTTTGCTCTCCAAACTTGATTGATTAATGCCCTCCCCAAGGCCTCTATTTATACTTTGGGAAATAGAGTGGTTTCGAAGGTTGAGGAGGTTGAAATAGTTAGGATAGTTAATGATTAGGACCCAACTAATATCCATTAATCATGATTTATATTTTTTAATGTTGAATCAAGATGTATGTGACTATTGATATAGGAAACCCACGTATAACACGCTAGTTTCTTAAAAGAAACCCGCGTATGCTAATGTATGCGGGTTGCAATGGAGATAGTCACATACAGTACGCAAGTTATCAATGGGAATAGTCAAGTACGTATGCGAGTTCCAATGAGGATAGTCGCGTATGCCATTCAACACTTAGAAAAATAATATGGCAAGCTGGTTCAAGGGTAAATGCATCCCATGTCATGCCCATCTATAGTGTTTTGGCAAACTTCAATCCTAAGATGTCCTTTTGTGTACCAACATAAGGAATTTCGACACTCGGATGGAGAAGTGCCATTTGGGTTGATAACAGATGCCCCCTAATGTGTGAGGTTAGAGGGAAACGATGGGCGAAATAAATTATAATCATTATCTTGGAGAACTCAAAATTCCAATGGAGCAGAGGTAGTACCTGAAACAAATACATAATAATGCATATACAAAGTCATATATGAGGATTCTATGTTCAATATACTAGAACACTAGCTCCTTTACAATATTTGATTACATCATATAGTACGAGTACAAGACCACGCATATTACAAAGTTGGATTGAAGCCATAATATACAATAATGACGAGTCTTCAAATATCTGGAAGCTGTGTAAGTGACCATAACATAATCTTGCGCAACTTAGTCCATAGATATGAAACTAAGGTTTTCATCAAAATTCCCAAAGAACCAGTACAATCCAAGCCATGTGAATAGATGCTATTGAAGTTGAACATGGATAGGATTCAACATATTTTCAACCAAAAGGTGATAATCGACAACTGAAGCAAAGGAATTCACAAAAATGAAAGTGAATCCTAAGGTAGGATCATCAAAACTCTAGGTCTTCATCGTCAAGAAGTGCTGATGAGGAACCATACTATGATGAGGAAGGCAATAGATCCTCCAACGGATCACAAGAGTTAATAGGAACTGGGTAAAGGAAGGGAGACACAAGTAATAATAGATAAGACAATGATGGAATCAAGATATAGATCAGATACAGGGTTAAGTCCTTGAACAGTGAGAATGACACATAGATGACCCAAAGCAGCTTTTAACTTTACAAATAGTACAACTAGACTTATCTGCGATGTAGGAGACATGGTCAGATTCCCCAAGTAGAACTGACAAGAGGAGGAGTAAGAAAATCGAAGTAATATCTGAACTGAAAGTGAACACTGAGACATGAGTATCAGAAAAGACAGAGAGTGCTATGTTCAAGGAAGACATGCTGCCACTGACTAAGAACCAAAAGAAAAATTATTCCTTATCTTCCCTGTTAAATTTTAACAAGTCCAGGAAAGTCAACTCAAGTCTCTCTTCATTTTTTGACAAGCTTGAAGAGAAGAGGGAATATTGCCTGATAGTGTCACTAATTCCTGGATTTTATGAGCACGAACTAGTACATGCTCACTTGGTGTTTTCATGTTTAGAGAGTCTGAAAATTCTGAAGAAGAATCCAGGGGGGTCCTTTTTCACCCAATTTAGTTTCCTACGGCCGAAAAAGTATAAAACATACCACAAAAGAACTCTCTTAACTTCCGTAGAAGAAAAGGTGAACCTTTTTTCGTACTTAGTCAGGGAGGTCCAAAAAAGGTTAATTTACTACCTACCCAATGCTCCTTCGAGAGCAGCATATAGCTTGAGTTTTATGAGTGTGAAGGAAAGCAAGATCACTTGGAAAGATCCATTTGAGTACGATAAATGGGGCTTACAACAATAAACTTGATGCTTTGTTCTTGGTGTTTAATGAGCATGACAAAAACATAAAGTACACTCAAAATATTTTTCATGTTTAGGTCCAAAGCATGAAAAAGAGAAAACTGAGCTCATACTGGGTGTTCCTTTTTTGTAAATTTAGTCCTTTAGGCCCGGAAAAGTGATAAACTTGTACCTGATAATACTCTTCTCAATTCCGTAGAAAAGAGAGTGATCCTTTCTCATATTATTCCACATGGTCCGGGAAAGAGATAACCTACCACCAATGTGGATTCCCATTCACATATTCTTAACAAGCTTGAATGGACAAGTTTACTCGGCAGTTAAGTCTATTTTGAGAGTTAGACATGGGCCTAAAGAAACTCCATAAGGGAGGGGAGTCTTATAAAGGGATAGCTTGTAAAAAGATACCAAAATGAGGCTCAATTTGGCGTGAAAAATAGCTAAATAGACTCCCCTGAACCTATGACAGTTGTAGCATGAGTATCGAAAGACAATAAGTAGGTTCTAAATGAGGATACTCATGGGAGGACAGTCCTATCCATAGAAGAATAATGGTATAAACAACGAACTAATGGTTAAAGATACCATAGTCCGTGGTTGAAGTGTTAATGCTAGGATTAAGATGGAATAGTTAAAAATGCAAAATGCATGTGAAATGACCAAAAAAACCATCCTATATATGAGCGAAAAAACAACTTAAGATGACCATAAACTTGTCACATGGAAGAAAAGATATGGCATTAGTTTAAAAATATGAACTATAGGGAAAAAACCGACTTTGAAAATAATTTTTCTATAAATAGTTCAAAATATGAATAAAAAACTCACCATTTGATTTTTAACCAAAAAAAGACAAGTTTTACCTCTACCTTTGATTGCTCAGTGTGGACGATTCGGTGGATAATTCTTGAAACGGAAAGTTCCAGGTAAAAATACACTTCATGCTGTTTCATTTGATCCAAGCAATTTACAATTTTGGGCCCAAATTTTATGTTTTCAAGTGCCCTCAAAGCATGAACACTGTGTACGCGGGTATGGTATGTTAATAGTCATGTACACGTGTTCCGTACGTGGGTTTCCAGAAGGAAAGTCACGTACAATATGCGAATTTCCCAAAGGACAGTCATGTACACTGCACGAGGTGAAAAAAGAATATATAGGGTCAAAAATTCAAGTTTTTATATGAATCTAATGGTTTGAAATTGCTCGATTATTAGATTGAAAGATGGTGCTTGAGTGGAGGGAGAGGGAACATGAAGACATGGACCAAGAAGCTCTACAAGATACCCCCATGGTGAATGTTTTACATCAGAGTGGGTTATTGAAATTTTTCTGTGCCTCACCTATGTAGTCAAATGTCTGCCTCTTAGAGTTTTTGATAGACTATTGGGATCACGATCTTGGCATGTTTGACCTTCAAGGTGAGTTTCTAGAGGTTACATTGGAAGATGTCTATTTCATTTTCGATTTATCACAACGGGGAGCTCCGGTGAACTTGGAAGGTACCGGCAGAGGCGGCAACCTTCTAAGTGTACATAACTATATAGACATATACTGTGAGCCAAGCACTCAAAAGAGGGGTAGCTGCATCCCTATTGTTCACATTCGCAACTTTCCTTTATAGGTATTGGCGAGCACTATAGTGAGGGTTGCAGGGTCGTCGTCACTTGACCTTGCAACTCGGAACCAAATGAGACTAGCAGTGGATTGTATACAGGGAGCACTATATGACTGGTGTTCAGGAGTGATCTTGATAATGAGGAAACAACTCTCTGACTGCAAAAGAGGCAAGCAAAAGAATTTTGGATATTCCATCATTTTAGTATCCTTTTTCTTTGAGAGAGTGTTGGGTTTGAGTCCTACAGTACCATTTCCATTTCATTCTCCCCATCATCCTAGGATGAGTAGGTGGGGAGATATTTTCCTCCTCCACGGAGGTGGTGGATCAGTCCAGAGTGTCTATGATGACGACTTCTACTTTTGGTGGGAGCGACAATTGCCAGCCTTGGAGTAGTTTCCATATGCTGGGTTATATTTTCGAGGTGATACTGACCTTGTCCTCCCTCCTGGAGGAGAAAGGGGGGAGTCAGGTATTTTTATTTTCAAGATTTTCTAAATTTTTTATGAATTTTAATTATAAAGATATATACATATGTATAAGAGTTATAATCCTTTTAAAATGTCAAAATGTAGATATTGGGCCATTCCGCCCTACTGGGCATCCACACATGTATGTGCATCCTGTGTTGGGAGAGGAACAAGGTTTGATTAGGGTTCTTGAGGGAAAGCTGGCCAGGCTTACCCAGAGAGTACCTACCTTAAACATTGATCATATCCCTATCGTCATGCAGGAGCTAGTGGTTGGTATACCACCTATCTAGATAAGCCTTATGAGGCAAGTAGTGAGAGAAGCACTTGTGTATATAGATGTTGTTGAGGCTGCTAAAGCCAAGGAGGTTGAAGAAGCCTGAGTACAAGGTGATCAGGATGATCGGGGGGACCAAGTTGGTCCAAGTGACCAGGGTGGTCAAGCTTAGACTTAGGAGCATTTTATGGAATTTGATCCATGTTTTGTATATTTTTTGTATATTATACAGTTATGACTGGATCTGAGGATCAAAAACTTGACGCATCTATATGGACAGATATTCACACACACATATATATTTATATATCTTGCCGATTTATTTACAAATGTTTTTTATGTGTCTGTTGTATATTTTTTATGCAAAATGTGTTAAATGCCAATCCAAGATATAATTAGCATATGCATCAGTTAATGAATTTTCATTTCTTGGAATATGATTGAATATAATAAACTCAAAATTTCTTTCCAATAACCTAACTTGCATAAACTGACGTAATAGAATAGGGTTTCGCACCTGATAAGCTCGATTGAGCTGGGAAGCCACCAGTTGAGAGTCCAATTGGACTTCCAGCCGAGTGATACCACGTGACAAAGCATCCCATAAAAGCTCAATGACAGCCATGTATTCAACAACATTATTGGTAGCAGGACCTAAGCAAGCGCCTCCTGAGGTAACTAACTGTCCTGAGGGCGAATAAATGACCCATGCAGCTGAAGCCAAATTACAAGTGTGGCAACTGGCGCCATCAGCGAAACCTACAAACCACTCAGAAGACATCTATAACAACCAATATATGGTATAAAAAACACAAACCGACGAACTATTGTACATAAAAATACATACAATAAAATATAGGAAAAAGCGCTAAGCCTAAGCATAGTACTTTTTTAGGTAGAGCCCATTTCTAGGCTCAAGAAGCTTATTCCCTTCCAAATCAATCAATTCATATGCTTCCTTCCTTAACACCTTTGACATGACATAAGGTCCCAACCACATAGACCTAAACTTTCCTGCCCCCAGGGGTTCTTTATCTTGATCCCAGAGCAAAACAAGTTCCCCTTCAGAGAAAATCCAAGGCTTGACCAATTTATCGTATTGGCTTTTTACCATATTTTTATGAGCTTCGTTTGCTATCAGCGCATCTCTACACTGCTCATATAGATGTTATAAATGTAATAGACATTCTTCCAGCTCAGTTGTATCAGGTAACACATGAATAGAAATTTTTAAGGACGGTAATTCGCATTCAACCGGGGTAACTGCTTCCACTCCATGAACGAGTTGTAAGGGAGAAAACCCTGTAGAAGTTTTCACATTGGTCTAATATGCCCAAAGTGCAGGATACAGCATGATGTGCCAATTGGAATGGGCTGCATTAATAGTACATTTGAGAATAGTCTTCAAATTTTTATTAACAGCCTCGACTTGATCGTTTGCTTGAGGATAGAACAAAGATGAATGTTCTTGTCTAAACCCTAGCATAGTGGTCAATTCAGTCATCATACTATTTTGTAAATGAATGCCATGGTCGGTGACAATAAATTTAGGGATACCGAATCATGCGATAATTTGGTTGATAACGAAAAAATCTGCAGTTTCCCTGTCAGCTCTAAAGGTGGGCATTGCCTCTACCCATTTTGTGAAATAATCTACAGCAACAATGATATGTTTGTGCCCCCCAACCGAGATTGAGTTGCGTGTCATGTAATCTATCCCCCACTTCATGAAGGGGCCCACAAAGATGAAGGGAAATAATGGAGCAGGATGCGACCACATATTTCTGGTGTAAAGCTGATAAGGATGACAATGCTTCATGTCTTCCACACAATCTTTAAAGATCGTGGGCCAGAAATAACTGACACGTAATATCTTCTAGGCCATTGCTAACCCAGATAAATTACCCCCACACACTCCACTATGGGAATCATTTAGGACAATTTCTGCTTCTTCGTGGGTAATTCATCGACGCAAAATGGAATCTACCCCCCTACGATATAAGGTATCTCCAATAATGAGGTAGTTCTTGGCATGTACATGTAGTTTATGCCGTTCTTCACGCAAGAAGGCTGCAGGGTACTTCAAATTCTGGAAATAGATAAGTATATCTCCGTACTAGGGGTCAGAGGTGGAAATAAAAAAGATATGCTCATCTAGGAATGAGTCTTGTTCAATGGCTACATCTTCCTCTACTGGAAATTCTGTAATGAGCTCAGCAAAAACTAAGGATTTTTTGGATTTGGCAGATTGAAAATCTAGGTCAAACTCTTAGAGAATGACTATCCATTTTTTGAATTTGCTCCAACTATCCATCGAGACAAAACATTTTGAAAAGGATTAACATCCACCACTACCGTCGTGGTCCTTAGTAAGATGTAGTGATGCAAGCTCTAAACAATGTACACAGCTGCTAAAGTCAACTTATCGATGTGGGAATACCTAAGTTCAGGTCCAACTAAAGTACACCTCAGATAGTAAACGACATGCTCTTGGATCTTATCGTCCTCCTGGACTAGTACTACCCCTATGGTTGACTCGGATGCAACCAGATACAATATAAAATCCCTGCAATAATCTGGTGGACACAATAACGGTGCCGAAAACAAATATTTTTTTAATGCCTCGAAAGCGAGTTGTGCAATTTCATCCCATACAAATGGGGTGTCCTGTTTTAACAGGTGCATGAAACCTTTAGTAATCTTGGCATAATTTACAATAAAACGTCGAAGGAAATTGGACTTCCCCTGCAGGCTCTGAAGTTGCTTGATAAAATGAGGAGGAGACAAATTTACAACGGTCTCAACTTTCAAAGGATCCACCTAAATGCCTTTTTTAGAAACAATGAATCCGAGCAGTCTCCTTATCTCGACACATAAAACGTACTTGTGGGGATTCAAGTGAATTTTATAGTATTTGCATCGTTCAAAAATCAAACGCAAGTGATTTGGGTGATCGATCCTCTTACGATAATGTGTTGGCAGATCATCAAGGTAGAGTTTGACAATGTCTTTAATATTGTGAAAGGAAAAATTCATTGCCCGCTGAAAGGTTGCCCCAGCATTTTTCATTCCAAAGGGCATTTTCTTGTACGCGAAGGTACCCTAAGGACAAATAAAAGCTATTTTATGTTGGTCTTCTGGATTAATTTGGATTTGATTATATTCAGAGAAACCATCCATAAACTAAAAGACTTCACTTCCCATGCATGCATAAATAATTCGATCTATAAATGGCATGGGATAGTTGTCCTTAGGACAGGCTTTGTTTAGATCTCAAAATTTAGTACAAATGTGTATAGTCCCTCACTTTTTGTCAATAGGAACAAGGTTGGATACCCATTCTTTCAAAGCTATGGGATAAATGAAACCGACTTTCAGCAGTTTCTCAACCTCAGCCTTTACTGCCGTCGCTTTACGCGGGTTGACAGGTCTCAACTTTTTCCAAATGGGTTTAGCATCAGGGAATGTTCGGATTTTTTGCTCGACTATTGATGGATCAATGCCTGGCATCTCCTGATATGACCAGGAAAAAACATCATGGAATTCCTTAAACAAGGCCGTATAGATCACAATCTCCTCTGGAGAGTAGTTTGTGCCGATATGTACATTTTCCACAACGTTAGGATTTACAGAGATGTTGATAGGGATAGTAGTGGAAATTTTTTTCTGTATTCCCCTTAGTAAACATTCCTTCCCTTGGCAAGGGATTAATAGGCATATCAACATCACCTTCCAGTCTCATATGGAACTCCTAGTTCTCTATCCTGCTTAACTCTGGAAGAAAATAGGATCGATGGTGAATATCTTCGCAGATCTTATCACGTCCACACATAACTTCTAGAATGGCTTCATTTGAAGGTAAAACCATATCTAAGCAATATCTAGAATGCAGAGAGTTCTATGCCCAAGAAGGAAAATAGGCTTCTTCCAGTTCCTCTAAGACTATACAAGGGACCAAAATAGGATCAACAGCGGTATGGATGATAGCTTGATAACCCACTTCCACTGCCAATAAGGGAACTTCAGGTTCATGGTGGGAAGGGAGAACCCAAGGATTAGTCCTATCAACAACCGTAGCTATGGAATTCCAAACACTCATAGAACCTATATAATTAATCGGAGCTGGAAAATCAAATGTGCCCATTAATGATGCATACATTCTAGCTCCTAAGCTCTCTGAAGCAAGTCTAACCTGATCAACCAATGCTATGGTGGACTCGTTAGATTCCATGCGGCCTTTTCGAGTAAAACTGAGCTGGTCAACAGTAACCAACTTCCCTTCGTTTGGAAACACTACCACCCAAAAAATGGCCGATGTAATATGAGACATGGCATAAGTCCAACTTCTCCCGAAGAGCAAGTTATAATCCAAAGGTGCATCAATCACCTCTACCTCAACAGACACTGCTTTCCCTGCCAACTTAATTTCGAAAGCCGGTAGGATACCATGTGGATGGAATGACCTTCCGTCGAAAGCAATGAGTAGGTTGTTTGATGGAACCAACTCAGGGGATCGAAGATCTTTCCAACAAGACAAGGACATAACACATGTAGAAGCACCCTCGTCGACAACTGCCTTTCCAATGGTCTTTCCACCATGGATGAAATCTAGCGATAAGACTACATGATATGGTAGGTAAATTTTGACATCAGACAAATTAAATTTTTCCATGAGACTCGATGAGTCCATATTGCCTAAGACTACTAAGGGTGCATCCCACTGGTTAGGACAACTCTGTAACACCTCTAAAGCCGACATTACACAAGGAGTTTGGGCTAAGTATTCAACTACAAAGTATTTTGTTGTAGCCCTAGAATTAGGATTATGCAAGGTTTTCTTAAAGACACCTTTCGGTATCTTGGGCATAATTTCGATAGGTTTCTCAATCGTGAGAGGGTTAGAAGTTTCACCTATCAACTTACCCTTCTTCGAGGTCTCTTTTTCATAGTTCTTGTTCCTGGTCTATAATAAAGTCTTGGATCAAACCATGTTCATATCATTGGGGTCAGGAGCATTTGGGGTGTCCCCTACTGCATTTGAAGCTGAAGCAGAATTCTGTCCTTGGGGAAAAGGATCCCTCAGGACAGCTGGTTGTTGGGCTTTTAACAGCTTCTAAGCTTGTTCCATAAGGATACATAGATGGGTAAGGTGATCTTCATGGCACAAATTATATTGGAATTTCACCTTCTTCTTTTCTTTCTTTCCCCCATTAGCATTGTTCATGGGTTTTTGCTTGTTTTGGTTTCCCTCACCCTTTTTTCTTCTCTTCTTTTTCCCACCAGGCTGTTGATTGCCCTTCTGAGAGGTTTGTGCAAAAACATTTGCATTTTGGGGTGAGGGGGCAGCCTTTGCTACCTCCACCATAGAATTTTTTATGGACAGCTGATGGAGTTGTTTAGCCAAAGATTCTACAGTGGGAGAATTCACGAAACCAACCATACCATCGGCATGGGGTCCAGGATTAGGTTTCTCTACATTGTACGTTGGCCTTGGTGCCTTAGGGATAATCTCATATAAGATCCCAGACTGAGAATATATCAAATCTAGTTGCTGGGCTTTGAGGATAGCTTCTTTCTCATTCATCACTCCCGAAGTAGATACATCCTTGGATATATAAGGAAATAGGGATTTAAGGAACCATTCTAATAAGAAATCGGGAGGAATAGTGGCTTTGATAAGGCTCTTCTATTTTCTCCACTCTTAGATGTGATCCAAAATATGAGTGGCCTTGTCCAACCGAAAGGTAGATAACAAGTCTGTCCCGAAATCATAACGAACAGGAAGCTGGAAGTGACTAAGGAATGCATTAGCGAAGTCCCAAAAACTACTAAACGCAGCAGAAGGAAATTCAATGTACCATTTTGCTGCAGTACTGGTCAAAATCCTTTGGAATAGCCTCAACCAAACTGAATCCTCGTTCAGTGATTTGGAAGAGCACCATAAATGGAAAG
Source organism: Pseudotsuga menziesii (assembly GCA_001517045.1). Taxonomy (NCBI): domain Eukaryota; kingdom Viridiplantae; phylum Streptophyta; class Pinopsida; order Pinales; family Pinaceae; genus Pseudotsuga; species Pseudotsuga menziesii. Next base: position 67,462 of record LPNX010838839.1, on the reverse strand, counting down.
TGGTGGCATGAGCTCTAGGATCATCACCAACTTTGCCTTCAAATTTTGGGATATCCGAGGGCAGCTTGGTAGGGACGGATGGCCAGGAGGGGTCATGTCTCACTGGTTCATTCACCAGTTTCGACAAATATAGCAATTTTAATGTTGCCAAGAAAGGAAGTTTGGGTCTAACTAGAGCACTAAAAGTACCAGTTTGGGGTTTAGAGGGACTTGTCTCCATATTCCCATATGTGAAGGTGGGGTTTCCCCTTGCTGCCGGTTGTGAAGTGTATGGGTTGCTTTGGAAAGGATTCCATCTATAAGCCAACGAATTGTTTATGTGTGGTGCAATATAAAAGGTTCTAGCTGCCCCAATCAAAGCTGGGGTTTGAAAAACAGGAGCAGGTATCCCTCCACTAAAAAGCGAAAAGGGAGAGCTCGTGAATGGAGCTGAAACCAGAGTTTTAAAACCTTTACCATAAGGATTAGTGTTTCCAAACTGCACCCCTACATATGAGGGTGTTGGGACTACATATGGAGTGGATGGGGGAATGTGCCCCCCATTCCAAGGAAATCCTTGGACAAAATCCGAGGATCCTATAGGACCACTGTGGGTAGTGTGTGCGAAGGAAGTAGGAACTATAGGTACACTAGGAATCCCAGTGACCATACCACCAGAAGCACCTGCTAGACTTGTGGGAGCCGATGGTTGAACCACTTGGCTAGCTGGAGTTAACGACGTAGTAGGTATAATTGTTCTAGGGGCACCTACCGAGCGAGGTAGCACCCCTTCTGCCGTAGCAGCTGAGGTGGAAGTAAAAGAACTTTCTCCTACAATAGACATTATTCTTCCCACAGGGACACCAATCACGAGTGGATTGAAAGGACAAACTTGAATGATCACTGGATCGTTTAAGTTAGTTAGAGGTGAATTAAAATTCCTTGCAAACTCTTCAGCCTACAATTCTTCTATCTCAACTATGTTTAAATTAAAATCGTTTTCCCTAAGTTATGGTTCACCCGGAACTTCACTAACTCCTATCGTTTCGAAAGAATTGTCTGTGTCCAATTTCCGCCTTTGAGGGGGAGGTGGAGGCTCCAATATGATAAGTGCAGGAAGGTTTTGCAACCTTTGTGACCTTCTGATAGATTGATCCTCCATGATTATAAATTTGACTCTTCACACCCTAAGGTTAGCTAAAAACACAGACAAACCACAGAGAAATCACTACCAAAATTTCCTAAAGTCTTAGCAACCACAAGGGTGTAAGATATGCTTTCTCGAAGAAAACTGAGAGACAGTTTCTTGGCATCCTTGAAGAGGTTCTTAGGCACAAACATAGGAATCACCCACGGCCCTTCTACACTTTCAACAAGGGTTACCTTGCAAGCCCATCCAAGGTGAACCAGAAATAGCCTTTTGGTTTACCTGTGTATAAACCCTAGATGTCCAAGAGACTAGAGGCTACCTTAACTATATTAACAGTCTGCGGGGACAGTCGCAAGACTAATTCATACGCATGGGCAGGGTAGAAAATCCTGAAACTTTGTCTAAGACAGAATCCCTGGATGTGTAAAAACCTTGGTCTACGTTTTCACAAGGAATCAGAGGGTTATCTCCTCAGTCCAATGTCTCCATGTGGCCTCGTTCTTAACTCTTGTTTGAGAGGACCTTCCCAGAAACTATCAACATAGAGAAGGATTTACCTATCGATCGACCCAGTATGTCTGAATCCCACAAGTCTATCCTAAGCTAGTAAGTGTATTACTCTATACAACAAAAAATATTAATAAATTTTAAATTATAGCATTCATTTTAAGGGTTGTTCTTAATCAGAGGGTAAGTGGCATGAATGACTATGATATTATTACCTCGATAAGAAAAGTAGAAAATAGGTGTATAAATAAATTCCAAAGCAAATTATCACTACTTAAAACAAGCTTCTTTTTCTTTTCTTTTTTGTAAATATGAACTAATGAAAATGCAACTAGGAAAGAGAAAACTAAGACTTATTTTTGTAATTTTTGAGATTTTGTTTAAAAACTGAAAGTAAAACTACCATATGCAATTCAAATGCAAATGTTTCCAATGATTTTCTTTTCATTTTTCAAATTCCTCAAAGATTACTATGCACCTAAATGCAAAAATTCTTGAGTATGCTTGAATAATCTAACTATGTAAAGTAAGCAAAATGAAGTCTAGCAGACTTATAAGAATCAAAGATCAACCACCTAAGGAAGACTTGGAGAACACCTAGCTTGGGAAGACACAATGAATGAAAATCATTGAAATAAATCAAAGGTAAGTGACAAACCAACACTACTTGGAAATAGCATGGGATATACGACATCTAAAACCCTGATCACTGATTCAGACACACGACACTTGGACCTATCAGCCAATAGGCAAATCCACTTCAAATTTCTAAAAGAAAGACAATCCAACCAATAAAAATTCAAGGGTTTACTGAAAAGCATGAAGTATGGTTAACAGGGCTATCAAACCTATAGTGAAATGCCAGTACTAAAGACCACAAAGCATGACAAAATCCAAAGAAAAACAGGGACAAGAAACACTACCCAAAAAAATTGTTGCTAAGGTATGTACGTGATTGTCTAATGCAGTGACCCGCGTACTATATGCGATTGTTCAATACAGCAACCTACGTACACAGACCTCTGTACGTGACTGTGTAGCACAACAACCCACATACAGGAGTAAAATTTTTCAAAAAAAGAAAAATTATAAGGTCTTCAAAACACCACTACAAGTCCAAACCAAGAAAAAACACCACACACTGAATTAAAGAAAATACAGGGCAAGGATCTACAGGACTAACCCACAATAGGTTGGGCTCCCTAGCGGAGTCGCCAGTTATGTTGTTCAGGATTAAACACCCTTGTAACCTAGGTTTTGGGGTTACCAACTTACTACTAACCTTATAGAAAATCAGCTTTAATAGAGTGCAGAAAGGAAATAGGAAGAAATTCTTGGCTCACCCAATTACCGACGGTTGATCCAAGCTTGATCTTCTTCTGCTCTACTTCTCTCCAAAGCTTCCAAGGATGCACCTCCTTCACCTGCAAAGAGAAAATTATCCAAGTATGATCTTACACATATATATATGAGCGGTTAGATAAACAATATATCTAGTGCATAATCGAATATATTCATCAACCATAATACATGAAAGAGACTCAACACGATATTGGAAGAAGAATTCTCTTTATTAACAATCAGTGAATGATATTAGAGTACAACCCAACTTATGAGACAAGGACTCCTCTGCAACCAAAGGACTTTGAGTTCTGCTGCTCCAGGACTTCTTAAGATATACCACCACTCATATGGAAGATCCTTGGATTCTTCCTTCACCAAGTACTTCGAGTGTTCCTGTCGAGACAGACGTGTCGTTTCCTACAACAATGGTGTTGTATCAAGAGAATATTGATCATGTTGTAGAGCCTAGTCCTTCCTCTTTAAGGATGGAGGAGGAGGACCCTTATGTGCTTCCTGCATGGGAAATAGAGTCATCTAACTCTCATTACTTCCTTGATGATTTTTTTCTGTCAGATGAGGCTATTCTTGAGTCCATGTCTGGGATTGAGAAACCTTGGGAAGAGTTGCACCATAGATCGTATTTCCTTCCTAAGCTTGATCGTTTGGAGTGTGATGACTTTAGGGAGATTATTAGCAACAAAATTGGTAGCCTCATGGTCCCATTAAGCTCTCCTGGTCAGATGGCTTAAGGGAACATGGCTAACTTGTCACCAACGATTCCTATCAATATTTCTTGCAATCTTTGTAAGATTGAGAATGTCTAAATTGGGGCGGGTTGTTCCCCTGATGAGATTAAAGAGTATATCGAGCTGTTTAAGGAGTTTCCTGATATTTTTCACTTGGTCATACGAATAAATGCCAGGTATATACCCTCGTATTGTCGAACATGAAATCAAGACCTATTTGGATGAAAAACTGGTTCAACAACATTTGCATGCCATGAATCCTAGAAAAGCACCTACCATTAAAGCTGAGATAGAGAAAATGCTTAAAGATGGTTTTATGTATCCTGTTTCGTTGATGGAGTGGGTTTCAAATCCCATTCTGGTGGATAAGAAGAAGGGAGCAATCCGAATATGCACTAATTTCCATGACTTAAATCGAGCTTGTCCTAAGGATAATTTCCCCACACCATTTATTGACCAAATTTTGGATGAATGTGCGGGAAGTGAGGTATTTTCTTTTATGGATGGCTTTTCTGGATATAATCAGATACAAATTAATCCCTAGGATCAACACAAGAGCTCATTTATTTGTACTTGGGGTACTTTTGCATATCGAAAGATTCCCTTTGGCCTTAAAAACACTAAAGCTACATTTCAACGAGCCATGACCTTAATCTTTCACGATCTTAAAACGATTATCGAAGTATATTTGGATGATCTCGCTGCTCAATCTCATTTGAGAGTGTGTCATCCTTATCATTTGAGATTAGTGTTCGGAATATGCTGTCATTATCAAGTTCGTTTAAATCCTCATAAGTGCATCTTTTCCATGACAGTTGGTCGTTTACTAGGATTCATCGTATCCAAGGAGGGTATTAGAGTTGATCCTTTGAAGGTTGAGGCAATACTTCAATTGTCTCCCCTGCATAATATTCGACACCTTCAATGTTTACAAGGTATGGAAAAATTCTTGTGAAGGTTCGTGGTTAATTTTTCCAACTTAACTAAAGGATTTATGCATCTCTTTAAGAAAGACACCCCTTTTTACTGGGATGAGCAATCCTGGGAGTCTTTCGATGCTCTTAAGCGATCCTTAGCAATGACCCCCGTGCTTAGTCCACCAGACTATAGCCATGACTTCTTGATTTATGTGTCCATGTCTCAGGAGACAGTTGGTATGGTTTTGGTTCAAGAGGATGAGGAGCTCCATGAGCATGTCATATATTATTTGATCCAGAACCTTATTGATTTGGAACTTCGCTATTCCCATGTGGAGAAGCTAGCCTTAGCCATCGTTCATGCGGTTTAGCATTTGAGACATTACATCCTCCTTTGCCAAACTTTGGTCGTAGCTCAAATAAATCCATTTCAGTTCGTCCTCACTATAAGGATGATTGGGGGAAAATATAATAAATGGATTGTGATTTTGCAAGAGTTTGATCTCGAATTCGTTTCGGCGAAATCGAAGAACTCATTAATCTTTGCAGAGCTCATATCATATTTTCCAAACTTGGAGTAAGAGGAGGTTTATGAGGATTCTTTTGTCAATGAGCACATATTCCTCATCTGAACTATGGACCCTTGGTACGGGGATATTATCATGTATTTGCAAACATTGAAGGTCCCTACTCACCTCTCATGGGATGAGCGATGACAATTGCATCACATAGTGAATAACTACCTCATAATAGATGACACTTTGTACCGCCGTGGGGTATATTCCATTTTACGTCATTGTTTAACCTATGATGAGGCTGAGGTTGTGCTTAATGATTTCCATAGAGGGGCATGTGGTGGTCATTTATCTGGGATTTATAAAGCCCAAAAAATATTAAGAGCGGGCTATTTTTGGCCATCTATCTTCAAATATTGCGTTAATGCAGACAAGAAGTGCCACCCTTGCTACGTGTTTGCACGTAATATGCACTCACATCCAGCCCCGTTGCATCCTATTATCACCGTCGGTCCCTTAACCAAGTTAGGGCTTGATTTTATGGATTGCAACCCAGCTTCAACTATGGGGCATCATCATATTATTGTGGCTACTGATTAATTCATGAAATGGGTAGAGGCTATGCCCATAGTTAATCCAATGGTGAGACAACTGCGCATTTCATTTTCAACTAGATAATCACCTCGTTTGACATTCTGAAGGATCTTGTCACTGACCATGGTAGGCACTTTCAAAACAAAATGATGGAAGAGTTGGCTTCCAAGTTAGGGTATAAGCAAGAGAACTCCTCTTCTTATTACCCTCAAGCGAATGGATAGGTTGAAGTAGTGAACAAGTCACTTAAGTCTATTCTCCAACGAACCATTACATAAATCAAGAATAATTGGCATATCATGCTGCATCCTGCTTTGTGGGCCTATAGAACCATGGTTAATATTGCCACTGGTTTTTCTCCCTATTAGCTTGTGCATGGGGTGGAGTCAGTATTACCGGTTGAATGCGAAATCCCTTCCCTGAAGCTAGTTGTGGAGCTTTTACCAGATACTTCCACATTGGAAGAGCGTTTGGTCTACTTAAAGCAGCTTGATGAGCAGCGCAGAGATGCCTTAGTGGCTCTAGAGGTTAACAAGCATCGCATTAAGGTCCAATATAATAATTCTTCCTGTCCAAGGAAGTTTAGTGAGGGTGACTTGGTCCTTTTGTGGGGATCAAGCTAACGAACCCTTGGGGGTGGGAAAGTTTAAACCCATGTCGCATGGTCCTTACATGGTTAAACATGTATTAGAGAAAGGCACCTATGAGCTGGTTTATTATGAAGGGATAATCTTGGAGGAGGCTAGAAATGGGCTCTATCTCAAAAAATACTATGCATGATCTTTAGCCAGGGATGATTTTTGTATACTATTGTATAGTTTTGCATTGCATAGTTAGGTTTTCTTATGGTGATCGGGTTTGTTGATTAACTTTCATTTCTTCTGGAATATGTCAATGGAATCTTCTGTTTACATAGGATTCACTGACTGTGCTAACAGCCACACTCAAAACTCAACTTTGGTTGCTTGGGTGATCTATACTCCTACGGGTCAAGTATTGTTTTTAGGAGGCATATGTTTACGGCCTTCATCAAACAATGTTGCTGAATATAGTGCCGTCATTGAGTTATTGCATGATACCATTTCACATGGTGTTCATTCTTGTGAGGTAAGTCTTGATTCAGAGTTAGTGGTTTCAGAGATTAATGGCTTGTATCGTATTAGGGATCTGACATTATTACGAAGATTCTTACGTGTTAGATTGCTAAAACGACAATTTGAGAGTATAACATTCATTCATGTTCCAAGAATTTTTAATCAAGTTGCCGACTCATATGCTAACTATGTGTTATATTGCAATTTGTTTCACAGACCATAAGCATATCACAAACACATTTTACACACATGTAAATAAAATAAAAATTGATCATCATAAAAGTTTTTTTTCATTAAGTTCAAAAAGTGATGTCATAATACATAAGTGTCATATACAAAATTGGGGCTTCCGAGCCAACAAAATATACTACATAGTCATACAAAACATATACACCCAGCTCTCTAAGCCTGAGGTGGAGGACGGTTCTGATCATGATAGAACACTATGGCTCTATCTAGCTGGTGAAATAGTTGAACCCATGCCCGTGGTACCCCAACCACCTAGCGCTGCATGGCCTCAGGAAAGTCCTTGATTTGTGCCATGGGTACTCTATGTGTCAAATGAACAAAGTTCATGTGGATGATTTGGAGCGTCCACTCTACATCTGCACCCATAAGATCATCACCTCTTCCCCTCCGTTTATGATGAGGAAATCCATCTAGACATCGTGGCCCTACATCTACATATACATGACAGATTGTCACTATGTGTTGTCACACCAAAAACATGTCTTTTGAGTTCATATATCAAAAAATACAATAAAATTAAATAATTCAAAAATCAAAAGTGGGTTTGGGATTATTTACCTATGTCTCCATAAGATGCTCCTGGTGGTAGGGGCATATTTGGGTCTCCGCAGAAGTCTATCCCTGCATAGGGGTAGTCATCTATGGGGAGGATCTGTCTCCACCACCACGGAAAAAACTATGCTGGGTAGGGGTTAGCCAACCTACCACCTCCCAGTCTGTGCATGACATTAGCTCAACATCATTGGGCTAGATCCCGGAATCCATGTGGAGCAATGTCTACTCTAGGGCTCATCCCTGGAATCTGCTCAAAGAAGAATGTGATCAGTATGCTGCCAAACACAAAGTTCCACACTCTACCCATATTGTAGTCACTGAGTTGTTGTTTCATGTTTCTTAGTAGCATAGTACTCCAATCGTATACTGTAGGTTGCATACACTCTACCGCATATAACATCATTAGCCGTGAGGCCTGGTGGAGTGAAGCCAAACTTGCAATCCTGCAAGGCTAAGAGTATGGCTTTCAGCCCCAGAATCTAAATAGAGTTTTTCGGTATTTGACTCCTAGCCTTCCCCGTATCCGAAAGGCAGTACAAAACTATGTACTCATCTATGGTCAATCTTCCTCGTGGCCCATGAGATCGAAGGTTTACCACCTCCCCTCGTTGGGACAAACCTGTAATGAAATATATGTTGTTAACCTCAATGCCGAGTAACATCCCATCTATCTAAAAATTTTCAGACTCTGGATCCAAATAATCTACCAACAGCTAGAGTAGTCTTGGTTTGGCCCTCAGGTTTACAAGACGCCAAAACTTGTATAAGCCACACACCCATAATGCTTGTTGAGCCATGAGATCAGCTTGAACAACTTCCTCAACATCACCATGTTCTCTCTCTCTCGCCACTCTAGTACCATCCTACATAAAATTCAAGTTTTTGATTAGTATTTTCCCATTAAATCCTTGTTCACATCCCTATACATGATTGTTTTCAAAACAACCACGTATGTACATGGGTTTCGGGGCATTTTCCATGTATGGTCAGCCCTATATGCGGAAAAATCCCGATTTCTGCGTGGGCCGAAACGCCCAAGTTGGGATGGCCCAAAAAATTGATTTGACCATGGAATTTGAAAATTTTTATATCAAAATGAAAGAGAGAGGCAAGGGAATCTACCTGGATCAAACAGGAAGGGATTCCACCGAACGATGCTCCCAGAATCCGCTTCTGGATTTCTGAGCTCAAATGCACTATGTTGGGAAAAAATATCAAATGGTATGAAAAAATTTAAATTTTTCACTATTTATAGAATTTTTTGAAATTTTTACCCACTTTCTATAGTTTTTTACTGTTTCTGATCACTTTGGACCATTTGAACTAATTTGATGTTGTAGGAGATATTTTTGAGTGCGGTTTGACCGTGGCTTTGACTCGTTTGTGCCTATTTCAGGTATTATGTGTAAGATGGCATTTACGGTAGGTTTCACATCCATTTGCACTCTGCATAACCTGATGACCAATTCATCTTAACCTTAGGTACGAACCCATTCTATCTTGTCACAAAACCTTCTTACTGCTTTTAGAAGTGACATGTTGTGAATGGTAGAGCTTTCTCATACATGGGTACCCTAGTTAGATCCCGTTTTGCATTTGGTGCCCATGCTGACATTTATCCTTTAGGGTGTGGGAGTCCTTTTTATAGTATCGCCATGACTTTGAGCAAGAGCTTCATACTCCTATTGAACTTTATGCTGGCCATTTCCCCGAGACTCCCTTGTATATGTCAAGTTGTATCATGAATTTTTCTTGCCTATTGAGCCTTATACTGTCTTCCCTGACTTTGATTATCAGCCATATAGCCCTAGCTTGTCTCATGTCTAGCCAAGGAGAGACTTTTTACATATCTTTTGCAGCTTGATACCCCATTTTTTAGTGGGAGGGGACTTTCCCCTGAGTGTCGTTATCCTGCACATGTTGTCCTTGCATTGAGCTTAGGTATGTTCTGCTTCTTGGAACTAGCTTGTTTCAACCCATGGCACTCATCTCCTCCTATATTTGTAACTATAAATTACTTTTATTCTTTTTCAAGCTTTTCAAAATATCTGAAAAAGTCCAAAAAAAAATCGAAAAACAAAAAATTCGGACAGGAAAAGATGTTATCTTTGGCAGCAGTCAAGTCTTGTTTCCTTCGAACAAAGCACTGTATATCACATCCGTTGGTTGGGTTAATAGTTTGAATTTAGGAGTTTTACTCATTTCTCTAATTTTATCTCCACCAACTGGTTAAGATTCCAGTACCTATGGAGCCTATGTTGATGCCTCTTGTGTCGCAGAGATGTCCTAGTTTTGTATATCAAATATATGTTTCCTACATTCAGTCACCATTTTTCTTTATGCTCTTCTTCAAAGGAAGTTGAAGCCTGATTCGACATTCTTCAGTTGTCTTGACTTTGCATGTCGGCCATTCCTGGTACTATTACTGGTTCATGCACATCTTGTTCGAGTACTTCCACATTATACAGCGTTGTTGAGTACCTCATGTTTGTTGATGGGGGATGCCTTAATGCCCTCCTTCCAGCGGATTCCATCCCATCAAATTTAGATCATTTATTATGGGATAGGAGTCTAGAGTCATTTATTATGGGATAGGAGTCTAGAGTCAACAGGGATCTACTTCAACCATCCAGAATAAGGTATGATTCGAGATCCTTTAGTGTTAGATGTTTGGTTTCTCTTGCATATTGGGAAGGGATTGATTTCTATGGTTTCTGTGTCTATTGTGGTACACCCCAAGCGATAGGAAGTTTCTCTCCGTAACAGTGAACTCTGGTAATGGTTTAGACAAGGTCAGTTAACTATTGAGTGCTCCAACAGTGATTTAGACAAGGTCTTAGTTACCTACAGTAAAGTAGATTCTAGTCAATTCGAATTTCCTCATGTGGATTCAAATTGCATGTGGCTATTTAAGCCATTGTACTTCATTGTAATTATTATCTAATTACTCTTTGATTAATGAAAAGCATTCCCAGCTACAAGCCATTTTTGTGTTGTTTCATTCTTCAATAACTGAGTAAATTGTGTGATCTATCATGTGAGTTGTGTGTTTGTCCATAGATATATGTGCTCAATTTAATATGGTATTAGAGCCTCGGTGGACAAGGCACTTCTCCTCCTCAGATATCCTACTGGATCATTTTTGAGCAAAATTACTCCTTCCAGCTCTGCACCAGAAGTAGAAGGTTTACCACTTAATACCCCAAGTGAAGGAATTGTTGATCAAGCTTGCTTGATCAATTATGTTGGGTGTGATGGAAAACTGAAATGTGCATGCTGTTCAACCTTATAGTGCCCCTTTTTTTAGTTTTGCAGGTACAACTTCAAAATGAATTCATCGGTTCCTCCTCTCACCCGATCCTCAGACTATTTTGAATGGAAGGTGAAGATGTTTGTATTTATGAATAGACAATATCTCTATATGGTGTCTCATGGATTCGGTAGAGATTCATCTAAGAGTGAGAATGAATGTCTAAATGCAAAGGATGCATCTTTTGAAATAATGAAACTGGCTCTTTCTCCTAGCCTGCGCTACCTTAGTAGATCTATTAAAGATCCATAGGAGCACTGGACAAGATTGGATAGAACCTTTGGAATGATTTATGAGGATCATAATAGCACTTTTGAGAGCACATCCAACACCATAATCATCCTTTATCCAAAAATCTTGGCCTCCACTCTCTCTGATGAAGTTGTTCAAGATGAAGAAGAAGCATAATCTTCTACACAGTCAATTCAAATTGAAGACAACCTCCTTGCAGTGACTCCTTCTCATGATGCTCCAGAAGTTTATGAGATATATCATATCTCATATCCTCATAAGGCTGAAAAATAAGAATAAATTCAAATCTCTAATATTAAATAAAAATATTGCTGCACTTCCATGCAAACATTCACCGGTGATTTTCCTTTGAATTATGTGCAAAATTTGCCAGTAATTGATTCCAAAAGTGAAGAGGAATTTGATTTTTCCCTCTCTAATGTTGCTGCTGGTGTGAAAATATGTAATACATTGTATATTTTGGAAGAAATATAATATTACCAGAGTGATACATTTTCTCCCTTTGATCTATATCTTCCAGCAAATTCTTGCAGGATTGCATGCACCAAAATTCAGAATCTTGAAGAAGAAGAAAACTGTGCATCTACCGTCTCGATGGACCATTTATTTGGATCTGATATAAACCTTATTGGATATGATATGATATTATTTATATATTATCTGATATCTCTTGTTTTAATATTTAAAATTCATAATATTTCAGTACTTCTTGTAGTTGTTCTCATCAACGGTGTCAAGAAACAAGTACCGCAAGTCTCCTTCAAAAGTGCTGCTAGGGATTTGATTTCATTTCATAGTTTTGGATCTGTTATGAACCTATTTAGATATGATTTAATTCTGACCTAATATTATTTGGTTCAAATTTTAAAATCCAAGAGATTTCATTCATGCTTGTAGCTTCTCTCACCAATTCCGGTGTGAAATATCAAGTACCACAATTTCTCTTCAAAACTGCTGCTGGGGATTTGGTGTTAGTTTCCTCTTATGAGGTTGCTGATATTTTATTTTTTGAATAATTATATATTTTTGAAGATATATCAGACTATGGAGCTCAATAATTGACTCTCCACAGTCCCATTGCTTCTCTACCATTGATCACATGCTCATCTCCTCACGGAACTAGTAAAGAGGAAGACATTATGCATCCGCTTGAACAGTTCCTCCTAACACTTGGGGATGATTTTACCACTCATGGTTTTATTTTCATGGCTGAAAAATATAATTTTATTGATTGTTCCTCACATGTTTTGAATCCTCAATAACCTTTTCTCACTTATCAGTTGATTTCAATTGCTCTACATGGGTCCAGTCTTCATCCAGAAACTGTCTATATTTTTTATTTAGTTGAGCATATAATTATTCTTCCAAAGAGGAATATTCATCCAAAAATAATGATGGAGAGGTTCACATGCCAGGCCCCATGATACCTATGCATGGAAGAACCAGATTTATCCTGATTCTACTTGCTTAATTAGAGGGGGTGATTTTTTCCCATGTGGTTTTTTCCCCAGCTCGTACGGTATTGAGCAATTACTTTACTTTACTTGATGTAATGGGTGACATATGGTATTAGTTACTAGGGTCAATAGATTGTCCAATTTAGAATTCAGGGGGGTGTTAGGATTATTAATCCTCCCTTTTCTAATTTGGTCATATGTCTAAATCAGGAGTCATGTCTAAATCGGGAGTCCATCCAGTGTATTTTTAGTCACTAGCACCATTGGGTCCACTTGACCTAATTGGGGTACATGTTCCAGTTACTAAAGTGCGAGGAACACTAATTGAGGCCTACTACCAATGATTGCACTTATATGCATCAGTTTAGGATCCTCCTAGATCAATTCCTACAATTTAGGAGCCACTGGGAGTGCCAATACCAACCTTCATCAGTTGAGTTCAGTTAGTGACTAGTTAAGCTGAGTTAGGAGTCAGTTACATTCAATTCCAGTCCTCTACATTTTGTTAGTGCTAGGTTTGCATGGATGCATGCAGGAGAGGTGCATTTCTCACCTACTACAGTCAGTTAGCCTCAGTCAACACTAAAGTAGACACTTGACTTGTGTTTTAGAACTCCGTTGAACTCCGGTAATGGTTTAGACAAGGTCAGTTAACTATTTAGTCCTCTGACAGTGATTTAGACAAGGCCTTAGTTCCCTACAGTCAAGTAGAGTCTAATCAATTTAAATTTACTCATGTGGATTTGAATTTCATTTGGATATTTAAGCCATTGTACATCATTGTAATTATTATCTAATTACTCTTTGATTAATAAAAAGAATTCACAACTGCAAGCCATTTTTGTACTGTTTCATTCTTCATTAACTAAGTAAATTGTGTGATATATCTTGTGAGTTGTGTGTTTGTCCACATATCTATGTGCTCAACAATTCTATTGATAGGAAGAGAACTTCAGGGTGTTGCTTCAGTATGGGATCAGGTGTGATCTCTTGGTTTAGCAGGAAGCAATCATGCGTGGCACTGAGTACGTCTAAAGTAGAGTATGTCGCTGCTTATTTGGCTAGTTGTGAGGGAGTGTGGCTAAGAAAGCTACTATATGATTTGTTTGATCTCCAGTTTGATGCTACTTGTATATATTGCGACAACCATAGTTGTGTGAATTTGTCGGAGAACCCGGTGTTCCATGACAAGTTGAAGCATATCGAGATCAAATATCAATATATCATGGATATGGTGTAGAGAGGAGCAGTGAAGCTCCAGTATGTTGCGACGGATGAATAGATAGATGATGTGTTGACCAAGCCATTAGCCAGAGTGAAGTTTCAGTACTTCAGGGAGAAACTTGGTGTTCTCCAGATCGAGGTTCCCTGCAAAGGAAAGTGATGAGTCCATGAGCCCTTCTGATGTGGAAGTAGGATTGGTTCCTCCCATGGTCAGATGTAAGTGCAGAGCCCTTCTAACATGGATGTAGGATTGGTTCCTCCCATGGTCAGATGTAAGTGCAGATCCCTTCTGACATGGATGTAGAATTGGTTCCTCCCATAGTCAAATGTAAGTGTAGAGCCCTTCTGTCATGAATGCTGGATTGGTACCTCTCATGGTCAGATGTAAGTGCAGGGCCCTTATGACATGAATGTTGGATTGTTTCCTCTCATGGTCATATGTAAGTGTAGATCCTTTCTAACATGAATGTTGGATTGGTTCCTCTCATGGTCAAATGTGAGTACCGGGCCTTTCTGACATGGATGCAAGATGTGTTCCTACCATGGTTAGATGTGAGTGCTGGGTGTACCTTTCTGACATGGATGTTGGATGTGTTCCTCGCATGGTCAGATGTAAGTGTTGGGCGAGCGTTTCTGACATGGATGTTGGATGTGTTCCTCCCATGGTCATATGTAAGTGCTGAAGAAGATGAAGATCTACATGGAGGCTAGGCCTACAACTAGCATGAAAAAGGGCTGGCTCTGTAGAACTTCCTATGACGAGTAGAATTTAGAGATAGCACCAGTTGATTGATATAGCGGAAGCAATGGTGGTGATGATAATCCAGTGATGATCCAGCTTTGATGATGATCCAGTGATGATCCAAATTTGATGATGATCCAGTGATGATCCAATTTTTATGATGTTCCAGTGATGATCCAGTTTTGATGATGATCCAGAGAAGATGACTTGTGCTTATGTATTGTGTCAATATAATACCTTCCTAGTTAAGAGGGAGTGTTGATGTATTTGTAACTTTAGAATGTATTCACTTGTATATTTCATATATTGTATTTTATTAGTCCCCGATGTTCCTATCGGGAGAATCAGTATTGTAAACAAGTCATGTAAAGTCATAGAGGTTAACCCTCCTAGTTAATCAGGGGTCAAATTTCCCACAATTTCGGGGCACTAGGGTTATTAGACTGTTATACCAAAATCCTGTCATCATCATGTGATAAGACCTTTGACATACCTACTTTCTCTTAATCCCAGCACTTGGAGTGGAAACCCATGTTGTTTTTCAGTCTTTCATGAAAATACTCAGCACCGCGGTTTCCCCTTTATCCATGAGCGGTACCTTGCTCACACCACCTGTTCCTTGTTGTCCATAAGCGATGCCACCGCTTATAGCCCTTAGTCCATAAGCATTTCTTACCTGAACCGCTCTGTCATAAGAGGAGAAAAGCAGTACCCTGGGTAAAATGGGAAAAATAGAGGATTCTAGAGGCTTCTAGATCATGAGCCTTGTGTCCTCCCTTATCCCTATATTTGTGGGTCAGTTGAGCTCAAGATCCCTCATCCTAGGATCTTAGAGGCCACCTCATCCATAAATCTCTCAACCATTCCTATCCATTGAGTCTTATAAATACAAGCTCATGTCCATGGTTGAGGGGGAGAACCATTGAGATATTGTTATGCTGTTGGATTGACCACTTGGCCCAAGCCATTTGAGAGCATAGAGAGCGAAGTTGGATCTTATGGGGATGAAGTGTTGGTTTCATGGAGATGTATGTCGACACTAAGGATTAATTGGTTGTAAACTTCTCCATCCATCTTAATGCAAAGCTGATTTTCGTCATACATTACTGTTGTTGTTGATTTCACTTGTACATGTTGTTAGATTCCTTAGTCACTAACATGGATCAGTGGATTATGTTCTGGTAGCTTTGATGTGTTTGCATGTTTGATATGATTGCAGGTACACAAGTGCACTATTGAAGCAGCATTCCAGGTATCTACGACATCCAGGGAGGGTCTTCATCCTTTGTCGTTCATTTGTTCTGGATCTGAACCATTCATACCAGAAGAACACCTTCTATCTGCAGAAGGTGAAATATTCCTGCTTACAAATCTGGTGACTCCGCTAGGGAATAGATATACGTATCAGTTGATTTGATCTTCCTCAGTTCTTAAAATCTTGTCTAAATCTAGGCTCCTTCTCCCACTCTCTTCAGTCAGATCTGCTATCTGACTCAGTGAATTTGGGTTTGAAACTTCTAGATTTTTCTAGATCTAAATTATTTCGACCTTTTATGCTCTTTTTTATGCTTAATCTATCAGTTTTAACCTTGATCTGATCTTTTTCTGACTTGATATGTCGTTCTCTTATGCATTTTGGATTTATACAGGGAACCACGCTTATGCAGTGGGCGTGAAGCGGTGCCATCGCCTGAATCAAGTTAGCAGCACGCGGTGCCACCGCCTGAGTCCTGTTGGCGAGAAGCGGTGCTGGGCTAGAACCATTCTGTCAATACCCGAGAAGCGCGGTGCTAGGTAGGCATTATTCCAAGACCTCTTTTTTCTCATTTTTGCAAAAAAATTGAGTGGATTCGCTTCAACCCTGCACTGTCAGGATTGTGTGTCAGAATCTGATGCTTGTGGTTTGAAATTTTATGGTTTAAATATTGGTTTGATTGGAAAATTCAAAAGCTAGATTAGGCTTATTGATTATTCATTCACTTTGGTGCTTGTTGGTCATGATTGTGAAAGGACTTCTTGTTTTTTTGAAAAGCTTAGGGTGTTAGTAAGATCTCTTTTCATTTCTATTATATAGACTAAAAGAAGAACACTTGATTAGCATCTTAGTTTCATTTCTTGTTTGCATAGAGAACTTCTTTTTCTTCCTTGAAAAAAGAATTTTTTTGACTGAGATTAGGTTATCATCATTGAGCATTGGACATCGGATCCTTGATTGGATTTACAAGCTTTTAGGCTCTTTATGTTCTTTTGTCTCTTATGCATTTAGTACTATCTCATCAAAATAAAAATATAGTAGTTTTAAGTTAGATTTGCCTATGTTTTGAGAGAAATTGAAGAATAGAGTGCATTTGCATGTAGTATGCTTCTTGTTTTTCTTTTAGGAAAAGAGATTCTTCCCCTTCTTATTGCTTTCAAAAAAGAGAAATCAGTTTGGAAAGTGCTGCTTGTCTTTGATTTTTTGTTCAAGACTGTTGTTTGGAAATATTTTTGGTTTTGAAACAAAAGAAAACACTCTCTTTCCCTCCCGTAAGTAGGCATACTAAATGGTAAAGTGGAATATTTGCATACGCATACTGCATGTTTTTACTTTTCTGTCAAAAATCTATGCATTCACCTAACCATCCACTTTAAAATTAATGGTAGCTATAGGTTAAAATTTACATAGCAATTGGAGTGATAGGTTAGAGACGTGTTCAGGTGTCGTTAAGCATAGGATCTGTCGTTATTTGTCTGCATTACATCCCAGGACTCGTGTGGTTCTTCCACGTATCGTCGGTATATCGAACGGCCTTTCACATACCCTTGAGGTATATAGAAAGGTACTTCACGTACTCGATTGTATATCGAAAGGCCCCTTGTGTACAGGTTTTGCATTAGATAGCACTACTACTGATTCGAGCTCCCATGTATCTTGAGTATATCGGGATACCCCACTAGGATACCTTATCCATCTGAGAAAATCCATTTTGGATGTCTTGCTTGGAACCATACACCGAAAACAGCATTCGAGGAGATTACTACGCACATACCCTTGAAGTATATCGCAAGTGGCAACTTCTTGACAATCCTGGTGAGAGACCCGACTATTTGAACTCCTCTTATAATTTTAAGTGTGCTTGTTTGGCCTATAGCTTGTGTAGGGAAATTTTTTTGGCGTGTTTTCTAGTTTTTCAGACCCTAGGTTAGATAGGAACTGTACAAATTGGCTGAGTTAAGACAGTCTAGAAGAGTACGGGGCTTGCCGGCCGATTTTGTTCCTGGTTTAGGAGAAAATCCAATGGAAGCTATCGACCAAGAAGCTACTACCACCTCCCAAGTGGGAGATAGTGTGGTTGCAGAAAGTGAAGGACCATATTCTTCACACTTGCCTCCCTTGGTCCAATAGACTTCTCGGGGAAATACGTCATTCCATTATCCCATGGAAGGTCATGTTGATGATACTACCCATCTAGATTATGGTACCAATGCTCCATTTTGGGACACCCCTGTAGGACAAGCCATTTCCTCATTTGGAACCCGTTTAAACTCTTCTAAAGATGAAGAAGAACGTAGGCAATATCACACTGCCATTCTCCGTGCACAGGAGATTGATAGACAAATAGATGACCTATTAGGCTCGACACCATCACGTTCCACATCTGTTCCTGTGGGATATCATTCACTTATCGATTCTATGGGACCCATTGAACCGATTATAGATCGTGTAGTAACACCACACAACCCAGGTCAAAATACTACCCCCACCACCTCCCATGTTATGTCTCTTCCCAATCCTCCCAGGTTTTCTGCAGCTGTGGCCCAACCTCAATTCTCATTTCGTTTTTACCTTCTAGTGATGGGGGGAAACCCCCAGTATGACCTATGTAATCCGACACTGAAATTGTGCCTAGTCAAGGATAGACCTCTAATATAGAACCCTCTATAGTTTATGTCTCTCCCACCCATACTAATGTGGTTAGTCCCCCATCCATTTCAGGTCATCCCTCAGGGGCACAACCTGTAACCATTCAATATTCTGGAGTTTATGGTTATCAAATACATGTAGGTAACATTAATCATCCACCCAATCCTATAGGAATACCTTATGCTGGAATTCCATACCCTAGTAATACTTTTACGCCATGGGGGAAACGCAACTGGTCTTACATGTCAGCCATGGGGGGGATACCTATACATACTGTGGGAGGTGCTAGAGGACCGCCTCACGGAGGTTCTCCCCCTGGGGGGGCTAATGGTCCCAAAGGATCTGGTGAATTTCCTCCTTATGGTCCTAATGGTCCTAGTGGTTTTGGGGGGCTTAATGGCTTTCCTCCTAATGGCCCTGGTGGGTCTGGTGGCCCTCCTCCAATTGGTTCTGGAGGCTTTGGAGGTTTTCCTCCTGGTGGCCCTGGAGGGTCTGGTGGTCCGCCTTCTGGTGGTCCTGGTGGTCCTGGTGGTCCTAATCGCAGAAATCAACCCCCTACGGGCGTATTTTTCATTAGTTCTTCGTCACTTCAACCTGTCTTTTAGTCCATTTATGGTCCTACTGGTAATTATATGCCATATCAATATTACTAGTATGTGCAACCGAACCATCAGTTCCCTTTCCTAGCAACTTTGGACTTACCTTACTTGTCCAAGTTGATTAATGACCCCATTCGACACAATCTCTCGCGGCCTCCTATTCCAGTAAAATTACCATCGGACATCCTGAAGCTCGATGGGAAGCAGGGAGACAATCCGAAAACCAATGTTATGGCATTCCATTTGTGGTGTTATTAAAAAACCCTCATGGATGATTTAGTTCGGTTATGACTTTTTCAGCGAACTTTGATTGGTACAACCGTGAAGTGGTACATTGAATTCCCACAACATTCGTTTGTGGATTTTGGCTCGTTGGCAACTGTGTTTCTTACACACTTTCAGCTCCCTATTCCTTATGAAATGGGTACTGATCTCTTAACTTCTCTATGATAGAACACGTCAACCCACATATTTGATCATATCCATGAATGGAGAATGCAGAGAAAGCTGATTAAGACCCCTGTTTCGGATGAGTTATTAGCTAATTGGTTTACCAAATCATTTTTTCCTCCAATTTCCCGAGATGTGGATATGGGCGGTGCCGTTACTGAAGAGCAGGATATTAGTCGAGCCCAGTATCTAGACTTGGTCTATTCCTAGTCTATAACCCTTATGACTTGATTCCTCAAGCTCCTCGCCCAAGCACCGATCCTGCCAAGCCACCAGCAAAAATACCTGTTGATGGGATTGTTGGTTCAATCCAGTCCCCGTTAGTAGAGAAAACTACCAAGCAACCCCAAACTGCCACCCCTACTCCTTCGACTCCTAAGGTTTCCACCAAGGTCAATTCTATTCAAAGTACTCAAACCTCGAGCAATAAAAAGAAGGGTAAAAATAGGAATAAAAAACCTGGAAACCAATAGGAGAATCCAAGACCGACCAACAGTGATAACGATAAAGGGAAAAGAAAGGAAAAATATCCCTGTCTGCTATGCGGAGGTGATCATTTCTCAAAGGAGTGTCCTCATCGGGATGAAATCTCCCAATTTCTGAAATCAAATCCCGCACCCGCAGTACTCATGGATCCTTCCCCCTCTCAGTAACAACTGATAGACCACATGTCCAATCAGGGTAACTCCGGTTTGTTAGAGGAAATTCGTATGATGTCCTTGGATACCATTAATCTACAAACTCGAAGTCAGAATTATGACAAACCCACAGATAAGAAAGAAGATCATTCTTCTTTAGGGAAAGCTCCCTCTACTAGTTCTCCTGAATCGTCGTCTACTAGCCCCCTATCTATCGAGAAGCCTACTCTCGACATGATTTTTCATCCACCCAAGAGTATTCTTCGGAAGGTTGTATTTAACCCTAATGCCCGAGCTACTCAATTTTATAATGTAGTTGAAGATCTCGCTCAGGAACCTTCTGCAATTTCTACCTTAGAAGTACTCCAAAGTTTTCCTACACAGCGCAAAAACTTATTGACAGCATTAGGAGCTTTAGACCCGGATAATACTAACTTGATTCATTTCAATGTTGAGAACTATAAGTCTAGGTTACCTCATAAACTTGCTTTTCAAATCATTACGAAAGTAGTTGGAAAGAAAGTTTTCCAAACGGTACTAGATGAAGAAGCTTCCACCTCGATTTTGTCTCTATCTTGTTGGAAGGCTCTCAGCTCTCCCGAGCTTGTAACATCACCTATGATCCTCAGGGCCTTTGATGGACTGGGTTTCCAACCCCATGGTCTCATATCAGCCCTAGCGGTCAAGCTGGGGGGAAAAAATGTTTCCATTCAAAGTAGAAGTGGTAGATGCCCCCTTAGATTACAACCTCCTTCTAGGACGAAATTGGTTCTATGCCATGACTATTGTCACCTCAACAGTATTCTGAACAGTCCAATTTTTGCATCTAGGGAGAATTGTTACCATTGACTAGATTTATTTCTGCATGCCGGATGTTACTACCTCCATGAATAATAACATCCCCATGTTAGGCCAGTCCCCTCCTCCTTACCAGTCGATTGGGGTAGGCATGTTGAAGGATTCATCCCTTATGGGGATTTTTCCATCCACTCCTCCTAGCACAGATACCGCGACAGTCCATATGATCACCTCATTCAATTATGATCCTAAGGGTAAACAAATTGTTGAGTCCACCTCGTTGAGTTCACACGAAGCAATGTATGATGACATTGAAACCTTTTTCGATGATCACACTGATGACCTTCATCTAGTGGCTTCAGATCCTTACCATTTACCTTACTGGTTAGAACCTTCTCTTCCTACTCTAGATGATCTCTCTAAGACTTTCCCTTCTGATGAATCCATTATGGAGATCATGAATACGGATGAGTCCATTTGGGAGGATCACCATCATAGATCCATGTTCCTCCCCAACACCAGTTCGGTTAGCCATGATTATGCATCCTTGTTTCCTACTGATATTGTCAACATACCCCAAAGTCCCATATTGTTGCAAGATACATATTCTGAATGAAACCTTTTCAACATTACTCAGACGAATCCGATTGACATATCAGCCAAGCCTGATACTATCGAGCATGTTCATGTTGGGCAGAACTGCTCGACAGATGAATCTGAAGCATACAAGGAACTTTTCAAAGAATTCTGTGATATTTTTTCCTGGTCCTATGAAGAGATGTCAGGGATTGACCCATCCATTGTGGTCCATGAAATTAAAACCTATCCCACGGCTAAACCTGTCAGGAAAAAACTAAGGCAAGTCCATTCTCGAAAGGCTGCAACTATTAAAGCTGAAATTGAGAAACTTCTCAAAGATGGGTTTATTTATCCTGTACCCTTGACGGAATGGGTATCGAATGTTGATCCTACTCCACACATCGATCAGATTATCGACAACTGTGCTGGAAGTGTCATCTTTTCATTTATGGATGGCTTCTCTAGCTATAATCAGATTGAGATATTACCCTCCGATCAGCATAAGATGACATTCATTTGCCCATGGGGAATCTTTGCATATAAGAAGTTACATTTTGGCTTGAAAAATGTTGGAGCCATGTTCCAACGCGCAATGTCGTATGCGTTTCACGATATTAAACATATTGTTGAACTATACCTTAATGACCTCCCTACTCATTCACAGCGATGGGAGGACCACCCTGGTCATCTTAGAGAAATATTCCTGAGATGCCATCATTATAATATACGGCTCAATCCGCATAAATGTGTTTTTTGCGTTGAGACGGGACATCTGCTAGGTTTTGTGGTATCCAAAGATGGCATCCGGATTGATCCTTGAAAATTGCCACCATTTTAGCTCTACCAGCCCCAACTAACCTCCTTGAACTCCAAAGTTTGCAAGGGAAGGAAAAATTTCTCCATCGTTTCGTGTGCAATTTCGCAAAGAAAACGCACGATTATATATGTCTCCTCAAGAAGGACACCCCGTTCTTCTGGGATGACCAAGCCCAATGTGCCTTTGACAATCTTAAGCACGTTCTGACTCATTCACCCGTGATACACCCCCTGGATTATTCAAAGCACTTTCTCTAGTATATTGTTGCCTCCGCTACTACCATCGCTATGGTTTTAGTGCAAGAAAATATCCACGGTCAGTAGCACGTGATTTATTATGCCAGTAAGATTCTTATGGATTCTGAAACTTGTTATACACATGTGGAAAAGTTAGCATTGGCCACAGTCATTGCTATACAAAATTTTCGTCACTACATTCTGCTTCGCACTACCACTGTATTGGCAGACCAGAACCCTATGTATTACATCCTGACTCGTGAGGTGCTCGGGGGAAAGTACTCGTTATGGATAGTCATACTATAGGAATTTGATCTAGAATTTGCCAAAGCTGCATCAAAGAAATCCTTGGTCTTTGTTGAGCTCATGTGTGATCTTCCCTGTGCTTCAACGGAATCTAAGCCCAGTGATTCATTTCCGAATGAATTCCTGTTCCTGATTAGCACTATTGACCCTTGGTATGTATATTTGTTTATTTATCTCCAAACACAATGATTTTAGCCGCATGTATCCCATGATGATCACCATCGTATCCATCACTACGCAAAATACTACCTCATCTTGAATGATACCTTGTATAGACGTGGGATTGAATCTATTCTCCGGCGATGCCTCACCCATAAGGAGGCTGAACATGTGTTGAATGATTGCCACTCTGGAGCATGTGGCAGTCATTTATCTGGGATGGCTACAGCCCAGAAAATCCTTCGTGCTGGCTATTTCTGGCCTTCTACCTTCAAAGACTATCATGAGGCCGTTAAGAAATTCCCACCTTGTCAACACTTTTATCCTAAAAAGTGCACCCATCCTGCTCCGCTACACCCCGTCATTTCCATTGGCCCATTCACCAAATGGGGGATTGATTTCATGCATTGTAAGCCTACCTCAGCTGGGGGGCATGGTTACATCATTGTAGCTGTTGACGATTTCACAAAATGGGTTGAGGCCATTCCTACATATGCAGAAGATGGTAAGACTGCCGCTCTCTTCCTATTCAATCATATCATAGTTAGATTTGGAGTCCCGCAGTCCATCATTACTGATCATGGATCTCATTTCCGTAATCAAATGATGGAGGACTGAGTGCCAAGCTAGGTTTTCTCCATGAAAACTCTACGCCATATTATCCACAAGATAATGGTCAGGTAGAGGCCATTAACAAAGTTTTAAAAACTATTCTTCATCGGACGGTTGGAGATCATAAATCCAACTGGCACCATGTTCTTTCCTCCACTCTTTGGGCTTATCGAACTTCGGTGAAAATAGCCACTAGTTTCATGCCATTCTAGCTTGTCTATGGACTTGAAGCTGTCTTACTGATTCAATGTCAGATTCCATCTTTACAACTAGCCGTCAAACTTCTCCCAAACACTTTCACAGAGGAAGAAAGATTTTTGTACTTGAATAAACTTGACGAGACTCGGAGAGATGCTGCCTTGTCTAATGAGGCACATAAGAAACACGTCAAGGCGCAGTATGATAAATCTTCCAACCTCGTGTCTTTAACGAGGGTGACCTAGTTTTGACTTACGATCAGAGATATGACAAACTAGGGAAGGGTAATTTCGAGTCCATGTGGTACAGACCTTTCGTCATTTCTAAGGTTTTAGAGAAAGGAGCCTACGAGCTCGTTTATTATGATGGAATCCATTTGGGGAAACCTCGCAATGGGTTGTACCTGAAAAGGTACTATGAATAGATATTTGTTGGATAGTATCTTGTATATATGTATAGTGCTTGACTTTCAATGTTCTTTTAGTATTTTCAAGATGGTTTTGAGTTTAGTGTCCACACCTATTTATACCATGTTTTGGTCATGCAGATGGCTTTCTACGGCTTCGCTGATGGTGCTTACCACAACACCTTGAATCTCACCTCAGTTGCTTGGGTCCTCTATTCCCCGACTAAAGATTCGGTCAGTTCAGGAGTGGTTTGTATAGGTCCCGCTACTAATAACATTGTCAAGTATGAATCCGTCATTGGTTTTATGACTGAAGCTGCCTCTCAGGATGTTCACAATCTGGTAGTATTAATGGACTCACAACTGATGGTTTGCCATTTAAACCATATTTACACCATTAGAAACCATGTGCTTCTACGCCTCTTTCGAAGAGTACGTTTGCTGGAAAGATCATTTGAAACCATCACTTAGAGGCATATCCCTAGGGAACATAATGTAGTTGCTAACTCATTAGCTAATTACATCCTAGATTGGTATATTGCCCATTCATGACATTGAAATCAAACATGGTCCATTGTAAATAAACATTCAAAGACATATAAAACTCATATAAAATGCATTTACCATTTGAGACATATAAACACCAGGTAAAATTCTCTCTCTCTCTCTCTCTCTCTCTCTCTCTCTCTCTCTCTCTCTCTCTCTATATATATATATATATATATATATATATATATATATATATACGAAAAAGTTTACAAAAAATAGTTCCCAAGACCTCATCTAAAGCACATAGGATTTCAGGCAAAATCACCATACAAAATCCTGAAGCTGTCATCTTTCAGTACATATCTCATACACTAGTGATGCTCATGGTAGCACATCACTGCCTGAGCTACTCTACGCAGTAGCCTACTGAATTGACCCTATACTCCCATTGTAGGTCTCTGATACCTCATCGAGAGGTAATCAATGGAAGCATCTAGGATATCCAAGGTCAACCTCTCCAGGTTTCCCTCTAACTCCCTGGTGATATCATCACCCTATGGTACAAAGTGGGCTCCAGCTCACCTATCCAATGGAGAAGATCCTCCAGGTCGCGCTGCTCCAACATCTGCATGAGAATATATAGGTCTCGTCACTTAACATAAAAAGTAAAAAACATTAAAAAACATAAAAAAATTTCATCAATTTTAGGGTTTCTTTCTTCTTATCTATGTCGCCCCACTGTCCGCCAGGTGGGAGTGGTAGGTCAAGATCTCCGGTGAAGTCCGTACCCACGTAAGCATAATCCTCCACCATGAGGATCTGATCTCGGAGCCATCTGAAGCATGGGTCACAAAAATTCACCTTCCCCCTACCTGCTCCTGTACGAGCCATGACTTGGACCCACCTCAGCATACGGGGGTCCCATGCTCTCAAACTTCTGAAGACCGCCTGAGGTCTCATCTATGGTACCCGCTTGAAAAATAAGTAGGCTAAAATGGAACCAAAGCCAAACTGCTTTAGCTCTCCCTGCCAACACTTAGTCAGCTGATATTTGAATATCGAAAGCATGGCTTCTGCCTAGTTGAATACCGTGGGTGCCATGGCCTCTATAGCATATAACATGTGTGCCCTAGAATCCTGGTGCACACCTTGACTCCCAGCCACCCTTTGCATAGTAAATAAGACGGTCTGCAGGGGCCCATTTGTCACTGCTCTCATGAGGATTTTCTTCCCCAATGTGCCTGTCCCTGGAGCACAGTGACGATCTATCAACTCTCGAGTGGTAATATCCCCTCCATGGAAACCTGCCAGTGAGATGGGGGCACCCCGTCTCGAGAGACTAGTCAAGAAGTAGATATCCTTGACCTCCACAATCAGAATATGGGCCCCAAACTCGAAGTACTACTGCTTCGGATTCCACATCCATAGTATGTGCTCTAGTAACTGCTCGTGTGACACCTTGCTTGGGGTCCAGAAGAATTTCAAGATCCCACAGTTTCATAATACAGCTATACAACCGCATTCCTTTAAGCGAAAGCATCATCATTGTCATGTTGTCTTTCTTTCCATATCACCATGTTTGAGCAACAAAAACTTGTCAAAAACAATCATAGCATGCATTAGAATCATTTCTAATCATGTAAAATCAAAAGAATGATTTATTATTGCTTGTGCTATTATTTTAAAATCTCCATGGCCGACACCACCTGTGCACCATTGGAGACAAACGGTGGCACCGCTTGTCATCTATGTTTTCAGCATGGTTCTTGGGAGGTACCGCGTATCCCGCAAGGGGTATGCACGGTGCCCGTTTTCAAGGTTTTAGGGATTTCCATACAAGCCCAAAACCCCATCAAAACTCAAAATAAATACTATGAAAAGAAAGATTGGGGTTTTAGCTGTCACCTAGAATTGACGACGCTCAAATCCGATGGTGGGAACTCTTGGTATCAGCTACTGAAGATCTGGCTAGGAAAGTGCTCCAAATACTCTCCACAGTGGGTAAATAGTAAAATGATTTGATTTTTTACTATTTACATGACTTATATAGGCATTTTTAGGTATGATATACTATAGTTTTGATGTAAAATCACTTTTTATTCGAAATTTATCAGTCGTAATCCATTAATGCTAGTTATGAACGCATTTAACACTTGTTTCTGAGTCGATTGTAGGATAGGAGAACCATAGTAAGAAATTTTTGGAAGTTTGTTTATGACTTTTTCACACTTCTATAAAATGGAAAAGGTCGATGAGCATTTGTTACGACACTTTGGTCACGCTCCTTAAACCCAATATCAAAGGTCCGAGTCCATTTTAGATTCTTTCCAGGCTCATAAAAAATCGACATTGTGTAAAGAAATGTCATGGAGTCTTCTTTTCACCTCTTTTTCAGGCTCCTTAAACACGAAAAGACCATCGATTCTATTTCCGATTCTTTCCAGGCTCGTAAAAAGTGACATTGTGTAAAGAAACCTCATGGATTCCTCTTTAAACTCTTTTTAGGCTCCCTAAATACAAAAAGATTGTCGAGCGATATTGTCTTCTTCAAGCTTGTTAAAGCATTCAAACAATCATCCATCTAACGGTAGGTTATCTCTTTTTGGGCTCGGATAGGACTATTTATGAAAAAGAAACACTCCAGCCAATCATGACTGGAAGGGTTCTCTAAGGTATGATTTTACACTTTTTCAGGCCTTAGAGACTAAATCATATGAAAAAGGACCCCTTTGGAGTCTTCTTCTGTGATCGTTCAGACTCTCTAAACATGAACGATACCGAGTTTTCTTTCATTGGACTCATTAAATTAAATATTGAGAGACCCGTTTTGGGAATGAACCCCTCCTCTCTCAGGTTCATAAAACATATAAGTCTGGACTTGTCTTCCAAAAAGCTATATCGAGTGTTTGTTACCCTCTTTGAACTCATAAAACCGAAAATAGGCACTCATCGATCATGATGGGGTAATGGGAAGGGAATCATTTTGCAAATAAATGGCAATAGTTTGTCGTTACCTTTGAACATGGCACTTGTCTACATATCATATCGGTCAATTGGGTATTCAGCTGATCTCCCCAATGATCCACTTTAATGAGTCATGTCAATCCTTTGAGCCTTTCAAAATAATGCATTGTCCACTGTCACATTGTGTGTTTGTCCCATCCAATCATGCTGCCAAGTCTTTTTTTCGTGCCACCCGATGTTCAAATGGGATTTGAAGAAGTTTTACCTCTGCAGTCAACACAGTCTTTGTGTCAATATTTTTGAGTCAGTCCTATGGTTACTACATTCACATCATTCTAGAACTATGTTCCGAGTTTCGTGTCGTGGCCCTCCTTCGACGAGACTTTTCCCATCGACATCAACTCATCATCCGGGAAATAGTCTTAGAAACAATATTTAGTACCTTGAGATCTGTATGCCTTAATGAAAAATTCTCTCGCTCTTGACATAGGTTCACATCATTGACCTTTGATCAATAGAATCGACTAGGTGTTCGACATCAGGACATCTATTCACACTCAGAAGATTTTACTAGGGTACCTTGGGAAGCATTGACATTAATGATGATCTCCCTTGCACTTGTTAATGGTTCACATCATTGGACGGTAATCCAGTGGTTTCTACCATGTTCGACTTCAGATCATTGTAATCACATGGATAGAATCATACTTTGTGGAATATGAGATGAAGACCCTAGGTATTTGTTTAAAGCGCTCATTGCTTTTCCCTAGGTTGTGATGGAGTTTTGTATATCTAGCATGGATCCACATTTGTATGGTCATGGCTATGGTCAAATTTGCGTCTGTATGACATAGATCTACATTGTATGTTTGGTATCTATGTCCAGGTTTGAGTCCTCTATCACATGGATCTATGCTATATTCTAGTAGTCATGCTTGTTTATTCCTCCCATGGATCTTCCTTGTATTGGTTTGTAACCATGATTTGGTTACTTGTGTGTATGAGTCAAAATATTGATGTACTACAGATGCCTACTTGACGACATGCTCTGATCGAGCTGACATTTTCACCTTGTAGCGACGACTTGTTCTCTCAAATATATCGTTTATCATATCCCTCTAAGACTCATGCTTTGGGGGGCATCCTGTTATACCAAAATCCTATCATGATCATGTGATAAGACCTTTGACATACCTACTTTCCCTTAATCCCAGCACTTGGAGTGGAAACCCATGTTGTTTGTCAGTCTTTCATGAAAATACTCAGCACTGCACTTTCCCCTTTATCCATGAGTGGTACCTTGCTCGCACCGCTTGTTCCTTGTTGTCCATAAGCGGTGCCACCGCTTATAGCCCTTAGTCCATAAGCCTTTCTTACCTGAATCGATGTGTCATAAGAGGAGAAAAGTGGTACCCTGGGTAAAATGGGAAAAAGAGAGGATTCTCGAGGCTTCTAGATCATGAGCCTTGTGTCCTCCCTTATCCCTATCATTGTGGGTCGGTTGAGATCAAGATCCCTCATCCTAGGATCTTAGAGGCCACCTCATCCACAAATCTCTCAACCATTCCTATCCATTGAGCCTTATAAATACAAGCTCATGTCCATGGTTGAGGGGGAGAACCATTGAGATATTGTTATGCTGTTGGATTGACCACTTGGACCAAACCATTTGAGAGCATAGAGAGTGAAGTTGGAGCTTATGGGGATGAAGTGTTGGTTTCATGGAGATGCATGTCGACACTAAGGCTTAATTGGTTGTAAACTTCTCCATTCATCTTAATGCAAAATTGATTTCTGTCCCACATTACTATTGTTTTTTATTTCACATGTACATGTTATTAGATTCCTTAGTCACTAACATGGATCAGTAGATTATGTTCTGGTAGATTTGATGTGTGTGCATGTTTGATCTGATTGCAGGTACACAGGTGCACTATTGAAGCAACATTCCAGGTATCTACGACATCCAGGGAGGGTCTTCATCCTTTGTCATTCATTTGTTCTGGATCTGAACCATTCAGACCAGATGAACAGCTTCTATCCATAGAAGGTGAAATATTCCTGCTTACATAGACTCTCCTAGAGAAGTTGGTCGTGGTAATTTATTGTCAAGTCGGGAATTAGTATAAATAGAGAGTGAGACTCTCTATTTATCACACAGTCACACCCACTCAGTTGTAGCGCATGCGTGAGAGAGAAGAAGCTGGGATAAGAGAGAGAACAACTATTGGATATGATCTTACTGTCTTTGGGTTTTACCACTGCCATTGGTGCTTATTCTTTCTCTGAGGAAGTTGCAGGGTTTTCTCCTTTATGGTTACCCTGAGGAAAATATTTGTGTCCATTTTCTCTTGTGATTGATTGTTGTGCATGTTATTCTCTCAGATAATATCCTAATATAATACTGTCTAATTGATAAAAATCTAACACTACCACTAGAAGGAAGCTACAACCCCCTTATAAGCCTATTTCTTTCCCTAGAGCCTCCCAACCTCCCTTATATGATAATTTGATCTCCCACTATTCTACATCAATTGATCTTCCAATTAAATGTACAAATACACTTATTTGAAGGTTTAAATCATTTTTTATATACCCTCAAACACATCTCTTCATTCAACATTCACATATCTTCATCGTGACTCTTCACAGACTAAATCGAAATTACTTCTATGTTTAATTTACCAGTCACGACTTTGCGTGGTTTCTTTTCCGCAACATCCTTTCTGCGTTCATCTTTCCAAATCAAACTTTCTGTAATTTGCAGGAATTTATTTCTTCCACAATTTTGGGTTGTAGATTTCGGATTTGCACTTTGACTTTCCTAAAAAATTGCTTCTGCATTTATCTTTCTGCAATGACCTTTCCGCAATTGGATTCTTCTTCCTTCTACAATTGCGGGTTACGGGTATACATTTTGACTTTTCTCGATAATTGATTTCATAATTATCTTTCCACAATCAGAAACTTCTTCCTTTCTCAATTGTGGATTATGGGTATGCATTTCGAATTTTCTCGAAAATCGATTCCTCAATCCATCTGCCGCAAATCTTATGAACCGTCGATCACTTTACGAAACAATCCTTGTCCGTTGATCACTTATCAAACATGGAACTTCAATTTGGCACTTTGGAATGCTATTTTCCATTCATATTTACTTTGCGGATCCTTTTCCTGTCGTTAATCGATTCTCTTGATATAATCTAATCTGTCCAACCTCTGCTAAATAAGCTAATCGATTAATCAATTTAGTTTGATTGGACTTGATCCCCTTGCTAGATCCTCTCATGTGTCTTTCCATCCTTATCACATATTCCATCGCTTTCCTTATCATCACTTATTCCTTTGTCATTACTGAACCCCTTTTGACATCAACGACAACTTCTTTCAACATTCTCCCCCTTCAATATTGATGGAAACATTAAATCATTCTCCCCCTTTGACAATGATGACAAAGGTTTTTTTATGACAACTCCTCCTGTCAACATATCTCCCCATGACATGCCTTTTTTTCTTCCCCTTCCTCTTTTTATTGTAAGGAGGTTACTCCCAACTTATGCCTAAGATTCTCAAATGCTTCTTTGAGAAGTGGCTTAGTGAATTTATCAACAAGTTTTTCTTTAGTATTAATATATTTCAATCTGACTAAATTTTGAGACACTTGATCTCTTAGAAATTGATATTTTATCAGTATGTGATTTGTTTTGGAGTGCATGACAAGATTTTTTGATATTCTTATTGAACTTGTATTGTCACAATTTATTACTATTGGATGGTCATACTTCACAAGTAAGTCTTCTATTGTTTTCTTCATCCAAATGACATGAGTACAACATGATGCAGCAACAATATATTCATCCTCTATTGTAGATAGTGCTATGGAAGTTTGTTTCTTTCTTAACCATGATACCAAACAATTTCCCAAAAAGAATGTTGCAACAATGGTACTCTTTTGGTCATCAACACTTTTTTCCCAATCTGCATCAGTGAATGCTTCTAAAGTGAAGTCTTGACATTTTGGGTACCATAAACCATAATTCATCGTGCCTTTTAGATATCTAAGGATTATTTTTTATGACAATCACATGTGTTTCTTTTGGAGTTTATTGAAATCTAGCAACCAATCCTATAGCTTGCATTACATCTGGTCTTGTAGCTGTAGATCTATAGATCTATACATGGTATGATCCACTTCTAAGGAATAGTCAGTTTTGCTTATTTTACAGCCAGTGATCATAGGAGTATTCACATGCTTGGAGTCTCCCATCTTAAAATTCTTAAGCATGTCTTTGATGTACTTGGTTTGAGAAATGAAGATTCATTTATTAGACTGATAGACTTGTAATCCCAAGAAAATTTTTAATTCACCCAACATTGACATTTCAAATTATTTCTTCATTTCAGAAGTAAATTTTACACTTAGTACTTGCAGATCACTTCCAAATATGATATCATCCACATAAAAAATAACAATGATCATATTCTTATCTTCAATATTTATGTAGAGATTACTATTAGTGGCTCCTCTTTTATATCCCTGTTGCTTCAAGTAGTCATCTATCCTTGAAAACCATGCTCTTAGGGCTTGCTTAAGACCGTAGAGTGCCTTTTTTAGTTTGCAAAAATAGTCTCTATTCTCCAATAAGAGAAAACCTTCTGGTTGTTCGATATAGATTTCCTCTTCTAGTTTCCCATTTAGAAACGCATACTTGACATCCATTTGATACAATTTGAAGCTCTTGTAACATGAAAATGCCAAGAATATTATGATTGTTTCAAGTCTTAATACAGGTGTAAAGGTTTCTTCAAAATCGATACCTTCCACTCGAGCATATTCTTTACATACTAACCTTGCTTTGTTTCTTATTACTTTACCATTTTTATCTAATTTGTTTTTGAATATCCATTTAGTCCCAATGACATTCTTTCCTTTAGGTCTTGTGACATGTTCCCAAGTATGGTTCCTCTCAATTTGATACAATTCTTCATTCATGGCCTTGATACAATTTTTCGTCTTTGTTGGCTTCTGTGAGGATTTTAGGTTCCACCACTGGTAGTAAGGCTTGTTCATTAAACATTAGTTTCCTTTTTGTACTGACTCCAACATCTTTGTCACCTATGATTTGTGTCTCAGGATGATTCTTTTGTATTCTCCAATATGGAGCTTTTGTATTAGATCTTGGAGTGTTCACTTTCTTGAGAGTCTTCTTTTTCTACTCTTTCTTCTTCTTCTTCAAGAGTATCCTCCTCTAGTGAAATTTCTTCTTTTTGTTTTTCATCTATTTCTTCATTATTAGTTTCTTCAACATCCTCACTTTCTTGGATTTGGGTTCTTATTGACTTAGTATCATCAACAGTTACACTTGCAATTTCTACGAGCTTGTGCATTTTTAGATTATAACAATTGTATTCCCTTTTTGTGGAAGAACATCCAAGAAATATGCCTTCAGCGATTCTAGAGTTAAACTTCCCTATATTTTTATCCTCTCTTTTTATGTAGCATTTACTTCCAAAAACTATAAAATATTTAACTGAAGCTGGTATTCCAAACCCTAGCTCATAAGGAGTCTTGTTTATATTCATTATGAGTTGTCCTATGTTTTGCATGTATACAATTGTATATACTGCTTCTCTCCAATATCCATCAGGAATTTTTTCTTTATTAAGCATAGTTCTAGCTGCTTCCTAGATTGTCTTGTTCTTTCTCTCCACTACTTCATTTTGCTGAGGATTTTTTGCTGTTGAAAAATGCCTCTTGATTCCATGAATTTCAAAAAAATCATTGAAATGATTTGAGATGAACTCTCCACCATTATATGATATTAGACATTTAATCTTGTGATTTAAATGATTCTCAACAAGTGTTTTGAAGGCTTTGAATTTCATATAGGATTCTTATTTTTCTTTAAGAAATGTCACCCAAGTCATCCTTGTATAATCATCGATTAATAACATAAAGTAATATTCACCTTCAAGGATTTTAGTCCCTTTTGGTCGACAAAGATTAGTGTGAATTAATTCTAATGCCTGAGAGGTTGTATGTTCTTTGACCTTGAATCTTGTTCTCGTTTGTTTCCCATGAAGACAATGTCTACAAACATGATTTGGTGGTTTTATGATCTTTGGCAGATTTCTTACAGCTCCATTCTTACCAATTTTTACAATATTGTCAAAGTTTAGGTGGGCCATCCTCCTATGCCATAGCAAAATTTCATCAATTTGACTCATATAACATTGTTCCTCATTTTATTGAATATACACATTGCGTGGAGTTCTTACAGCAGCCCCAAAAAGTTCTCCTGAATCTTTTCTTCCGATTTCACATTTCTTGGAATCAAATATACATATGTGTCCCTGATCACATGTTTGGCTCACACTTAAATGATTAGGTTTTTGATTTTTTTACAAGGAAAACATTTTCAGATTTCATGTTGTCCCTCATATATATTGTACCTTTCCCAGTTATTTTAGATGATATATTATCTCCAAAAGTGACTTTTCCTTTTTTATTTATTTATAGTCTTATAAACTTATTTGGGTCTCCCATCATGTGCTTTCAGCATCCACTATCCAAGTGCCATAGATTTTGTTTTTTTGTAGCACATAGAGCTAATGAACATTCCATATCATCCTTCTTCTTCCAAGCCTTCCTCTCCTCTTTTTCTTTATATTTTGAGGTGTTATCCATAGGAATCACTAGTTTTCAATTTCTAGCAATGTGTCCTTGATTACCACATTTGTAGCATTCTATACTATAGCTATGTAGAGGAGTGAAATAATTATAGTTTCTTCTTTCAAGATTTATTCTAGTACAACTTTTATTATATAAGGAAGTTTTTGGTGTAATTCCTTTCTCATTAAGAACCATTAGTTTACAATTTCTAGCCATATGTCCAAAATTGTTACAGGTATAACAATCTCCTAAAAGGAGTTTTTGATGTCTACTAATCCCTGGTGTTTTAGGTATCATATATGTTCTTTGTAAGAGAGGAGCACATTCTTACTTTCTTACCTTTTAATTTGGCTCTTGAGTGCAATGACATAGCTTCTTTTATTTCCATCTTGGTTTGTGCAAGAGGAATGTATTGGTTTTTCTTTGTCAATACCCAATCCATTTTTATTGCTTGATGATCTTTGAACACTTAAGATTTCATATAATGTATTTGAGATTTTCTCAAACTTTCATTTGATATATTCTTCATCAAGGAACATAATCTCTTCTTTAAGCCTTTCAGATTCTTGTATTCTCTTCTTGAGTTGTTTTTCTAGATTGTTCTCAACCATTTTTAAGTCAGCAATAGTTCTTTTTGTATCATTGTTTTTCTATTCAAATACAACCATATGAGTTTTTGTTTTTTTGTACATCCTTTTATACTTTCCTAATTCTTTAAGAGCATTTCCAAGTTCTGCTTCGAGATCTACCACACCTTCTATTTTTTCTTCTGAGAATTCACTCTCTAATCCCATGAATAGGACTTCAGCATCTTCACTTACCTATTCATTTTCATTGTCTTTCTTTGGAATATAAGTTTTTCTTATTTTTTTAAACTTATTTTTGCATATGGTCTTACTATTTTGATCTTTCTTGTGACAGCAAGGTTCTTCATCATCACTATCCTCTTGTTTTCAGTATGAACACTTATTGGAAAAATTTCCAATCCTTCCACAATTAAAACATTTCAAAGGTAGCTTTCGGACTTTGTACCTTTCTCAAGTTTCTTGATGAGAAGGGATTGTACATCATCTAGGTTCTCAGATTGGTTCTTAGATAACGATTTAAATGTTTCTTCTTTCTTTGATGATCCATTTTGTCCTGTTCTCATCTCATAGGCAATGAATATATTATTTATTTCATCCATTGTCATAAGTTTAAGATCATCTTGTTATTCTAGAGTGGATACCTTTGATTCATATTTCATTGGTAGGGTTCTTAGTACTTTGTCGACCACTTCTTTCTCCCTTATTTCTCCGCCAATACCTATAATATCATTAACAATTTCATATACTCTTAGAAGATATTCTCCAATATTTTCTTCCTCTTTCATTTTTAGGCTTTCAAACTATCCTTTGTACATTTGAAGTTTGGACTTTTTGACTTTGCGCGCTCCTTTATAGACACATTTTAGTTTCTCCCAGGCATGTTTGGATCTCTTGCATTGCATGACTTTTAAAAATACAGAATTTGTTAACCCACTCAAAATTACATTTAGGGATTTTGCATTGGCCTCATATTGTTCGAGACCATCCGTGTCTATAGGTAGGTCGTCTGGTACATTGTACTCTCTTTCAAGAGACCTCTAAACTTTGTATCCAAGAGACATTAGATGGCACTTCATTCTTACACTCTAGTATGCATAATTATATCCCATAAATAATGAAGATTTGTTAGTGGCTAACCCTTCTTGTTGATCCATAGTGGTTTTTAATAAGATCTTCCTTCAAGTGATTAAACTGTAGCAAAGGATCCCGCTCTGATACCAATTGTTGAAATATTGGACAATACTTAGAGTGGGGGCAAATCAGCAATGTTAATTTTTAAAAATAAAACACTTTTAATTTACTTATTGACACACATGATCAACAAAAGCACACAGAACACAAATTTATAGTGGAATCCCAATTGGGTAAACCACCTGTTTAGTCAGTAACTTGTTTCTTAATTTTGGTTTGATTTATATTTTCTTTCAAAGCTTTCATTTACTTTAATTTTGATTTTGCCCTCCTTTTGGAAAGTTTTTTCTAGTGTTTATTTGAAATTTTGAGATTGCTTTAGAAATTTTGAATTTTTAACCATAGGTTGGTTTTTGATTAAGGGTTTTTAAAAGTTATTTTATCAAATGGTGGACTCATAAGGCATATTTTGAGCATACCTACACTCAAGCAACTTTTAAAACCTTATACAAAATATCAAAAAGCTGAAAAGGAGCGAAAAAATAGCACCAAGGATATTCTTGTAGTGCTAGAGTAGAAAATTACAAAGGGCACGCTACAAGAATATCGCGGCCCTGTTATTTTTCGATTTTCAAGCAAGTTTTTATAATGATTTTAATCTGTGAATGATTAATCACATATGATGAGCTGTTGGATACGTGTAAACCTCAATTTTAGCACGATTCCAGGCGGTTTTGAGTCGAGAAACAAATTATGGCCATCATTGCCCATAATGCGGGATTGGTTTGACAGTTATCAGCAAATTTCGGTCTAAGGTGGCATGATTTTCCTTTCACATGCATTATCAGAGGAAAAGAGGGCTCGTCAAGTAAATCAAACCACTAGAAAGGTGGATTATGTTGCTGCAGAGCAGAGACAGAGTTATGAAGGCTAGCGAAAATTAGGGCTTTTTAATCCCGTTACCTGCAATCAAAGTGATCACATAAAGACATATATACACACAAGGAAAGGAAGTTGACAGCTCAAATCATAGGTTTAAACCATTGCAATTGAATAGTTGGCAGGTATTTTACTATTAACACCTATAATTGAAAATTTGGGAATTTTCTCGCTGGAGGTCGTTTTGGAAAAATTAGTTGAGGCAAGGGTTAAAATAGGTTCCAAAATGAAATGTTAACCCTAGAAATAACTGCCTGGAGCTGTTCTGAAGAATTTTATTGAACAGAGCATCAAATTAACCCTAAGCTTAAAGCATTCAGTTTTTAGAACTTTGAGACAGTTTGAAGGAAAGTTGTTTATGTTTTAGCTCTCTAATACACTCAAAAAACTTTGATATTGATACAGTATGGGTGTAATGAGCTGACTGATTAAGATTCCTGTTAAAACTAATGCTAATTTGAGTCATAGTCTACAGGAAGCAGCACTGGAATGAATTGTAGACTGTTTTATTATGCTCATCCCTTACATAGGAAGTCTTCAGTAGACTAAGAAGCCAGTGAATTGTTGTCACATATGCAAAGTCAATGGTTTTGAAGAATGAGGTTGGCATTGATACGCAGGGTTCGAGGAGAATCCCTTGGCTGATTGAATAATGTGCTGAATACCTAATTTCTTTAACAATATAGAGGAAACCGAATACCAATTTGCAGTAGCACCTAGATTGATATGTGTGGAAGTTTTTTGTTTTGGAAATTGATGAAAGTTGCAGGGATTTGATGAGCTGAAAGAGATAGGTGTGTGATGAACAGTCTGCAATAAATTCTAAAGTGACAACAGAGTTCATTTATGAAAAACCTTTTTTGTGCAGAGATGTTCATGAATCATGCTGACAGGGTGTAGATATTGA
This sequence comes from Pseudotsuga menziesii, assembly GCA_001517045.1. NCBI lineage: Eukaryota > Viridiplantae > Streptophyta > Pinopsida > Pinales > Pinaceae > Pseudotsuga > Pseudotsuga menziesii. The sequence goes on along the minus strand of LPNX010838839.1, from coordinate 29,435 downwards.
TACACAGTTTGCTTGACAGGTTGAAGATGGTCTTTAGTTTAAAAAACAGTCTGATTGGTGATTAAGTTTCAAATCTTTTGCAGTTAGCCTACATACAGACCTAATTTGCATTGTTAGGACAAAGCAACATGGAAGCCCTCGGTGATGTTAATTTGTACTCTTATTGAGAAGTTTTACTTCACCTTTTAAAATATACAGGTCTGTTCAGAAATGTGCAGGAACTGTGAAGAAGTTTGAAGGAGCAGAAAACCACTTTATAAAGCATCTTCTGAACCCTAAAACCAGACAGCTTCTAGTTTCTGAAGGAAAATGATGGGCAAGAGTGGCAAGAGTGGTAAAGTCAATAGGGTTGAGCCCACTGACTTAACCTGGATTGAGCAGCTTCCTGACTGTGCTGAGTTGTTCCAGCAGGCAGGTTGGCTAAATTTCTTCAGGAAGATAGATGGCTACAATGCACAAGTGTCCTGTAAATTTGCTCAAAGTCTTAAAAATGATATGGTCATCTTTGATGATCTCAAATTCAAATTGACTGTAGAATTAATTGCAGAGGCCACTGAGATTAGTAATGAAGGTGAGACTTGGTTCAAGAAATTACCTTTTGATTTTGAACCACAGAGATACCTGTTACCTGATGTGACTCATGACTGGAATAAAGGTATTCCTATTCAGAATTTCAGGAAGGAGTGGGTTGAGCCAATCAGGATACTGTAGAGTTATGTGACTTGTGAGGGTAGGTATGGATATGTATTTAAGTATCACTTTATATTCCTTCAACATATGGTGGGAGTCTAAAAAATGAACCTTCCTTTCTTCTTTTTGAAGAGCCTGCAGAAAATGTCCAGCAGGGTAAAACAGCATGAAGATCACACATCCCAGTCAATTTTTCATCATGGATTGATCAAGCTAATCATCAGTACTGTGTTGCAGCATGAGGGAAGAACTTGGGACTTTTTCTGTTTTGGTCTGGTATTCATGTCAAAAAGGAAGAACAGCAACCAAAGAGGCAAACTGATAAAGGAACTGTGATGATGAAGAAGCTAGGTCATAAACCTAAGGTTGAGGTCAAAACTGAGAAAATAGCTGAGCAGATGGAAGAAGAGATTAAATCTAAAGTATTTTCAGCAAGTAGTAAAGGCAAGTATTCACTCTTTAGAGACCAAAAGCAGTTGCTACAACCCACAGTACCAGCAGCAGATTCTGAAGAAACTAAAACTGTTGTTGAAGAAAAAGCTGCTATACCTGAAGATAAGTTCAAACTAAAACAAGAAGTCCACTCACCATCCTTTTAGATGATGAGGGATATCTACTAGAAGAAGAGCAGTCATAGCCCATTGATGAACCAGAAGGCAGGCATGGAACTTGTGAAGAATTCCTCACCTCAGACATCAAAGTAGCTAAAACTCATAAGAAGAAAAAGAAGGCTGTAACTTCATATTGGAGGCCTAAAACTAGGCCAACCAATAAATTGAGATGGAGTATGAAGAAGATACTTAACCCTAAACTGGATTCCAAACAAAAGACTGTTGTAATTGATACTAGTTCAAGTGAAGAAACAGAAGTTGGTAAAATAGACATCAAAAACAAAGGAAAATCAGTGGTTAGACCTTCTTCTCCTCAACCTGCTGTGTTAAAAAGATTGTCACAGTCTGCAAAAGAAACAAGTCAGCCTGCTTCTAAATTATCTGAAATAATTTTTGAGATAAAAGATAAACTCTTAAAACAGCAGGAAGAAGAAAAGGCAAAAGCATGTCCTCTTGAAAATCAGGAATGGGATGAAGAAGATGAAGCTTTACTCAGGCAAGCAGGAATTATAGAAGAGTCTATTATTCCTATTGATTTCTCAGATTTTTTAATCCAGGATGCAAATGTACTGGAAAACCCTAGTTTTGATGATGAAAGCTTGCAGGAAAGTGTTCAGAAATACAAGCAACAGGTAAAACAATTACAAGAGACTAATGATATTTTATTTAAAGTCAATAGGGGGCTTATAGAGGAGTTGCAAGATGTCCATCATCATTTCCTAGAGCTATCAGAAGTGTCTAAAGAAGTGCTAAAAAGGAAGAAAGCTACTGACAGCTATTCTACAAAGCTAGAGAAGACAGTTGAAAGTTTACAGCAGGAGAATGAAGACCTTCAGAAAAAGATAGCTGATATGGAAAAGAAACATAAAAGAGAAAAGAGGAGGTCTCAAAACCTAGATGGTATAGCACTACTTGCTGAAGCAGCGAAGGAGATTTGAATCAGTTATGCTTTAATTAAGATATCTGTTTGATAAACAGTTTTTGTTAATGATTTGCTATTTTTAGCAATTTTGTAATTTTGTAAAAATGTACTTTTTAATTTACCTTAGTAGGTCGATGGAGACAGTTAGGATTAGTGACCTAACTGATTTTGTAGAAGATTACTATTTAGAGGAGTTAGAAAGACATTTTGGAGGTTTGATTTTTGAGAACTTTCAGGAGGTCTTCAAGCTCAGTTGGTTTTCAGACTTGTTTATGAGTAAGGTACATAGCTCTTGTATGCAGTGGTTGATGAAACTATGAGATATGCATGAATTTTATCCTTCAGTTGTTTGTATTGGCTTCATTTTTCTTCTTGTCTAGTTGCTTAAATTGACAGATTCATTGCTGGTTAATGTGTGTTTGTTGGTAATGCCTGTTATTTATGTATGAACTTCAATGTTGTTTCTGATTGGATCTTGTTATATATATCATGCATCTTCATTGTCTATTGCTTATGATTTAGTACTTGCCTTACTTATGAATGTATTCACTGACTTTTTTCAAAGTTCACAACCAAAAACACATTGCAGAAACCCCAAACTTTGATTTTATTGAGTTTTATATTTGAGTGTGTGTTAGCTTATTTCTCTGGCCTTAGAAACAATTTCTGGCACAAACATCTTTGGCGTCATTTCCGGGGATGAAGTTGAAGCATATCTTCCCTGGGATACTTATCAGTTTTCCTGGTTTGAGAGGTGGACTTGAACCAGTATCTTTGAAGGCTATTTTCACCAAATTTTGACACACTGGATTCTAGAGGAGTGGGAACCCGGAGCAGACCTATTTCACCATTACATTCAGGGGTTTCAGATCCTAAACAGATCTTAAAAACAGCAAGAAAACTCAGAAGGTCCCAATCTTCACCAGCCTTGTGTGATCCTGAACAGTTGGGTGTTTCATTACATTCAGCTGAAATCTCACCTTGGATAAAGCCTACCATTCCTGAGAGTACTTTTCAAGTTTTTACCAATCCTGAAACCTTTTTGAAAGCCAAGACTGCTTCTCCTGGTAAAATACCCCTTTTCCAGCTGAAAGTAGGAAAGAGCCCTTTCCTAGCAAGTTCTAGTCAAACCTCCTCATCTTCAAAACCACAATCCAAAATGGCAGCTCAAAACCCACCCATGGATATGATGGACAAGATGGTTGGAGCAAGTTATGCACCATTAGTTTTACCCCAACCTTTACATGATTTTCCTGGAGGAGATTATCAGAAGTATATGCCTAGGTTCAATGGGCAGGGGGAAACCACTGCTGAGGAACATTGGGAGGCTTTCCTGAGTTATGCAGACAATCAGAATATTGAAATCAAAGATGTATGGATGAGGGTATTTGTTCAGATCCTTGATGGGGATGTAAGAAAGTGGTTCAGAGAATTGCCTGCCAACTCAATCACCATAATTGAAGAACTCCAAGACCTTTTTCTGAGGTAATGGGGAGACACAAAGGACCACACTTACTATATAACTGAATTTGGAGCTCTCAGAAGAAAGAAGGATGAGACTGTTGCTGATTTCTCTAAAAGTTTTAACAAAATGTATAGTAGAATCCCAGCAGAAATTAAACCTACTGAAACATCAGCTAAGCTTACCTATGCCAATGCATTTGATCACGAATTCTCTTTATTGCTGAGAGAAAGGAGAGCTACCACTTTGCTGAACATGCAAGATGCAGCATTGGAGGTAGAGTCTAATTTGTTGGCTTCAAATAGACTTAAAAAAGAAACACCACAACAGCTGTATGAAAGGAAGGGAAAGAAGGAGGTTGTTTCAACAAGTGCTGCACCTCAGTCTGCTGAAGCCAAGATAGATGAGATGGCTAAGCTAGTCAAGATTCTTACTGCCAAACTGAATAAGTTAGAGCTTGAAAAGAATTCTGCCAAACCTGCTCCAGAAGCTGAAAGGAACCCAAATAACCAGAATCAGTTCAGGAGCCAGTTTGCTCCTAGATTTATACCAAGAGAGCGCAGAAATAATGACATCCAGCGAGAAAGAAGAGAGAATGAGGAGCAGAGAGTACCTCCACCTTTTCAAAATAATGTAGCTAATGAAGAAGAGGTTGATGGACAGCTGCTCTTTGAAGAGACTGAGACTGATCAGGATATGAATCACTTTGGAGATGGTTTGTCTACAGGTTTTGTTACTGAAGAAGAATTTCTGAATGCTGAGTATTATGATGCTAACATGTATGAAGTTGAAGATGATTTGGAATTTGAGAAAGCTGCTTTAAATGCTGCTGCTCAGCAGAATGAACATAAGAAGACTATCAATCTCAGATCAGGCCCAAAGCAAGTGGTCCAAATTCCAAAGAATAAAGTTCCAGCTGCACCTGCTCCTACTGTACCTGTTCCTGCTGCACTTGTTCCTGCTAAACAAGTACCTGATCCTGTCATACAGAAGAAACAATCTACAGAAAAATCTAAGAAGAATGCTGAAATTGAAGAGGTAAATAAATCTGCTCAAAGTTTTAGTTTGGAGAATGAACTAGGGAAGTTGAAAATTCCTGTTCCTTTGACTGAATTAATAAAGAATCCCTCATATAAATAGACAGTCCTGAAAGTGATGAATTCAGCCAATAATCAGCCTGTTTCAGACACTGTTAATTTGCAAGAAGAAAGTCCAAAAATATTTATCGGATCATCCCTAGCTGAAAAAACTGAAAATGAAGCTAGTGCTTCACCTCCTTTTTATGTCACCTTGACTGTCCATGACCAAATGATTCACAATTGTCTATTAGACTCAGGAGCCTCTCACAATTTGATGCCCAAAGGTGTTATGGAAGCCTTAGGTCTGAGTATTACCAAGCCCTATCATGACCTATATGCCTTTGACTCCCGAGCAGTTAAGTGTCTTGGAGTAATAAAAGATATGGTAGTTAGTCTTGCTCAGTTGCCTATGAAAAGTGTAATAATGGATGTTGTGGTGGCTGATATTACCCCAAAGTTTGGTCTACTTCTTTCCAGGTCATGGGCTAAGAAGGTTGGAGGAACCTTACAGATGGACCTCTCTTATGCTACCATTCCATTGTTTGGTGGAGAAACTAGAAGACTATACAGAGAGCTACAGTTTGCTTACATAGTCATAGATGACAAAAACCCCACTAATCATCCCTTATATGCTGTTGACAAAGATCTAGGGACCCGCATGTTGAATTTCAGTGATGAAGATAATTCTATTGGCCTCTTGCAAGTTGAAAAAGAAAAACCAGTGAGACATTGTAGAGAAGAAGAAGATCAGCTGTGGGAATTGTATTTTGATGGGTCCTCATGCAAAGAGGGTGCTGGAGCTGGAGTCTTACTCATTTCTCCTGGAGGTGAGACGGTGAAACTCATGTATAAGTTGGAGTTTGTTACCACTAACAATACTGCTGAGTATGAAGCTCTGATACTAGGACTGAAAGCTGCTAAAGACTTAGGCATTCAGTAAATTACTGCATATGGCGACTCCGAGTTGGTTGTTCGACAGGTGAAGAACAATTATCAAGTAAAGCAGGATTTGTTGAAAGTCTATAGGAAGGAGGTATGGGATATGCTTGACAATTATTTTATAGCATTTAACATTACTCATATTCCAAGAAATCATAATGAGATTGTAGACTCTTTAGCTTTGGCTGCCTCATACTTCAGAATTCCTAAAACTACTCAGCTAAGGTATCCCATAGAGGTGAGGTACAGACCATGTGTACCTAACAATGTGAAGCATTGGAGTGTATTTGAAGATGATATTGAAATCAAAAAATTTCTTGAGCTTACAGATGAGTTCACTAATGCCCAAATTGATCAGGATGAGGATGAGGAAGAAGGACAGGATAATAAGTCTGCTAAAAATGTATTTGCTGAAAATGAGTTTCCTGAAGGTGAGATTGCAGGTCATAAGATCATTGAGTTGAAGAGTAACTTTATCCCTAAAGGTTTAGTTCCTTTAGAAAGAATTTTTACAAAAGATGACACACCTTCAAAACTAGTAGTGCAATCTTCAGAAGATAATGTAGTTGACTGCAATATTGGTTCAGCAGACCACCCAAAAATGGTAAAAATTTCTAAATCTCTGACAGCTGAACAAAGAAGTAGATATATCAAGATTCTGAAGGAACATGTTGATGTGTTTTCCTGGTATTATGAGGAGCTAAGAACCTATGATACAGCAATTATTCAGCACAAGGTCCCTTTGAAGCCCAATGTCAAGCCTTTCTGACAGAAACTGAGAAGGATCAATCCAGCTTTGTTTCCTGTGATTGAAAAGGAAGTAAAGAAGCTGCTGGATGCTAAGATAATAGTACCTCTCAGGTACTCTTCCTGGGTTGCAAATCTTGTACCTGTCAAAAAAAAGAATGGGGAGATAAGACTGTGTGTTGACTTCAGGAATCTTAACAGATCTTCATTAAGGGATAACTATCCTCTTCCGAAGATTGAACAGGTATTATAGCAGGTGGTTGGAGCTCAGAGGATATCTATGGTGGATGGATTCTCAAGGTATAATCAGATTGCCATGCACCCTGATGACAAGGAAAAGACATCCTTTACAACCCCCTGGGGGACCTTCATGTATGACAAGATGCATTTTGGCCTGATGAATGCTGGAGAAACCTTTCAGAGAGCAATGGACATTGCCTTTGTTGGGGAAAAAGATGAGTTTGTGGTTATCTATCTTGATGATATTACTGTATTCTCAAAATCTGATGATGAACACTTGAAACACTTGAGGCAAACCTTTCAAAAATGCAGAAAATTTGGTCTGTCCCTTAACCCCAAAAAGTCACATTTTGCTGTGCAAGAAGGTAGACTACTTGGTCACCTGGTGTCTGCTGATGGCATCATAATAGATCCTGAGAGAGTCAAAGCAATACTGAAGATTAGTTTTCCTAGGAGTAAGAAAGATGTTCAGTCATTCATTGGCAAGATAAATTTTCTGCGGTGGTTTATTCCAAATTTTGCTGAAACTATCAAGCAAATCACAGCCATGTTGAAGAAAGATCAGGAAGTCAGGTGGACTGTTGAGGCAAAGGCTGCATTTGAGAAGATCAAGGTAGCTCTTACCGAAGCACCAGTCTTGGTAAGTCCTGATTTTACCAAATAATTCCTTACTTTTTCATTTGCTTCAGAAGATACAATTGCAGTTGTCTTACTTCAGAAAAATAAGGAGGGTTTGGAACAGCCTATTGCCTTTTTCAGCAAAACCCTCAGGGATTCTGAGCTGAAATACAGTATACTGGAGAAACAAGCTTATGCTCTGGTAAAGGCTTTGAAATTTTTCAGAATTTATGTCTTGCATTCAAAGGTTGTTTCATTTGTTCCAAATGCTGCAGTGAAAGATATCTTCACACAGCCCGATAGTGAAGGAAAGAGAGGAAAATGGATTGCAAAGATTATGGAGTACGATGTGGAAATCACACCTACTAAGCTTGTCAAGGGACAAGGTTTGGCCAGGCTGCTGGCTGACTCAAATTGTCAAGCTCTAGGACTACATGTCATGGCTGAAGAATTAGTTCTTGAAGAAGACCAAGCACTTCAGGAGAAAGAAAGGATCATGGATTTTTATTCATCTTTAGTTTGGTATGCTGATATTGTTCATTTTCTATTATTTCTGCAATGTCCTAATCATTTAGACAAGAAGGCTGCCAGATCTCTGAAACTTAAAGTCACTAAGTACTGTTTGATAGAGGATCAATTGTTCTGGAAAGATCCAGGAGGTATCTTGCTCAGGTGTTTGGATCAATCTGAAATAAGAGAGGTGATTTCAGAGTCTCATGAAGGAGCCTGTGGAGGGCATAAATATTGGAAAGCAACAGCTTACAAAATTTGGAGAGCTGGATACTATTGGCCCACCTTGTTTTCAGATGTGTACCAGCAAGTAAGAGCCTGCATACCCTGTCAGAAATTTGAAGGAAAACAGAAATTATTATCCTTGCCTCTAAATCCTATTGCAGTCAATGCTCCTTTTCAGCAATGGGGTCTGGATTTTATTGGAGAAATAAATCCAGCATCTTCAGGACAGCATCATTGGATTTTGACTGCTACAGATTTCTTCACAAAATGGGTGGAATCCATTCCTACAAGGAATGCTACAGATAAGGTGATTATGGAGTTCATAGAAGACAATATCTTGAGCAGGTTTGGCTGTCCACATAGATTAATAACAGACAATGCCAGGGCATTCAAATCCAAGGCAATGGTATCCTTCTGTGAGAAACATGGCAACATTCTGAAGCACTCAACTCCCTATTATCCTCAGGGAAATGGTCAGGATGAATCATCTAACAAGAATATCATTCAAAGCATCAAAAAACTGCTAAAGCATAATAAAAGGTCTTGGGATTCAATGCTAAAATATGCATTGTGGGAAGATAGAATCAGAGTGAAGCAGGCTATTGGTACTTCTCCTTTTCAGTTGGTTTATGGAACGGAAGCAGTGTTTCCTGTTCAGCTGGGAATTCCAGTGATGAAATTCCTCCAGAATTCTCAAGAGGAATCAGATGATATGCAAAGGAGGATCTTTGAAATGATAGAGTTACAGCAACATAGAGAGAAGGTGGATGAAAAAGCACAGCTGTACAGAGCCAAGGTTAAAAACATGTTTGACAGAAACATTAAAGAAAATACTTTCACAGAAGGTGAGATGGTTCTAAGATGGGATGCAAGGAAGGAGAAAAAGGGTAAACATGTTAAGTTTGACAATCTTTGGTTTGGCCCTTTTCTGATATCAAAAGTTTTAGAAAACAATACTTTTATCTTGCAGTCCCTGGAAGGTGAGGAGTTGTCCAACCCTGTGAATGGACGATTCCTCAAACAATTTTACAGTTTATGAGGGCATTTTTCACTGATCATTGTACATACCAGTGTGAGTGAGATAGAATAAAGACTCCATAGCCCAATGGAAGTTTGCAGATAGCTAAGTTAGAGGACAGAAGGCACTGGTCTACAGGTTCTTGAAGCCTCGCAGGGAGGACTTCATCCTGCAGCCGGAGCCAGATGTTTAGTCGGTAATTTGTTTCTTCATTTTGGTTTGACTTCTCCAATTTTGGTTTGATTTATATTTTCTTTTAAAGCTTTCATTTACTTTAGTTTTGATTTTTCCCTCCTTTTGGAAAGTTTTGTCTAGTGTTTATTTGAAATTTTGAGATTGCTTTAGAAATTTTGAATTTTTAACCATAGGTTGGTTTTTGCTTAAGGGTTTTTAAAAGTTATTTTATCAAATGGTGGACTCATAAGGCATATTTTGAGCATACCTACACTCAAGCAACTTTTAAAACCTTATACAAAATATCAAAAAGTTGAAAAGGAGCGAAAAAATAGCACCAAGGATATTCTTGTAGCGCTAGAACAGAAAATTACAAAGGGCGCGCTAAAAGAATATCGCGGCCCTATTATTTTTCGATTTTCAAGCAAGTTTTTATCATGATTTTAATCTGTGAATGATTAATCACATACGGTGAGCTGTTGGATACGTGTAAACCTCAATTTTAGCACGATTCCAGGTGGTTTTGAGTTGAGAAACAAATTATGGCCATCATTGCCCATAATGCGGGATTGGTTTTGACAGTTATCAGCAAATTTCGGTCTAAGGTGGCATGATTTTCCTTTCACACACATTATCAGAGGAAAAGAGGGCTCGTGAAGTAAATCAAACCGCTAGAAAGGTGGATTATGTTGCTGCAGAGCAGAGACAGAGTTATGAAGGCCAGCGAAAATTAGGGCTTTTTAATCCCGTTACCTGCAGTCAAAGTGATCACATAAAGAAATATGTACACACAAGGAAAGGCAGTTGACAGCTCAAATCATAGGTTTAAACCATTGCAATTGAATAGTTGGCAGGTATTTTACTATTAACCCCTATAATTGAAAATTTGGGAATTTTCTCGCTGGAGGTCGTTTTGGAAAAATTAGTTGAGGAAAGGGTTAAAATAGGTTCCAAAATGAAATGTTAACCCTAGAAATAACTGCCTGCAGCTGTTCTAAAGAATTTTATTGAACAAAGCATCAAATTAACCCTAAGCTTAAAGCATTCAGTTTTTAGAACTTCGAGACAGTTTGAAGGAAAGTTGTTTATGTTTTGGCTCTCTAATACACTAAAAAAACTTTGATATTGATACAGTATGGGTGTAATGAGTTGACTGATTAAGATTCCTGTCAGACCTAATGCTAATTTGAGTCATAGTCTACAGGAAGCAGCATTGGAATGAATTGTAGACTGTTTTATTATGCTCATCCCTTACACAGGAAGTCTTCAGTAGACTAAGAAGCTAGTGAATTGTTGTCACATATGCAAAGTCAATGGTTTTGAAGAATGAGGTTGGCATTGATACACAGGGTTCGAGGAGAATCCCTTGGCTAATTGAATAATGCACTGAATACCTAATTTCTTTAACAATATAGAGGAAACCGAATACCAATTTGCAGCAGCACCTAGATTGATATGTGTGGAAGTTTTTTGTTTTGGAAACTGATGAAAGTTGCAGGGATTTGATGAGCTGAAAGAGATAGGTGTGTGATGAACAGTCTGCAATAATTCTAAAGTGACAAGAGAGTTCATTTATGAAAAACCTTTTTTGTGCAGAGATGTTCATGAATCATGCTGACAGGGTGTAGATATTGATACACAGTTTGCTTGACAGGTTGAAGATGGTCTTTTGTTTAAAAAACAGTCTGATTGGTGATTAAGTTTCAAATATTTTGCAGTTAGCCTACATACAGACCTAATTTGCATTGTTAGGACAAAGCAACATGGAAGCCCTCGATGATGTTAATTTGTCCTCTTATTGAGAAGTTTTACTTCACCTTTTAAAATATACAGGTCTGTTCAGAAATGTGCAGGAACTGTGAAGAAGTTTGAAGGAGAAGAAAACCACTTTATAAAGCATCTTCTGAACACTAAAACCAGACAGCTTCTAGTTTCTGAAGGAAAAAGATGGGAAAGAGTGGAAAGAGTGGTAAAGTCAATAGGGTTGAGCCCACTGACTTAACCTGGATTGAGAAGCTTCCTGACTGTGCTGAGTTGTTCCAGCAGGAAGGTTTGCTAAATTTCTTCAGGAAGATAGATGGCTACAATGCACAAGTGTCTTGTAAATTTGCTCAAAGTCTTAAAAATGATATGGTCATCTTTGATGCTCTCAAATTCAAATTGACTGTAGAATTAATTGAAGAGGCCACTGAGATTAGTAATGAAGGTGAGACTTGGTTCAAGAAATTACCTTTTGATTTTGAACCACATAGATACCTGTTACCTGATGTGACTCCTGACTGGAATAAAGGTATTCCTATTCAGAATTTCAGGAAGGAATGGGTTGAGCCAATCAGGATACTGCAGAGTTATGTGACTTGTGAGGGTAGGTATGGATATGTATTTAAGTATCACTTTAGATTCCTTCAACATATGGTGGGAGTCTAAAAAATGAACTTGCCTTTCTTCTTTTTGAAGAGCCTGCAGAAAATGTCCAGCAGGGTAAAACAACATGAAGATCACACATCCCAGTCAATTTTTCATCATGGATTGATCAAGCTAATCATCAGTACTGTGTTGCAGAATGAGGGAAGAACTTGGGACTTTTTTCTATTTTGGTCTGGTATTCATGTCAAAAAGGAAGAACAGTAGCCAAAGAGGCAAACTGATAAAGGAACTGTGATAATGAAGAAGCTAGGTCATAAACCTAAGCTTGAGGTCAAAACTGAGAAAATAGCTGAGCAGATGGAAGAAGAGATTAAATCTAAAGTATTTTCAGCAAGTAGTAAACGCAAGTATTCACTCTTTAGAGACCAAAAGCAGCTGCTACAGCCCACAGTACCAGCAGCAGATTCTGAAGAAACTAAAATTGTTGTTGAAGAAAAAGCTGCTATACCTGAAGATGAAGTTCAAACTAAACCAAGAAGTCCACTCACCATCCTTTTAGATGATGAGGGATATCTACTAGAAGAAGAGCAGTCACAGCCCATTGATGAACCAGAAGGCAGGCATGGAACTTGTGAAGAATTCCTCACCTCAGACATCAAAGCAGCTAAAAATCATAAGAAGAAAAAGAAAGCTGTAACTTCATATTGGAGGCCTAAAACTAGGCCAGCCAATAAATTGAGATGGAGTATGAAGAAGATACTTAACCCTAAACTGGATTCCAAACAAAAGACTGTTGTAATTGATACTACTTCAAGTGAAGAAACAAAAGTTGGTAAAATAGACATCAAAAACAAAGGAAAACCAGTGGTTAGACCTTCTTCTCCTCAACCTGCTGTGTTAAAAAGATTGTCACAGTCTGCAAAAGAAACAAGTCAGCCTGCTTCTAAATTATCTGAAATAATTTTTGAGATAAAAGATAAACTCTTAAAACAGGAGGAAGAAGAAAAGACAAAAGCATGTCCTCTTGAAAATCAGGAATGGGATGAAGAAGATGAAGCTATACTCAGGCAAGTAGGAATTATAGAAGAGTCTATTATTCCTATTGATTTCTCAGATTTTTTAATGCAGGATGCAAATGTACTGGAAAACCCTAGTTTTGATGATGAAAGCTTGCAGGAAAGTGTTCAGAAATACAAGCAACAGGTAAAACAATTACAAGAGACTAATGATAGTTTATTTAAAGTCAACAGGGGGATTATAGAGGAGTTGCAAGATGTCCATCATCATTTCCTAGAGCTATCAGAAGTGTCTAAAAAAGTGCTAAAAAGGAAGAAAGCTACTGACAGGTATTCTACAAAGCTAGAGAAGACAGTTGAAAGTTTACAGCAGGAGAATGAAGACCTTCAGAAAAAGATAGTTGATATGGAAAAGAAACATAAAAGAGCAAAGAGGAGGTCTCAAAACCTAGATGGTATAGCACTACTTGCTGAAGTAGCGAAGGAGCTTTGAATCAGTTATGCTTTAATTAATGTATCTGTTTGATAAACAGTTTTTGTTAATGATCTGCTATTTTTAGCAATTTTGTAATTTTGTAAAAATGTACTTTTTACTTTACCTTAGTAGGTCGATGGAGACAGTTAGGATTAGTGACCTAACTAATTTTGTAGAAGATTACTATTTAGAGGAGTTAGAAAGACATTTTGGAGGTTCGATTTTTGGGAACTTTCAGGAGGTCTTCAAGCTCAGTTGGTTTTCAGACTTGTTTATGAGTAAGGTACATAGCTCTTGTATGCAGTGGTTGATGAAACTATGAGATATACATGACTTTTATCCTTTAGTTGTTTGTATTGGCTTCATTTTTCTTCTTGTCTAGTTGCTTAAATTGACAGATTCATTGCTGGTTAACGTGTGTTTGCTGGTAATGCCTGTTATTTATGTATGAACCTCAATGCTGTTTTTGATTGGATCTTCTTATATATATCATGCATCTTCATTGTCTATTGCTTATGATTTAGTACTTGCCTTACTTATGAATGTATTCCCTGACTGTTTTCAAATTTCACAACCAAAAACACATTGCAGAAACCCTAAACTTTGATTTTATTGAGTTTTATATTTGAGTGTGTGTTAGCTTGTTTCTCTGGCCTTAGAAACAATTTCTGGCACAAACACCACCAATACCTCCTAGTACTACAAAATTATATTTCACAAATATTTTTAACCTGCTACTATAGACGAGGATGGTACTACACCCTATTTACGAGAAACTACTGGAGGGAGGATACGACCCCCTTTTTTATCAATTGTTGTTGAAAGGATGCTACAACACCATGTTTACCAGTTACCACTGGAAGGAGGATACAACCCCTTTGCAATCCTGTTTCCTGCCCTAGAGCCTACCAACCTCCCTTATATGATAATTTGATCTCTGACTGTTCTACATCAATTGATCTGGCAATTGAATGTATAGAGACACTTATTTGAAGGTTTAAAGCATTGCCTATATACCCTTAAACATATCTCTTCATTCAACATTCACATATCTTCATCGTGACTCTTCACAGAATGATTCTAAATTACTTCTCTATTTAATTTATCAGTTGTGGCCTTCCGCAATTTCTTTTCTGCAACGTCCTTTCCGCAACGTCCCTTCCACAACAAATCTTTCCGCATTCATCTTTCTGAACCGAACTTTCTGCATTCATCTTTCTAAACCGACCTTTCCTCAATTTGCGAGAAATTATTTCTTTCACAATTGTGGGTTGCATATTGGGGATGTGCACTTTGACGTTTCTCAAAAATTGCTTCCGCAACGACCTTTCCGCAAGCAAAAAATTCTTCCTTTCGCATTTGCAAATTGCAGATTGCATGTATGCATTTCGAATTTTTTTAGAAATTACTTCTGCAATTATCTTTCCGCAATTAGAAAATTCTTCCTTCTGCAATTGCGAATTGCATATTGCAGTATGCATTTCAAATTTTCTTGAAAATTTCTTCCACAATTCATTCACCGCAAATCCTATGAACCGTCGATTTCGATGGGGAACATTCATGGTCCGTTGATCACTTATAAAACACAGAACTTCACTTTAGCGCTATGGAATGTTATTTTCCATTCATATTTACTTTGTGGATCCTTTTCCCGTCGTTAATCTATTCTCTTGATATAATATGATCCGTCGAACCTCTGCTAAATAAGTTGATCAATCAATCAATTTTGTTTGATCAAACTTGATCCCCTTGCTAGATCCTCTCATGTGTCTTTCCATCCTTGTCACATATTCCATCGCTTTCCCTGTCATCACTTATTCCTTTGTCATATCTAAACCCCTTTTGACATCAATGACAACTTCTTTCAACAAATTATTTATAATTTCATAGTGAACAAAATTGAGGGGAACATATGAAACTCTAGGTGTGATCTCAAACTTTATCGCAAAAGTCACTTTAATAGGTAACTTAATTTTTTTTTCAAAAATCATAAATTGTAGGGTATTGGTATTAGTACCAACCCATGGAAGAGGATTACCACACTACGTCCCACTTTTGAACTGAAACACTAGTAAATTTGTCCAGATGAATATGTATGCGTGTACGAACCTATTGATTAAATCTCTTTCCACGCTAATTCTATACCTATCTAGTTTTATGTGGATTTGGGCCGAGCCTGTGATCTTGATGAAAAAGGGGACTTTAGGCATATATTGACCACCCAATATAACAAGTCATTCTTTCCATGTTTGACCTCAACAAAAGAGTACTCCAACGAAATTTGAGAGTATCTGTAATGATAAAATCCAAACAAAATCTGTTGAAGATGCCATGCATTTAATTCACGTCACTTATCTATTTATCTTCAAAAGATAGCAATAATTTTGCATCAACAATTAATCATGGCTAAGTAGTAGACATTTAAAAGCCCACAAAAGTTGAAGAATGTGCTATGTGTCTCTGAGTCTGCATATTTCCTGTGCAAAATGATGCCCATTGTTTTCAATGGTGTCAAGAAGCCAATGCCCTATGGAGTAAGGACTCCCAACTATTAGGTTTTTTGTTATTTTACTGATGGTTTTGGACTTAATCTTCCCTCTCTCGACCCTCTATGTTGATTCCCTTGTCGTTTGGTTGTTTCTTTTTCTGTAGCTACATTTTTCAAAATGTTGTGTGTCCCCTCTTGTCAGCATTTTCTTGTTGCAAGTCATTTACATTGGCACTCCCTCTCTTTTATCTACAATGTGTCACCTCCACTTCTAGGCCATTCCTACCTACCTTTCCAATGGTCTACGTCATTTATGTTGTATTCCCTCAACAGTTCTAATCTTTTGATCTGCCTCCCTCTGTGTGAAAATAGATCTGCCCAATAATCATGTGTCATGTGTGTGCTCTCTTTGTTGCGGCCTTTTAGTTAGGTTAGTTTTTTGCTTTTAAATATTTTTTTTTTTACTTTTTCACTTTTCCATTGGAGTGAAGGGATTTTTTTCAACAAGAATTTTTTTTAGTTATTTGATATTTATAGTTTTAATCAAAACAACATTACAGAAAACAAGTGTGAAATTTTTTAAAATATCTGATCATGGTTAAACATTACCAATATAGAAAAACCCACCATGTGAGGTGTTCATAAAAACTAAGAACATAGACCAGAATATGGGATGTCCATTTGAACATCACTAGAAGGTAGCAGAAACCTGTTTAAATGTATTATGTAATTGCCAATAGAAAAAACCCAAAATACTTCAGCCATAAATATGAGATCTATTAAGTAAGATTGGATATGGAAATAAAGGTAGAACGAGAATGTTTTTTAAATTTGTTGGACAAGATGGGATTTGATAATAAAGGGATAGGTTATTATTTTATTTGGGATATAGGATAAAGGGAAAGGGATTATAAACTAAAATGAACTTGAGGGTATAAATCAGAATAATAGGTGAAAAGGGGTGAAGAACCAATCATTTTGGTTTGGGTTATAATATTGGCACATGAGCATTAAAAGTGGGGAGTTTTATATTTTATTTTCAAAATAAGAAATATTGGTGTTTTCAAAAGTAGGAATGCCAAAGGGAGATTATAACTTTCTTTACATAAGCGAGATGAGAAGACTAATGATGGACACAACCATCCAATTAAAAGAAGGACGCGAAATTGATGGATTTCATTGAAAAGATGTAAAAGGATCATGCTTACCAAAAATTTGATCGAATGTCGAAATGGTCAAACAATGATGGTTTTTTCCAAAAAAAATACGAGTGTGATGAGAGTGACGAGATGAATGACACGAAATTGACTCCTTGGCATGACGATGCATGATACAAGACATAAAATATTTCCAAGACTTCACTTGACCTTGACACATAGATGCTTGGTACAAATTGGTGGATGAAAGTGTCATACAAAGGTGAATTTGGAAAAACAAGATATGGACATGACAAGTAGACAACCATGAACAGAATAGTGAAGGAAGAATGATAAATCTATAAAGTTCAATAGGTTCACCTCTAGGGTCATGCTCTAATACTTCATAATCATGTAGACGTTGAGGCTCAACATTGGGGGTCTTCGAATCCATCTACAATGTTAAAATTTACTAAATCATTAAATTTCATTGTTAAAATTGCAATTTTTCATTTTTATTTTGACCTTGTAGTTGATATATATTCATATTTTTAACTAGATTAGTATTTTTTAGTGGTTTTTATTTGTGTGACTTATTATTCAATTGTATTTTTTATCTCATTACTAAATTATTTATTTAATTTAGTAATTTTTAGCTATGTTGCTTAAATTTAGTCATATTTAGCTTAAAAATATTGTCATGACTAACTTTTCTAGTTATGTACTCATTTATTTGTCAAGTTCTACTAATGCATTAATGATAATAACAAAGGATACAATGTGAAAATAATGCTCAATCCAGTTGATGAAACAATAAGGGAATAACCCACTGAATCCATGAGGGGGTCTACAATTTAATAAATTTTAACAATGTAGATGGATTGAGAGGCTCCCTAGAAATGGGTCTCTAAATCCATCTACAATATTAAAATTTGAATCTCTAAATCTATCTGCAGTGTTAAAATTTAGCAAATTGTACAAATTCATTATTAAAATTGAATTTTTCCATTTCCAAAGTGAAATAATTAAAAATGACCAAATAAAAAAGCAATTGTTGTGTGGTCATTTTTAGTTTAGTTCTTATCCCGTGACCAAATTGGTCATTTTTAGTTAGCTCACTTAAAATTTCTCATTTTTAGTCACTTCTCTGTTGCAAAAATTGTGGTGACCAAATTTTTTGGTTGCTTGGTCATTTATCTCTCATTTTGTACTAGCGGTCTAAGTATATGATTTTTCTCTAGAAATCAATTCCATCGACTCTTAAAAATCTTGATGGGTCTCTAAATTGACCAAAATTTTCATTACCAAGCACTAAGAGCTATCCAATAAGCTAGCATCCATTGCAAAACATTTACCAATCTTATTTCCTATAGTATTCAAACCCACCTCCATCGAGGCTTCCAATGAGATTCTAGGTAACTTAACCTAAGTTTGCATACTAGATGAGAATACATCCTTGGGGTTCAAAAAGAGATGCAACAATTTTAACATCGAACTATATTTCTCCAAAATCCAACACTGATGGAGAATCCATTATGCATCTTCATTATTTTGGAATATAAACCCTAACCAACCCCTCAATAATGAATGAATTACAAGGCTATGGCCCACCATTGACACAAATTGCTCTTGCACAGAAGTTGATAATAAAGGTAAACTAACTCACCATAAAAAAAACTCCCATATAGAACACAACCCTCCAAGCCTAAAATATTTGTAAAACTAATACTTTCACCAACGACCAAAGTCGCTTCACCGCCCTATTAACAAATCATGTTGCATCATTTTTTTTGGATTTTAGAGGATGTTGGTGGACACAGGCTCGTGAAATCACTCAAATATAACAGACCTCCCATGAAGTTATCATAGCTAACTAATGGGACACATGAATCACTAGAATTAGAATCAAGGAGTGACTTAGGACAACCCCAAGAAATGTATTAACCTTCCCATCCCACGCATTAATGTGGGACTTGAACAACTTTCGACCATGATGAATTAACTTTGTCTTCTCTCGAATCTCGCATCCTAGATCAAGCAACCAATTTATTTTACTATCGAACTTATGTAGATATATCATGGCATTGGATTCCAAATTCTAAACCCTAGAGTGTTGCTACTCTTGAGGTTATATCACTTCACTTCATATTTCAAATTTCTCTCCATCATATCCATATTCAAATTTATACTTCTATTTGAGTACCAAAGGTTCCCAACAAGGTTGGTGAAGAATATATATATATATATATATGGGTATACAGGTTATACTTCATTTTCTCTTCTACTTGGAGTGAAAAGTCGAAGTCTAATATAGACGTAGAAATAGTTTAAGGTATGAACATTAAACCTTCATTATCAAGTAACCAAGTACAAGTCCAATCTCATATTGTACGTCCAAGAAAATGAAAATAAGAAATGATGCACAAAATATAATGAAATGCTTTCACAAAGGAAAGGAGAGGGAGTAGTATAATAGACGAATGGAGAACAGTATAATAGAGGATCAAAATGCCCCCTATTATTGGAATTGGGAAGAAAAATTTTTGCTAAAATTGAAGTTTTTATTACTCAAATCATGAAATCGTTGATTTAGTTAGTTTTAAACTGTGTTATTTAGTTTACAGAAGACTATTGCAATTTCGAAACTTGATTTTAACCAAAATCACAAAAAAAATGGGGCATTTTGGTTGGGCTTTATCCTACACTAATGGAGAGTGCGTTCAACTTTAACCAGTGATGATGGATGACTGAAAAAAATTAAGAAGGTGGCTTAAAAAAGAAAAAGCAAAAGCGTTCCTTTGTTTCATTTTTAGGCTTTCAAATTGTCCTTTGTGCGTTTGAAGTTTGGACTTTTTGACTTTGGCCGCTCCTTTATAGACACATATTAGTTTTTCTCAGGCATGTTTGGATGTCTTGCATTGCATGAATTTTACAAATACAAAATTTGTTAACCCACTCAAAATTGCATTTAGGGATTTTGCATTGGCCTCATATTGTTCTAGATCATCCCTATCTATAGGTAGGTCGTCTGGTACTTTGTATTCTCTTTCAAAAGACCTCCAGACTTTGTATCCAAGATACATTAGATGGAACTTCATTCTTACAATCCAGTATGCATAATTATCTCCCGTAAATAATGAATATTTGTTAGTGGCTAACCGTTCTTGTTGATCCAAAGTGGTTTTTAATAGGATCTTCCTTCAAGTGATTAAACTGTAGTAAAGGATCCCACTCTAATACCAATTGTTGAAATATTGGACAATACTGAGTGGGGGGGTGAATCAGTATTGTTAATTTTTAACAATAAAACCATTTTTAATTTGGTTATTAACAAACATGATCAACAAAAGCACATAGAACACAAATTTATCCTGGAAGCCCAATCGGGTAAACCAAAACTACCTCCTCTTACTACAAAATTATATTTTATAAATATTTTTAGTCTGCTACTATAGACAAGGATGGTACTACACCCTATTTACCAGCAATTACTGGAGGGAGGCTACGACCCCCTTTTTTATCAATTGTTACTGAATGGATGCTACGACACCATGTTTACCAGTTACCACTACAAGGAGGATACAACCCCCTTGCAATCTTGTTTCCTTCCCTAGTGCCTACCAACCTCCCTTATATGATAATTTGATCTCTGACAGTTCTACATCAATTGATCTGGCAATTGAATGTACAGAGACACTTATTTAAAGGTTTAAAGCATTGCTTATATAGCCTCAAACATATCTCTTCATTCAATAGTCACATATCTTCATCGTGACTCTTCACAAAATGATTCTAAATTACTTCTCTGTTTAATTTATTAGTTGTGACCTTCCACAATTTATTTTCTGCAACGTCCTTTCCACAACAAACCTTTCCGAACCGAACTTTTCTCATTCATCTTTCTGAACTGACCTTTCCTCAATTTGTGGGAACTTATTTCTTCCGCAATTGTGGGTTGCATATTGGGGATGTGCACTTTGACTTTTCTCGAAAATTGCTTCTGCAATTATCATTCCGCAATGACCTTTCTACAATCAGAAACTTCTTCCTTCCGCATTTGCGGATTGTGGATCGCATATATGCATTTCGACTTTTCTTGGAAATTACTTCTGCAATTATCTTTCCACAATGACCTTTCCGTAATCAGAGACTTCTTCCTTCCGCAATTGCGGATTACAGTATGCATTTCGACTTTTCTCGAAAATTGCTTCCACTATTCATCTGCGCCAAATTCTGTGAACTGTCGATCTCTATGGGGAACAGTCTTGGTCCATTGATCACTTATAAAACACGAAACTTCACTTTTGCGCTCTGGAATGTTATTTTCCATGCATATTTACTTTGCGGATCCTTTCCATGTCGCTAATCTATTCTCTTGATATAATTTGATTTGTCCAACCTCTGCTAAATAAGTTGATCAATCAATCAATTTAGTTTGATCGAACTTGATCTCCTTGCTGTATCCTCTCATGTGTCTTTCCATCCTTATCACATATTCCATCGCTTTTCATGTCATCACTTATTCCTTTGTCATTACTGAACCGCTTTTAACATCAATGACAACTTCTTTCAACAAATTATTTATAATTTCATAGTGAACAAAATTTAGGGGAACATATGAAACTCTAGGTGTGATCTCAAACTTTATCCCAAAAGTCACTTTAATAGGTAACTTCATTTTTTTTTAAAAATCACAGATTGTAAGGTAGTGGTATTAGTACCAGCCCATGGAAGAGGATTACCACACTACATCCTACTTTTGAATTGAAACACTAGTAAATTTGGCCAGATGAATATGTATGCGTGTATGAACCTCTTGATTAAATCTCTTTCCATGTTGATGGTACCTATCTAGTTTTATGTGCATTTGGGTCGACCCTGTGATCTTGATGAAAAAGGGGACTTTGGGCATATATTGACCACCCAATATAACAAGTCATTCATTCCATGTTTGACCTCAACAAAAGAGTATTCCAACGACATTTGAGAATACCTGAATGATAAAATCCAAACAAACTCTGTTGAAGATGCCATGCATTTAATTCATGCCACTTATATATTTATCTTCAAAAGATAGCAATAATTTTGCATCAATAGTTAATCATGACTAAGTAATAGACATTTTAAAAACCACAAAACTTGAAGAATGTACTTTGAGTCTGCAGATTTCTTGGGCAAAATGATGCCCATTGTTTTTGAAGGTGTCAAGAGCCCAATGCCTTGTGGAGTAACGACTCCCAACTATTAGGTTTTTTGTGATTTTATTGATGTGTTTTGGATTTCATCTTCCCTCTCTCGACCCTCTATGTAGATTCCCATGTCGTTCGGTTGTTTCTTTTTCTCTAGCTTCATTTTTCAAAATGCCATGTGTCCCCTCCCGTCGGCATTTTCTTGTTTCAGGTCATATACATTGGCGCTCCCTCTCTTTTATCTATAGTGTGTCACCTCCACTTCTAGGCCATTCCTACCTGCCTTTCTAATGGTCTGCGTCATTTATATCGTATTCCCTCAACAGTTCTAGTCTTTTGATCTGTCTCCCTCTATGTGAAAATCGATCTGCCAAATAATCATGTGTCATTTGTGCGCCCTCTTTGTTGCAGCCTTTTAGTTAGGTTATTTTTTTGTTTTTAAATATTTTTTTTTAACTTTTTCACTGGAGCGAAGGGATTTTTTTCAACAAGAATTTTTTTAGTTATTTGATGCTTATAGTTTTAATCAAAACAACATTACATAAAACAAGTGTGAGATTTTTTAAAATCTCCGATCATGTTAAAACATTACCAATATAGAAAAACCCACCATGTGAGGTGTTCACAAAAACTAAGAACGGAGACCAGAATACGGGATGTCCATATGAACATTACTATAAGGTAGCAGAAACCTGTCTAAATGTATTAATGTAATTGTCAATAGAAAAAACGCAAAATACTTTTGCCATAAATATGAGATGTATTAAGTAAAATTGGATATGGAAATAAAGGGAGCACGGGAATGCTTATTTAAATTTATTGGACAAGATGGGCATTGAGAATGAAAGGATAGGTTATTATTTTATTTGGGATATAGGATAAAGGGAAAGGGATTATAAACTAAAATGAACTTGAGGGTATAAAGCAAAATAATAGGTGAAAAGGAATGAAGAACCAACCATTTTGGTTTGGGTTATAATATTGGCACATAAGCATTAAAAGAGGGGAGTTTTATATTTTATTTTCAAAATAAGAAATATTGGTGTTTTCAAAAGTAGGAACACCAAAGGGAGATTATAACTTTCTTTACATAAGGGAGATGAGAAGACTAATGATAGACAACACCATCCAATTAAAAGAAGGACACAAAATTGATGGATTTCATTGAAAAGATGTAAAAGGCTCATGCTTACCGAAAATTTGATCGAATGTCGAAATGGTCAAACAACGATGGTTTTGGCCAAAAAAATACGAGTGGGATGAGAGTGACGAGATGAATGACATGAAATTGACTCCTTGGCATGACGATGCATGATACAAGAGATATAAAAAAATGGCAAGACGTCACTCGACCATGACACATAGATGCATGGTACAAATTGGTGGATTAAAGTGTCATACACTCCATCAATGGAAAACTTCAATTTTGACAATCACAATTTGCTAAATTTTAAAACTGCAGATAGATTTAGAGACTCAAATTTTAATATTGTAGATGGATTCAGAGACCCATTTCTAGGAGGCCTCTCAATCCATCTGCATTGTTAAAATTTAGTAAATTGTAGACCCCCTCATGGATTCAATGGGTTATTCCCTTGATGTTTCATCAACTGGATTGAGCATTATTTTCACATTGTATCCTTTGTTATTCTCATTAATGCATTAGTAGAAATTGACAAATAAATGAGTATGTAACTAAAAAAGCTAGTCATGACAATATTTTTAAGCTAAATATGACTAAATTTAAGCAACATAGCTAAAAATTACTAAATTAAATAAATAATTTAGTAATCACATAAAAAATACAATTAAATAATAAGTCACAAAAATAAAAATCACTAAAAAAATACTAATCCAGTAAAAAATATGAATATATATCAACTACAAGGTCAAAATAAATATGAAAAATTACAATTTTAACAATGAAATTTTATGGTTTAGCAAATTTCAACATTGTAGATGGATTCAAAGACCCCCAATGTTGATGCTCAACGTCTACATGATTATGAAGTATTAGAACATGACCCTAGAGGTGAACGTATTGAACTTTATAGATTTATCATTCTTCCTTCACTATTGTGTTCATGGTGGTCTACTTGTCATGTCCATATCTTGTTTTTCCATAATTAAAAATGACCAAATAAAAGAACAATTGTTGTGCGGTCATTTTTAGTTTAGTTTTTATCCCGTGATCAAATTTGTCATTTATCTTGATTGTTTTTAGTTAGTTCACTTAAAATTTCTCGGTTTTAGTCACTTATTCCTTTCGAAAATTGTGGTGACCAATTTTTTTGGTTTCTTGGTCATTTATCTCTCATTTTGTACTAGCGGTCTAAGTATATGATTTTTCTCCAGCAATCAATTCCATCGACTCTTAAAAATCTTGATGGGTCTCTAAATTGACCAAAATTTTCATTACCAAGCACTAAGAGCTATCCAATAAGCTAGCATCCATTGCAAAAAATTTACCAATCTTATTTCCTATAGTCTTCAAACCCACCTCCATCGAGGCTTCCAATGAGATTCTAGGTAACTTAACCTAAGTTCACATACTATATGAGAATACATCCTTGGGGTTAAAAAAGAGATGCCACAATTTTAATATCGGAATATATTTCTCCAAAATCCAACATTGATGGAGAATCCATTATGCATCTTCATTCTTTTGGAATATAAAGCCTAACCAACCCCTCAATAATGAATGAATTACAAGGCTATAGCCCACCACTGACATAAATTGCTCTTGCACAGAAGTTGATAATAAAGGTAAACTAACTCGCCATCCACAAAAATCCCATCTAGAATGCAACCCCCCAATCCTAAAATATTTGTAAAACATGATACTTTCACCAATGACCAAAGTCGCTTCACCGCCCTATTAACAAATCACATTTCATCATTTTTTTCAGATTTTAGAGGATGTTGTGGACATAGGCTCGTGAAATCACTCAAATCTAACAGATATCCCATGAAGCTATCAGAGTTAACTAATGGGTCACATGAATCATTAGCATTAGAATCAAAGAGTGACTTAGGAGAACACCCAAGAAATGTATTGACCTTCCCATCCCATGCTTCATTATGTGGGACTTGAACAACTTTCGACAATGATTAATTAACTTCTCAAATCTAGCATCATATCAAGCAACCAATCTATTTTGCTATCGAACATATGTAGATATATAATGGCATCCGATTCCAAATTCTAAACCCTAGAGTGTTGCTACTCTTGAGGTTATATCGCTTCACTTCATATTTCAAATTTCTCTCCATCATATCCATATTCAAATTTTTACTTCTATTTGAGTACCAAAGGTGCCCAACAAGGTTGGTGAAGAATATATATATAAATGTAGAAATTTGAATATGGGTATACAAGTTATACTTCGTTTGCTCTTCCACTCGGAGTGAAAAGTCGAAGTCTAATATAGAGGTAGAAATAGTTGAAGTGTATGAACATTAAACCTTCATTGGCAAGTAAACCATGTACAAGTCCAACCTCATATCGTACGTCCAAGAAAATGAAAATAAAAAATGATACATAGAATATAATGAAATGCTTTCGCAAAGGAAAGGGAGATGGAGCAGTATAATAGATTAATGGAGATTCGAGCACAGTATAATAGAGGATCAAAACGCCCCGTATTGCCGGAATTGGGCAGAATTTTTTTTTTGCTGAAATTGAAGTTTGTATTACTCAAATCGTGAAATCGTTGATTTAGTTAGTTTTAAACTGTGGTATTTAGTTTACAGAAGACTATTGCAATTTCCAAACTTGATTTTAACCAAATTTAATAACCAATACCACAAAAAGAAACCAAAATAAAAACAATGGGGCGTTTTGGTTGGGCTTTATCCTACACTAATGGAGAATGGAGAGTGCGTTCAGCTTTAACCAGTTATGGATGACTCAAAAAGATTAAGAAGGTGGCTTAAAAAAGAAAAAAGCAAGAGCGTTCCTTTGTTTCATATGCAAACCACTGACAGGTATATCACCTCGGACCCACAAGAAGATGAGGACGAAGAAAGGCTTCATGTACGCTTCTTCTGTGTTGATCCTTAAAGATTTTGTGTTTCCCAAGGGGGGCCTAAAATCATCTTTTGCTTTCCCACCCAAAGTGAAAGTAAACAAAAGGAAGATGCCTTCCTTCGTTCACATGCAAAGCAGTACCATCTTGGACCCGCAAGAAGATGCCCAACACTATATCTCCACTACACTGCAGAGCTTTAAATACTGCATGAACTGGTCATGTGCAGGCCATTAATGCTCACCCAAGAAGATAAAGATCAACCCACAGTACATGTGTACAGAAAGGTGATCCTCTTTGTCTTCATCTTCTTTTGGGTCCGAGATGATAAGGATTTTATGTTTCTCACACAGAATTCATCTCGGATCCATCCACAAGAGGATAAGGATCAAGGCTGTATCCCTGTACTGTCTTTAACAGGTAGGCGACCTTCGTAAACAGATGACGCCTTCCTTCTATCACATGCATACCTGTGACATAAACCAGGAAAAGTAGCAAGGATCGCAGAAACCAGCCTATTGCGCCTAGTATGAGCGCCCCAACCGACGTGAGCTTAATGATCTGCCAAAAACCAAGGCAGAGTTCCACGCTAGTTAAACATTATTCAAAATTAACTCAACTTCTTCCGTTGGCATACTTCCTCCACCAGTGATGACAGACAGCACGCACACCTGTCGTTCATCACTGGTCAAGGAAGTATGTCAACCAGAGAAGGGGAGTTAATTTTGAAAAAAGTTTGAATAGCCTTAAACTCTGCCTGGTTTATGTTAGTTCATCAAGGTCACGCCAGTTGCGGGGCGCTGATACCAGGAGCAATCGGCTTGTTTCTGCAACCCTTGGGACTTTTCCCGGCTTATGCTCGGCTACAAGGCTGCCACGGCGCGTCGCGTTTTCGAGAGTGAATTATTTTGTGCTGCAAGCCACCGATATTTCGTACGAGGAGCGGCATCGTGATGAATTTACACTGCTTGGGAAACTACTTGATTCTCCAGAGAAAGGGAATGGAGGAAAACATGTTATTCATGGAGAAAATCTGGTACTAGCAGCTATGGCCAGTTGCGGTAAACGACACAAGCCACCAACAGCGAGCGGAGCAGAGCGTTCAGCCACCACCAGCGAAGGACATTCACCTGGGCCTTTCCGCGGAGTTAACAGTGGAAGCTTTCACTCTTTCGGCATGTTTCCTTCCTCAGCTTGGCCTATCACTCAGACAATCTGGAAGGAACTGCAAACCAAGAAGTTGAAATGAGATTTTCTTTTCTATTTTTTCCCTTTTTGTTTTATCAGTAGCTATGTGTCTTTTTATCAATAGATATGTGTCATTTAAGTGCACTTTGTTGGAAAATGTAATTACTCGCATATCTCTACTTGGCTTCCAACCGACTCTATCAGAGTCTGTATAAGCTTCGATCTTGTCTGTCAGTCTGACAAGAATGAAAAGTCCATAAGTAGGCTACATAAGTCAATCGAAGTTATTTCAGAAGCTAAGTAGTTAGATAGATAGTTATTGCAGTGTTTAATGGAAAGTAAGTCGGCAAGTAAGTCGGCCTATGCTGAAGCAATTTTCAGAATTGCCTATAAATAGAAGATGCACATTGAAAATCAAGAGAGTGAGATACACAGAGAAAGATATACAGTTACGCAAACCAGCAGAGGATTCAAGGTGTGAAAGTGAAGTCGAAGCTCAAGCTTCTGTGCATGTGATTTAGTCGGAGCGCTGAAGCTCTGTGGTCCGACGAGTTTGTAACAGACAAGTTTGTATTATCTTGTAATTCCGCATAGTTAATATATGAAATAGTCTGTGGTTGAATTCATGATTATTTGGCCGCACATGTTTCCAAATTTACTTCTGTAAATGTCTTTTACTATTACTGATAAGTAAAAGAACAAGAATCCATAGAAATCTCACCGCGTGAAAGTTCAAGTTTTACGGCACCTTGTTCGACTCAAATCTTCCTATAAATGTGGGCATATATATTTCATAAGTTATTTGGATTTGTAAACGTGGGTAGAT